>OX438776.1:9859094-10264759 GCA_949316455.1 Acleris holmiana | reverse complement strand
CTGTGACTTGAAAATCATCATGCGAACACGTTTGATCTTCGGTCTTTACAACAATATGTATACCCCTAAGAGGCTCAAATTACACGTCAAAGCTTATTGCATAATTGTTACAACAGTGTTGATTTATCGTTGTCTTATTTTGACCATAGAGCAACTGCCTGATCCATTTATGACCTCTTATTTTTTATTGAGATCGTTCAAATTTATCGCCATCTCGGGGATTTCATTAATAACTAATGATTCATATATTTCCAAATTACTAACTCGTATGCATGTTACTGATGTTACATTGGATTCGTCACTTGTTTTTGTCAGATTGCGAAAATATGTAAATGTCATGTTCTGGACCACTTTTTTGACTAAAGCCATTGATTTACTATCATTTATTTCAAAGTCGTTTGACTTTTGGACCCAGTTGTTATATTATTTGCCGACAATAACTGTAGATATTGCTACAGATTTGAACGGTACTAACCAGTTCTTAATTCTTTTTCTGCTTTACTGCCGTATTTCTATACTTCGAAGGAAACTAGAAAGGTACGGGTTCAGAAATATAAGGAACTCGAGGTTGCAAGGCAAAATCTATTCTGAGATGTATATTAAAATCATGCAAGCTTTCCAGACTCTATATTCATACAAATTGTTGGTAAGTTATTTTTTAAATTTTATTACTAATTTTTCTATTTGATAATTGAAATTATTAATAAATTTATTCATGAAATTTTAATGAATATAACCTTATATTGTAGATGATAGTGGACTTGTTCAGTGACACTGCCTTCACAATATTCATATGCTCGGCTTTTTCAAGGCTTTACAAGGAAAACAGTAAGGTAATTTAATTTGGTTTGGTTTGGAAGGTAGTAGTCTTAATTTTTGTTCTAAGCTTAGTTTTGGCTAACCAAAATTTTCTTTAAATTTGAGATATTTAACATCTGAAAATTTTGAAATTTAAAAAAATATTAAGTCAAATGAGTCCGTTTTAATTGTTTAAAATATTAAAACCGTTGAGAATTTAAAATGTTGTATGTATTTTCAGATTGTCAACTTTTAAAGTATTACTAACTACTTATTAGCAGAACCCGGAATTTTAGTAGCAATTTGAGCTGTCATAGGCACTTCTCGTTTATCGACTTCCGATTTACATGTTTTATCGATACATTATAGGACTTAACACACTATATTAATAAAGATTAAAAGTAAAGGTAAACAGCAAGCGGCCTTATCGCTAAAGAGCGATCTCTTTTGGATAAGTTGTGAGTGGCTGAAAATGTTAAGAGGCATTTTCAATTTGTTCTCGAAGGAAATTGCAACAAGAATTGTCAACGAGTGATTGACATTGACACATATGCAGATAAAACTACTAATGAAAGGTCATTATATAATTAGGCTCGATATTAATTCTCATTGCAATTTCTTTCGAAAATTATTTAAAAGGCATATGAAATCCACGAATATATTTATAAGAAACAAGAAAATATTATTATTTTGATTTCTATTCATAATTTCCTGAAAGTTGGTATCCAACGGTTATCTCGAAGGGATCGCTCATTCGCGATAAGACTTCATGTTGTTTACTTCTACTCGTAATCATATTTAAAAAGATGTAATCTGTATTTATCGATATGCATATATATATCGGACGTCGATAGACGAGAAGTCCCTATGACAGCTCAAAAGTGTTAGGAAAATTCCAGTCTCTGCTTATTAGCTAGGTATACTCGTTACCAACCAAAAAACTTCTTCATCAACTAATAATTAATTACAGATGAAGGATTCGATGTAATAAAATACTAAAATGCTTTTGCCTCGGTAAAGAAAAGATAACAATTACTATGAGTTTATAAGCGATAATTAATATAAGTTTTAAAAAAAATTTCAGGAATTGCTCAAGATGATCTCTTACTTAATACTGACAAGTTTAAGGATGTTTTTGTACCTGACAATAAACTGCTTTACTCTCAATGCGGTGAAGGATCAGGTCAACGCAATGCAAACGTTCGTGGTCACAGAGCTCGTCAAGTACCCTAGTAAGTAAGTTTTGCGGGTGGTAGGACCTTGTGCAGGGTCCGTCCGGATTGCTACCACCATCTTTTCCATTAACCTACCGCCAAACAGCAGTGTTTGCATCGTTGTTCCTGTTTGAGGATAAGACAGCCGGTGAAATAACTAGCATAGAGGCATTCCATAGGATTACAGTCTTGTGAATGCGAATGTCTATGAGTCACAGTTTCCACTTACCATCAGAAGGCCTGTGTGCTCGTTTGCCATCTCAATGTCATAGAAAAAATCAGAATACCAAATGAACGTTACTTTTTGGCCATAAATATAACAAACTGTTCCCCCTTACTCACGTACAGTCGAGTTCTTAAATATGTATACACATTTGTACCTTAATACAATGGGATAAGGTCTAAAAGAATATACGTGTAGAGTCTTGTATTTGACAAAGTAAAATTAGCTGTGATATTAGAATACAAAGGCATGATATGTATACTAGACCATGCAACCTCAGACACTTACTCAATGAACCCTACTTTAAAATACCAATGAAAAATAATGAATTTTGGAAGCGGGTTTGGACTAATTACTTACCACACATACTTAACAGCCTCCCTAAACATGTATTGGATAATGTAATAGATAAACCTTAAAGTATTAAAAATATTACACAAAAATCGGGCAAGAGCATGTCGGACCGTGCTCAGTATAGGGTTGCCGTTAAGTACTACAAACACCAACAAGTTACAACTAGTTTTCTATTTATAATCAATTGGTGCCGTCTTAGGTGATTTTAGTAGGTATAAACACTTTAATCGCCTATATCTCGAGAACCAATGATGTCTCATCATCATCATCATATCAGCCGAAAGACGTCCACTGCTGGACATAGGCCTCCCCCAAGGCTCTCCACTTAGACCGGTCTTGTGCCTTCCGCATCCATCGCGATCCCGCCATCCTTACGATGTCGTCGCTCCATCTTGTTGGAGGCCTACCAACAGCTCGTCTCCCGGTCCGTGGACGCCATTCGAGAACTTTCTGGCCCCATCGGCCATCAGTCCTGCGAGCAATGTGCCCCGCCCACTGCCACTTAAGTTTCGCTATTCTTCGGGCTATGTCGGTAACCTTAGTTCTACTGCGGATATAATCATTTCTGATTCTATCCCGCAGAGAAACCCCGAGCATAGCTCTCTCCATAGCCCTCTGAGTGACTCTGAGCTTTCTTATGAGGCCCATCGTTAGCGCCCACGTCTCAGATCCGTAAGTCATCACCGGCAACACACACTGGTCAAAGACTTTTGACTTCAAACACTGCGGTAATTTGGACGAAAAGACACTGCGAAGCTTCCCGAACGCTGCCCAGCCGAGTCGGATTCGACGAGTGACCTCTTTCTCGAAGTTGGACCTACCTAACTGGACCGTTTGTCCCAGGTATACATAGTCGTCAACAACTTCGAGTGCAGAGCCTCCGACAATCACGGGAGTTGGCACAACATGGACATTAGACATGACTTTCGTCTTGTCCATGTTCATTTTCAGGCCAACTTGGTCGGAAACTCTGCTGAGGTCAGCGAGCATAGCACTGAGGTCCTCCATGGTTTCAGCCATGACTACGATATCGTCGGCAAATCGAAGGTGAGTGATGTACTCGCCATTAATGTTGATGCCTCGTCCTTTCCAGTCCAGAACCTTAAAAGCATCCTCCAATGCAGCGGTGAACAGCTTCGGAGATATCACATCCCCTTGTCTGACTCCTCGCTGCAGAGGAATAGGCTTTGTGCTCTGGTCCTGTAGTCGGACGGACATAGTGGCGTTTTCGTACAGACACTTCAACACTTCGATATATCGGTAGTCAACTTGGCACCGCTGGAGAGACTGCAGCACAGCCCAGGTCTCGATCGAATCGAAGGCTTTCTCGTAGTCCACAAATGCAAGGCAAAGAGGGAGGTTATACTCTTCAGTCTTCTGTATAACCTGCCGCAACGCATGTATGTGGTCTACGGTACTATAGCCTTTTCGGAAGCCGGCTTGTTCGGGAGGCTGGAAGTCGTCAAACCTGCGCGCGAGACGATTCGTGATGACTCTCGAAAACAGCTTGTAAACATGGCTCAGAAGTGAGATGGGTCTGTAATTCTTCAGCAAGGTGTTATCACCTTTTTTGAAGAAGAGCACCACCACACTTCTGTTCCATGCTTTTGGCGTTCTCCCTTCGTGGAGGACGGAACTAAACAGCGTCTGAAGGCCTTTAAGAACTGGTTTACCACCCGCCTTCAGGAGTTCGGCTGTAATTCCATCGTCACCTGGGGCCTTGCCATTCTTAAGCTGTTTGAGAGCCATACTAATCTCGTACAGGCTGACGTCCGGAATATCATCGGTATAGTGCCGGGTTAGTCTAGCCCTCGGGTCTTTGGCTAGATTTTCAACGGGTGTTCGGGTTGTCGTGTAGAGTTGCCCATAAAACCTCTCGATTTCCCCCAGTACCTCAGGCCTGGATGAAACGATCCTGCCGTCGTCGGTCTTCAGCTTCATCAATTGGCTTTGGCCAACAGACAAATCTCTGGTAAAAACCTTAGAGCCCCTGTTACGCTCAATAGCCTCTTCAATACTTTTAGTATTAAATCGGCGTATATCGCGCTTCAGAGACTTTGATATCTGTCTGTTGAGCTGCCGATAGCGACAAGCATCACCAGAGGACTGCAAAACCATCTCGCGCCTAACCTCCATGAGCCTAAGGGTGGAGTCCGAGAGCTTCTTGGTTCTGGCACGGCGGATCTTAAAGTACTTAGACCCAACCGCATGGACAGCTTCCACGAACCCGTCGTTGAAATCGTCCACGTCACTTCCTAGGCATTCGAAACGGTTTTGGAGTTCGAGCTGGAAGCTCTCGGGGTTTTGGAGCTGGGCGGGTGCCGGGCGGAGCGTAGACTTCATCAGTCGAGACCTTTCAAGCTTGAACTGGATATTCAATGAGCCTCGTACCATACGGTGATCACTCCCGGTTTTAACCGCACTGATCACGGAGACATCATTGAATATGTGCTTCTTCGTCGACATGATAAAGTCTATCTCGTTCCTCGTTACACCATCAGGGCTCATCCAGGTCCACTTCCTATGCTCACGTTTTCTGAAGAAGGAGTTCATCATATAGAGTCCCTCCTTCTCCATAAAACTGGCCAGTAGGTGACCCCGGTGATTCCTACGCCCCACTCCAAATTTCCCCACTCGATGATGGCGAATGATGTCTACTTAGTAATTATAGTTTTCCTTTAAAGTTCGTTATATGTTCTTTCATTTAAGTTCTTTTTCAGTTTTTTTTTAACTTGTAGTTTTGGTTGTAGGGGGGGACACTTGAGTCTAACAAAAATTAGCGCTTTAAAGCTTTATATTTCAGAAACAGATTACTTAATCGAAAAACCGTCTTCACAATCTGTCTGTGTAGGGGAGGTAACCTAAAAAAATATTCTATTACATTTTAATGGCGATGGCAAAACTAATAAGTGTAAAATATTAATAATAATAATAATAATAACCCTAAAAAGCATTCTTAATATTATAGAATAAGCAACTAAAGAATAAAAAAATCTATAAACAAATATATTACACTACTAGAAAACAATAATATAAGCTCTTGATACATTTAGTTCATTCCCTTTCTTACATTTAAAAGTAGACGAGGAGAAAGCCAACTTTAAATGGCAGATAAATTCAATATAAGATGATGAGTTCAAAGCTACTTTTACTTCGTTTCTGGTCACAAACTCGTTACGTATGATATATATTGTTATAATGTCGTTTATCTCATCAACTATCGCTCTTTATAATTGCTTTTTAATTTTAGCAGCAGCAGAGCGGCGTTCCATGTACGATTTTCTCCTCCTGACTGACGCTATGCCACCTCGTTTTTCGCTGTTCAGAGTATTTGAAGTCAATGTGGCTTTGTTGTTCACCGTGGTGGAGTTCTGCAGCTCGCGCATCCTCGTTTTTGTGCAAACCTTCTATTGAATCATCACCTTCATCATTATCATCACCAATAACGTAAACTTGTTTTTACATTAGGTAATATTATTATAGCATCACGTACGTCTCAGGTCGCCATTTTCGCGAAAACACGGTTGAGAGAGGCGTTGGTAGAAATGCGTGTTATACCTTCTGAACGGGTGCTGTTTGTGGGGTCCGGTCTTGCAAGGACTAGTACTTTAGAATTATTCTATAGTCATTATTTTAAATTCTATGTTAGGTACTACCTCACATTTGTTATTATTTTATTTGTGCTGGTCTTAATTATTATTATTTATTACATATTATTGTGTTTTATGATTGAAATAATGACCTTGAGCTGGAGTTTCTTATAGCGCTTCTCCGCAATGATGGTCTTGTCTGAGTCACTAGTAGATTCACTTCATGTCAAAGAGGCGTGTAAAAGAGCCCTCCTGTGGACAAGTTACAGACAAAATATTTCGAGTTTTTGAATTCTTTCCTTTAATTATAAATTTGATTGCTTGGCCATATTATCAGCATTCCTTGTAATATCTAAATAATATTGTCATCCGTAGAATATTAGAAATAAATGTTGTAAATTTGTGTATGTATCCTGTCTAACTCACCTTGATTAGACTCGCCTTTACAGTCGTTGTTAATTGAAATGCGATGCAAACAAGCCAAACGAACCAATTTTCCATTATAATTCTGTTATAACATACTTCTAAAGATCAAGTTATGTATTTTTAATGATTTACACACTTGACCATTAGGGTTACAATTATCCAGTTGATAATAAGTAACAATTATTTATAAATGTGTTTTTAAATACATCAAAGTTTAATTTGTTTACATCTTTGCCCATTTCAGTTGACTCCGACTATACCTCTCTTAATGTGCATTGTAAAGAGGCAATAATTTTAAGTTTCAGGTTTGAATTTAAAATGTTATTATGAATTATGATAGTTAGTGTAGTCCTAAAAAGGTCTTTTTAAAATAACTCTTGTTTTTGTGTTACATTCGCATAAAGATATATGTATACACCGAACACGCATGTACACTAACTTTTGCTCTTAATTATGTAACTGTGTTCACCTATAAATCGCTTTTAGAATATTTTTGTGTAAAAATCATTGTAATTAAATAACGCTGCGTTCACTCAACCAAGTCCCTCACTGTAACAAGATGTGTGTTTAGTGGTGGTAGGACCCTGTGCAGGGTCCGTCCGGATTGCTACCACCATCTTATCCATTAACCACCCGCCAAGCAACAGTGTTCGCATTTCTGTGTTCCTGTGTGGGGATAAGACAACCGGTGAAATTACTAGCATAGAGGCATTCCATCTTAGTCCTCAGGGTTGGCAACGCATTTGAGTTCTTAGGGTTATAGTCTTGAGAATTCAAATAACTTTGGGTCACAGATTTCACTTACCATCAGGTGGCCTGAGTGCTCGTGTGCATTCACCTTAAAAAAAAAAAATGTTACAAGGTAGCTTTACCTTTGCATTGAGGGGTTCGTTGAAATGATCTTTCCAAAACGCAGCCCTTCAGCCATATTTTGCTTTCTTCCAGCCACATATTAGATATGGCTTAGTCATTTGGGGATCATGTGGAACATACAACGGAAACTAACTTTTTACATTATAAAAGATCAGTCATGATTTGTGCATCTCCTCCTAAAGCCCAAGGTCCTACCCTTAGTACTTACTAAAGACCCAGCTCCTTCAACAGTGTAGTCATTGCGTACCACGGTCCTACCAGTAGGACTTACTAGAAATCCTTCTGGTAAGACCGTGGTACGCTATGATTACACAAGCACAATAACTTTAAAAAAAAGTTTTTTTAAGTACTTGGGTCTGAATGAGTATAAAACAATAGTACTATAGTACTGGTAGGACTACGGGCCGTAGTGACTACATGCTGAATATTTCGTTGGGCTTTAGGAGGATATGGTTTAGTCATTTGGGGAAACTGCGTGGACATCGATAGGTTGTTTAGGCTCCATAAAAAATGATATAACTTCCCCTGGAGAATCATGTACATCATCTTTTAAAGAGCTGGAAATTCTCACTTTAACAGCTCTCTATATTATCGAGGTATTTCAGAATCAGAATCAGAATAATCTTTATTCAAGTAGGTTTACAAATTAAACTCTTTTGAAACATCATAGTAGCGACTTAGCCTAAATTGACTGCAGGTTCAAATCGCGACCGATCAGAGAAGAACCTGTAAGAAACTCTGTCTGATGTCTTTTTTTTTTTCGACGTTAAACAACCAACCAACCTCGCAACCTTTTGTCATAAGGACTAAACATTTTATTAAAAGCAGTTCAGTCCCAAACATTGTTATCATTAATATAGCCTTTAATACTATAATATGCTTTAGAAATTAGTTTACGCTTAACGTAACTCTTAAATTTATTTACTGATAGTTCAGTAACATTACTTGGGAGCTTATTATAGAACCTAATAGAATTACCCATAAAAAGTTTTTTTATTTTATGGTTCCGCGTGAAGGGCACTGCGAGCTTATGTTTATTTCTGGTATTAACATTATGTATGTCACAGTTCTTTCTAATTTATTTAAATTAGTGAGGAAGTAGGGGAGAGCGGGGCTGAAAGTGCCGGGGGTAAGTTGTTCCGATGATAATAGAAATGCAAGTAAAAAACGGAGCAATTTGTATGATGTTTGACGCGAAACGTTATGAAATTATGCCGTTGCAGGAGCCGTTTAAGTTGCTTCCATTTTATTATAATAGTAGTTATGGAAAAAAAACTAAATCAACGGAACAACGAATCCCACAAAATTTTGCCTTTGATTTTTTGTTAACCGAGTTGATAGTGCACACAAAATAAACACATATTTTGACGAATTACAAAATACTCATTTAGCGTGTGAGAACTGAGATTTATTTGTTTAAGGATAAGTTTGTATTTCAAAAGGATGGAACAACCAGCCCCATAGTGGGGTTAGTTGTTCCGTTCCGATCGATCTCATAAAACATGATTTTATTTGAAAACTGTTTAACGATGCACAAAATAATATCACTATTCAGAAACTCCAATAACCATTCTTTAAATGTGTGTGTAAGCCACACAATATATACACTATTTTCATAGCTCAATTTTGTGTTTTATGAAAATCGGCACTTGCAGCCCCGCTCTTCCCTACCCAAGCAAGTTCCCAACAAAAAATACTTTAGAAGCAATAGGCTAAATGTAAAGTACGCTTTTGATGTACGAGTTGCAATCAGTAAGTCAGCTATGTACATTCGATCTCCCAGGTTTTTTGCTGCTAAAGTTTATAATCAGTTACCTAATGAAATAAAAAGCGGCCAAGTGCGAGTCGGACTCGCCCATGAAGGGTTCCGTAGCAGCAAGTAACATAATATAAAAGTTCGTTGTAGCTTTGATCGATGTTTTTATGACGTATTAAAAAAAACTACTTACTAGATCTCGTTCAAACCAATTTTCAGTGGAAGTTTGCATGGTAATGGACATCATGTATTTTTTTTAGTTCTATCATTCTCTTATTTTAGATAGTACAGGGGAGGACACATTTCAACACTTTGGAAGTGTCTCTTGCGCAAACTGTTCAGTTTAGAAAAAAATGATGTTAGTAACCTCAATATCATTTTTGAAGACCTATCCATAGATACCCCACACATTACAAACATGAACATGTCAAACAGTATTCTAAGCAATTCAAGATAGACTGCCGTATAACTAAGCGAAATTTTTTAAGTAACAAAATCTTGAATAGTTCTGATGTTAATAAAACGACCTGGAAAATAATTAATGAAGAAACAGGTCGCCGAAAAAAGAACATTAACGACTATCGTTTAAAAGTAGATGGTAAAATAATAGATTCTAATCCAGATATCGCAATTGAATTTGAAAAGTTTTTTACCGATATACCAGTGTCCACGACTAAGTGCTTGAACTCTTCGCCTGCGTCTGCCATTGTACTTTTAGAAGATAACGTGCCTGAATGCAGTATATACTTTGAATTCAAGCGCGTTACTGCCTTGGATGTAATTAAGGCATTCAACTCAATCAATATAAAGAAAACCAGTGACCTTTGGGGAGTGTCGGTCCATGTACTCAAATCCTTAATTGAAGTCATAGCATCTGACTTAATGGTCGTATTTAATCACTGTGTTGATTGTGGTGAGTTTCCTGATCTTATGAAACATAGTAAGATAATTCCATTATTCAAAACGGGTAGTACTTTTGACCCCACAAATTTTAGACCAATATCCATACTTCCCACTTTTAGTAAAATATTTGAGAAATTGATTTTGTCACAGTTAGCGGAACATTTTCGGTATAATAATTTATTACACAATAAACAATTTGGTTTTACTCGGGGTCGCTCGACAACCGAAGCTGGTGTTGAGTTGATTAAAACCATTTTTAATGCCTGGGAAGGGTCACAGGATGCTTTAGGTATTTTTTGTGATCTGTCCAAGGCCTTCGATTGCGTTAACCATGACACATTGATCAGGAAACTACACCACTATGGAGTTAGAGGTACTGCGCTAAACTTAATAAAAACGTACTTATACGGGAGAATACAAAGGGTAGACGTGAATGGAGTACGATCACCTGGGTCATTGGTCTCAATGGGCGTACCACAGGGCTCAATATTGGCTCCATTTTTATTCCTCATCTACATAAATGACTTACCTTACCTTATAAAGGACAACCATGATATAGTCTTGTTTGCTGATGATACGTCACTTGTGTTCAAAGTTAAACGACAACAGCAGTTTAATGTCAATGTAAACAATGCTATATCAAAAGTAGTCGATTGGTTTAGTGTTAATAATTTATTACTGAATGAGAAAAAGACGAAATGTATAAAGTTCATGACTACTAATGTGAAAACTAGTCAAACTACTGTAACTATTAACAATGACAAACTAGACCTAGTTAATGATACAGTGTTTCTTGGTATAACGTTAGACTCCAAGCTCCAATGGGGTCCTCATCTTGCTGGATTGGCGGGTAGACTCAGTTCTGCAGTTTTTGCAGTTAATAAGATTCGGCAATTAATAGACTTAGATACCGCTCGATTAGTTTATTTTAGTTACTTCCATAGTATTATGTCATATGGTATTTTACTGTGGGGTAGTGCTGCTGATGTAAATAGCATCTTTGTTCTGCAGAAGAGGGCTATTCGTGCTGTCTACAAGATGGGCCAGAGAGACTCGCTCGAGATAAGTTTAAAGAAATTAACATATTGACCATGCACAGTCAATACATTTATGAAAACATTATGTATGTTCATAAAAACATCGCTAAATTTAGAAAGAACTGTGACATACATAATGTTAATACCAGAAATAAATATAAGCTTGCAGTGCCCTTCACGCGGCTCCATAAAATAAAAAAACTCTTTTATGGGTAATTGTATTAGGTTCTATAATAAGCTCCCAAGTAATGTTACTGAACTATCAGTAAATAAATTTAAGAGTTACGTTAAGCGTAAACTAATTTCTAAAGCATATTATAGTATTAAAGACTATATTAATGATAACAATGCTTGGGACTGAATTGCTTGTAATAAAATGTTTAGTCCTTACGACAAAAGGTTGCGAACGTCGAAAAAAAAAGACATCCGACAGAGTTTCTTACAGGTTCTTCTCTGATCGGTCGCGATTTGAACCTGCAGTCAATTTAGGCTAAGTCGCTACTATGACGTTTCAAAAGAGTTTATTATTTGTAAACCTACTTGAATAAAGATTATTCTGATTCTGATTCTGATTCTGATTCTGATTCATATGGGTTTGATGAAAAAAAAAATTGAGTGTCAGTTCTAAGTATGGGGAACGCCCAAAATTTGTTTATTTTCTATTTTTGTGTGAAAATCTTAATGCGGTTCACAGAATACATCTACTTACCAAGTTTCAACAGTATAGTTCTTATAGTTTCGGACAAAAGTGACTGTGACATACGGACGGACAGACAGACAGACAGACATGACGAATCTATAAGGGTTCCGTTTTTAGCCATTTGGCTACGGAACCCTAAAAAACCTGACGGACGCAAAATTTCATGTAACGTAAAAAAAAAGCTTTTAGATTATGTGTCTTTATAACATTAGTGAATTTGATATGGCATGTAGTGATACTTAAAATATGATCAATGTAAAGAAAATTTAAATTTAATTCCAGTATGTAAGCATAATTTAATTGTATATCGTTGTATTTGTTAGTTTAAAATTCTGTGTAATGTGCTGATATTAACATTTACATTTTAACAAATGTTCTTTGCTACACCTTATAGGTAAAATTGTATTAATAATCTGATTTCAAAATATTTTCCTTTGTAAATTACTAGCATACAGGCATTCCAACTTAGTCCTCAGAGTTGGCAACGCATTTTGAGGTCTTAGGATTATAGTCTTTAGAATTCAAATGTCTATGGGTCTCAGATTACACTTACCATCAGGTGGCCTGAGTGTTCGTATGCCTACTCATTTAGGATAAAAAAAAAAAAAATGTAAATAGAGAAACTGAAACTGGATCACTAAAGTACTTGCCGTTGTTACTATCAGCTTTGATTGATTTAACTAATATCATATCAATTTTAATAATTATTTGTCAACTAAAAGAAAATATTGGTAGGCTAACTTTTTTTTTTTGTGTTCTAATTGACATTCCTTACTGACATTTGTATTATCTGGCTGGCATGAAACTGACAAAATGACTGTGTTTTAACAATTTAATGAGATAATTTATTTGCCTGTTAATTACCGAGTTTCAAACAAATTGATGAAAATTTAATTATCTTAGTTATAGCCTTAAGGCTTTGGCCCATTTGCATTTTGGGGCTTCCCATATTGCAGCCAACCATCCGTTTGACCAAGCGGGAAACCCCACAGTGCGAACGTGGCCTTAGAATGTCAGTTTTCCGATAACTCATCGCTTCGTCGAATGTATCGTTTCATCGAATTTCATTTCATACGAACCCATAATGTTTTCAGGGGGTACGTATCATAAAGGTTCAATGTATGAATAATGGTCATAATAAATAATGTTTTTTGTCTGAAACCGTAAACTTCTCAGTCGTTATAAAACAATCTAACCTAACGGGTTTTATACAAAGGCCTATTAAAAAATCCTTAATAGTTTACGGTTTCAGAAATAAATCCATTATATATAATAACCATTATGAATGATGACCCATTATGTATTTTAAATTTTATATATCGTGATACGATCCCGTTTTCAGGGTATCTTAAACATTAATTACGTAGATTATGTTAGGTTAGATGTTTAAGATATCCTGAAAATATTATGGTTTCATCAGAGATAATGATAGACACCCCTGTTTTCTGTGTATTGAAAGTTGTTTTTGTAGCTTTGTTTGAAATAAATAATAATAATTAAGATGCTTCTTACTTGCGCTCTATAACTTATTTAGCCTTCTCTTCACTGGTGACCCCGATGCAGAAAAAATCGGCTTCGTGCGAGTTAGGGCCCTGCACTATTAAAGATCTGTACTTTTGGCACTAGATTTTTCCAATTTAATTGACGAAATATTTAACCCTAAAAAATATTCTGCACGTTTACCTTAGAATCTCAAGTGTATTCTCAATAAACTGATCTTGGATAGGATGCTCGTTTTAAGACCTGGGTTACCGTGATATGCAAAAGCAATGCAGTTTACGATGAGAGAAAGAAACAGAGCAGTGTAATTGCTATAGCTGTCCCTTACACTCATCTTAACTGAATTGTTTAGTCATGTTATGGTAATCCACCTAAGAAAGTTAATGTCGAGTACATATTATTGTCATCTCATCCATCATCTCAAAGCCAGAAAAAGTAGGCTTTATCTGATATGAAAAAGCAACGTTGCAGAATTCCATTTGACATACAGTGTGTTACTGGCATGAGGGCTTCTGCTTTAACTAACGATAATAATTATGTTGTTTAAGTAACTATTTGCAGGTATAATTCCTTCGAAGCTAGGGGTCTTGGGTTCAAATCCCGGTAAGGGCAGATATTTGTGTGATGAGCACGAGTACTTGTTCCTGAGTCTTGGATGTTTTCTATGTATTTAAGTATATATTTCTATATATAAGTAAGTTTATCGTTGTCTAGTACCCATAGTACAAACCTAGAGCTTAATTTGGGACTAGGTCAAATTGTGTGATAATGTCCTGTGATTTATTTATTTATTTATTTTATAACTACAGAAAACTGAATCAGCAAAAACTAAAGGTTAAGTATATTTGTTTCTCCTATTGGTCCCGACTCCAGTATTCCAGTTTAACGTAAAAGTCATATTTGGTTAAGCCAGTTCGGTTCTGATCTTTCCGTGAAATCGATAAAGAACCATTCTATTGTTCTGCTTTTCAATTTGTGAACAACTTTCTCATTCGATTCAGGCTGTTTTCTATTTAGGTTAAATTATAATTATAGATATAGACCGGCTATGGCTTTAACTAACTAGCCAACTAGCAGAATAGTCGGTATTTAAGTGTTAAATGGTATTTATTGCTTTTCAAAGTTATCACCGTGATATGTATGTGTGTATGTATGTATGTAAACTACATAGGCAAACTTATCTCATAAGGGATCTCTTCCAGTTAACCCTCAAGTAATATACGCAAGAGGATAGATAAATTAACAAAAGAACAAATAGTACATACATCCGAAAAGTAGATAAGAAGAAAAAATAAACTGCTGTAATATATTTTACTACAGCACTTTGTTACTAGACAGCAAAATTCGACTATTGGGCACTTTTTTGTTGTTGTTATGTATAGGTATGTTAGTCTATTAGCTATTTATGTAGTTTTTTTTCTATTCTATTCTATTCTATAGCCGGCGACAAGTCAACGAATGCTGACTATTTAGGAAGACACGCACTAAAATTTATAAATTACAGAAAAACAATAATTTATTTTTAAAATGAAATTGGCATTTTAAATAGTCGGACAAACTGCTAGCTTTTTTTCCTTCTACTAAAGCGACCAACATGTTTGACCGAAAAATTGTAATTTTAAATTTCGTCTCATTAAGCATTACGCTCATAAAAATGCGCATATTTAACACAAGTACACTCTCTTGTAAAATATACACTCTTTTCAACGTTTTTGTCTTGATTTTAGACAGTCACTAGAACGCTGCGTGAGTCTTGTCAAGATGAAGTCTAAGTTAGCGATATCTATTCGAAAATCGTCAAAATGTAAAGGATTGACGTAATCTATTGACAAATCAGGGCTGGGATTCTACACGGTAATAACGATATTGTCTTTGACGTGTTTCCGTATTGTCAACGTTCAAAACGTTGACAATACTGGTAACTCTTATGTCGTTTACAATAATGGTGACTGTGACATTAACGATTCTAAAACACGCCAAACGCGATATCGTTATAACGCAGTAGAATAGAGGCCCAGGCAGCTCGCGTATTTCAGCAACACACTTCGAGTCGATAATATTTAAACCTTTTTTTAAGTGAAACTGTACATGTTTTAAGATATTTTCAATTAAGGCACATCCTTGTGATTATAGTTAATTTGGTTAAAGTGGTAGGTGGGCGTTGCAAATTTCTCACTGTCGAAAACCGTAGGTGTCGGTATGGAAATAATGAATAATTAGTAAAATTATGAACTCGGGAGGTGGTGAAATTCATGTTTTATCGTGTAGGCGGCATCGAGGTTTCCGTAAAGCTTTAATTTGGTTTCAGTAGAGCATAATAAAAGTATATTGAAATTATATTATAAATAATATTTGCCGACCACGAACTTACCTTCTACTTACCTATCCAGTATATAACGTTAGCGTAATCCTCATCTAGAAAATGTGTATGAATGGTTTTTTTTATGAAATTGGAGGCAAACAAGTAGACAGATCGCCTGATGGTAAGCGAATACCGTCACCCATAGACACCTGCAGCACCAGAGGAGTTACAGGTGCCGGCCTTTCAAATGAGAGAACGCTCTTCTCTTAACAACGCCAGTGTCTGTGTTTAGTACTTATTAAAATTAGACAGCAAGTTGACACTCGCGTTGACTTTTGTGTCGTTATCGAGTCACTACTCGATAAGTGAGCCTGTTTTAGAGGTTCGTGCTTCGGATTTATTCAGTTTTTGTTTCCAAATAGTAAAAGCGCCAAGCGTCATTTCCAGATTGGGGTGGGCAGAGCTACAAAAAACCAATAACCCGTAAAATAAAAACTTGTTCGTTCTGTAACCACATTTTGCATAATCAGGAGTAGGGTATTATTGGGGATTCTGGATCATTTGTCCTCGCTGCGCTCGGATGATCCAGAATCCCCAATAATGATCCAGGATCCCCAATAGTTTCCATCGATCAGGGATCTAGTCGGATGATCCAGGATCCCCAATAGTTTCCATCGATCAGGGATCTAGTCGGATGATCCAGGATCCTCAATAGTTTCCATCGATCAGTGATTCAGAATTCCATAAACTCAACAGGTAAACGAATGACCTGACAATCCTTCAATGGTAAATTTGCATATTCTCGCCTCATAAATTTCTATAACAAAATATTTTGTAAAGAGAAGCAAAACCGGAGTGCCGTATAATTCAATTTTATATTACTTATATTTTTGTTTACGGCACTCTGGTTTATTTTTCATAAATATATTTCTTTGTTTATTCATCTTTGTTTATTCATCTTTGTTCCTGTTAACACTTTCCACACAACCATTGCTGTACTAATGTTATAGGATAGTCCCGCTAACAGTTTTCTGGAGTGGCCAATTCCATACTAATTGTTTAAGGACAAGGCGGTCTTTCGATACGTTCCAAAGGGGCGCCTCCTCTGTACTGATATTTACTCAACCAAGATAATACTAGAACGCTGATCTATATATGCGACCGATCGTAAAAACTTTGATAGCGTGATTCAGGTCTTTTTCAATTATTACTGTCAAATCAAAATAAAAACTGCAAACTTTTTTTGATTTCAAGCTATCTTCAGTTGTTATTAAAAACCACATTATTAAAAGTGTTGATTAAAGTGAAATACATTAATTATTCCAATATTTGTGTATTATTCAAGTAATGAGAGATTGTTACGACATCTATTTAAAAAGGTAGGTACTTAACATCTGCTAGTCTGACGATAAAGTGACTCACGCGCTACTGTTACTAAGAACTACTCAATGTTATTGTTAGCGTAAGATGGCGCTATTTGACAATGCTATTTGAATGGAATAATACAGTGAAATGAATCTGCGGTCTTTAATAAAGTAAAAATTTCGTAGGTGAACTGAAACTTTAATAAATAAATCGACTGAAACTATTAAGTTTATCTCAACACTGTAATCGTTCGCGATGTACATCGAAGTTCGAACATTGTTACGACATCTATTTAGGTAAATCAAGTGTCAACTTTATTGCTGATTGACAAGAAACTCCGCGCTGTGTTTACTAAGAACTTTGTTAATCAATGTTAAGATGGCGCTGATTAATACAAATAATCGATATGAAACTAGCACGATGTTTTTACTGTTTACTAAGAACTTCGTTAATCAATGTTAAGATTGTGTGCATGAATGCAATAAAGTAAAATAATTTCGAACCTTGAGAGCCATTACATAGCATGCTGTATGACATGTAAATAATAGGAAGCGTAAGTAATTTATGTTCATGCTTCACATGATTCGAACAAATATATGTGTTTTTCTTTCTTCTTTATAGCTAAAGCCGATTCACAAATTCTGAGAGTTAAACAAGTTATTTAAACAATAAGTATAGTAAGTCGTTGCTGTCTTCAAGCCAACCAGTGCCTGTTTTATATTTCCTTATTTTATTTTTTATTTTTTTAATAATAAATATCAGGGGGACAATCTCATACAAATTGACCTAGTCCCAAACTAAGATCTAGGCTTGTACTATGGGTACTAGACAACGATATAAATACTTATATAGAGAAATAAATACTTAAATACATAGAAAACATCCAAGACTCAGGAACAAATACTCGTGCTCATCACACAAATATCTGCCCATACCGGGAATCGAACCCGGGACCGCTAGCTTCGTAGGCAGGGTCCCTACCAACTCGGCTAACGCATCATATCGTCTTCATAGTTAGGCTACATTCGGTACATAGAAACGCATTAAAGTACATGCAGCTACCAAATACGAATAAGGTTTCAGGTTAACGCAACAAGCTGGCGCCGCGCCTTATAGGTGTAAAGGATTGGGAGTGATTCACAATAATTATATTTTATTTTCTAATAGACGAACGTCTGTAATGCAGAATTAAGGTTTGATTTTGTTTGGACAATCTCATTTGAAATAAAATTATATTACTAATAATTTTAATTGGTAACATCTAAATGCAGCCTTAGTTTATAGGGTTATAAATGGAGCTTCCATTTATTTGAGCATTCAATTGGTAGTGGCAGTGCAGTGAGTGAGACAAGTAATTAAAAAGAAGCAGCAAGTATGTACGTAATATTTTTTATTTTTTATTATTTATGTTGATTGTGTTTGGTTAGTGATGCTTATTCAAATACTTTTAATAAAAATAGGTCGGCAGTGTTCAATCCGTTCGATTCCGATGAGGAGATTAGCTGTGCCCAGCAACAGACTGCATCTACCGCTTCTACGAGTGCAGCGAAAGTTAAGACGGTAAAGGCGAAGCAGAGAAGAACTAAGAAGGCGGCGGAACTGCACGGCTGTGATTCAGACCTGGACAGCGTCGCGAATGCGTCAGCTGCTCAACCGAAAAAGAGACGAGTCGCTGTGTTTCTTGATTCCGAGGTAAGATGCCTATCTTGGGCGATTGTTTATCAAAACATACTTCGAGGATACGATAGCTTAGTTGGTAGTGACCCTGCCTACGAAGCTAGCGGTCCCGGGTTCGATTCCCGGTATGGGCAGATATTTGTGTGATGAGCGCAAGTATTTGTTCTCAACTATTGGCTAGGTCAATTTGTGTAAGATTGATTTTATTATTATGATGATTTCATTAAAACTGTTTTTACCCAACTTTAAGCCGATTTCAGTTGGACTGACCTAGGTCATGATAACAGTTTGTCGCTGGATTTTTTTAATAATTTAAGTGATTTTCTTAATTGTATTTATAAAGGTGAATAATATAAGGTTGCTAAATAATTTCAGGGTGACGAAGAGGAACCGATCACGGCCGCTCCGCTACGTAATTTTTTGACAAGAAGGACGGGCTCCGGGTACACGCTGCAACGAGATCCCAGCCGGCGCGGGGAGTACTACGTCGAACTCCGAGTCTTCACCACGCGGGAGCTTGAGCCGGTAGCGACGGAAGCAACCAGGTGGAAACATGCCTTTTTCACATATAAAGGGGCTGTAAATAATAATAGCCCAGTTTTCAAAGCGGTCAGACAAGTTGCTCAGGCTGCTAAAGAAGAGTATAAAGGCGTGCAGCCTGTGTTGTACCCGTCAAATACTTTTTAACTAATTTTAGTTATGTGTTTATTGTAATCTGCTACTTTACAGTCGGTTTAAAGGCAAATTTAAAACTTTTGCGGTTTTCAACAAATGTAATTATTACAAAACAAAGCACGTCTTACATAGAACAAAAATAGTATAACATGTTCTTTTGCGATGTATGTAATGTTTCCGTTCCAAAATTAGCAGCACATAAAAAGACTAATATCCACAAGTCTAATAGTTTGTTAAGTACGCGGCTTGAAAACGTTTATATAATAGCTAATGCTTTTCGGAGTAGAATTGTTAGTTATAAAGTCAATCCCTCAAATACGAATATTACCCCAGATTCATTTTTATGTGAAAACTCTGATATAGCACAACAACTTATTAAAGATTCATTACAAAAGCATGTCTCACTCAAAGTTAATTTGGAACTTTTCGTAAAGTATTGTTTGCCAAAAAATAGTGAAAGTTCCATTAAGTCATTTAACACTAAATACGATATAGTTTTGCAGAGTACAGACGTTTTATCATTATATAAATCACTTGCTGATGTACTAATTACTAAATGTGCGGAATTTGAGCTCTCGGAATCAGGATGGACAATCGAATCAGTTAGTCACTTAGAGATAAACATAGTAAAATACAATCCTTTGAGAGCTGGATCGTTTATACCATTACCAAAACATATTGCTAATACAAAAGCTTGTTTGAATATAAATAATGAGGATAATCACTGTTTTATATGGTCTATAATGGCTCACTTGTATCCTAGCAAGGTTAACTCAAACAGAGTCTCATCTTATCCCAAATACCAAAATGTTTTAAACACTTCCGGCATGGCATTTCCACCAAGCATCTCTGATATAAGGTGGTTCGAAGCCAACAATACTGATATTAGTTTTAACATCTATGGTTTAACAAAAAATGGTAGTGTTATGGGCCCTTTATATAAAACCGCTAATCGTAAATTACAGCACATCAACTTGTTATTAATAACTAAAAATAGTAAGGCACACTTTTGCCTAATAAAAAACTTTGAGAAACTTGTTCGCAAACAAATAACTAAACATAAATCTAAGATACATTTGTGTGAAGATTGTTTTTTATATTTTTCAACAGAGGAAAAATTAATTCAGCATAGTTGTGCAGGGGTACAAACTGTTTTACCAGAGGCAAATACACAACTTTTTTTTTCTAATTTTGAAAGAACTCAGGAGGTGCCTATTGTGATCTATGGTGACTTCGAAAGCTTATTACGAGAGTATTCAGATAAAAGTAAATCTATGTACGTGGAAAATATTCAATTGCATGAGGCATCTTGCTTTGCATATTACATTTGTTGTAGAAGCGAGCCTTATTTAAACGACTATGTTTCTTATCGCGGTCCCAACTGTTCGAAAAAGTTTGTGGAGTCTATATGTAATGATGTGCAGCGATTGTACTCAATATTATCTGTCAGCAAACCTATGATTCCGCTTACGCTAGAGGAACAGCTATCATTTGAAACTAGCACTGCTTGTCATATTTGTAAAGACAAGTTTTCATCTAGTGATAACATTGTAAAGGATCATGATCACTTCACAGGTCGATATAGAGGGCCCGCTCACAATAGTTGTAATTTAAATTCAAAACCTTGCCCATTTATACCAATAATTTTTCATAACCTTTCCGGATATGACTGCCATTTGTTTATTAATGAACTCACAAACGTATGCGGTCGAATAAACCTTATCCCAAAAAATAAAGAAAAGTATATTTCGTTTACGAAGTTCATTCCAATAGACCAGCAAAATGTAGCTCAATTAAAATTTATTGATTCTTTCAACTTTTTGAGTTCAAGTTTAGACAATTTAGTAAATACAATGAAAAAAGATGATTTCCAACATTTAAAATCATTTTTTGGAGATGGGGTCAAGTTTGATATAGTGCGAAGAAAGGGTGTCTATTGTTACGATTATATAAACTCTTGGCAACGTTATGAAGAAACCCAGTTGCCTCAGGCTTCCAATTTTTTTAGTAAACTCTCATCAGAATCTGTATCTTCTGAGGATTATAATCATGCCTTACATGTTTGGGAAACTTTTGCTATTAAAAACTTAGGAGAATATACAGATTTATACTTGAAATGTGATGTGCTTCTTCTATGTGACGTTTTTGAAAAATTTCGAAGCATGAGCCTTAAATACTACAATCTTGATCCCTGTTATTACGTATCGTCACCATCATTAAGTTGGGATGCTATGTTATTATACACAAAAGTAAAATTGGATCTACTCTCCGATATAGATATGTATCAAATGCTGGAAAACGGAATAAGAGGAGGTCTTGCTCAATGTTCACATAGATACGCAAAGGCGAATAATAAATATCTTCCAGATTTTAACATTAACGAGCCGAATAGCTTTTTAGCCTATTTAGACTGTGTAAATTTATATGGATATGCAATGATGCAGCATCTGCCAACAGGAAATTTCAGGTATCTTAACGATGATGAATTAGCAAACTTTAACGTTGAAAAACAGTCACGCGATTCTGATACCGGTTTTATACTTGAAGTCGACCTTCACTATCCTGTTGAACTTCATGAGTCTCATTCAGATATGCCATTTGCAGCTGAAAAATTTGCTCCTAGAGGAAGCAAAAATAAAAAATTAATTGCTAGCCTCTACGACAAACATAGATACATTATTCACTACATGCATTTAAAAGAATGTTTGAAAAATGGTCTTGTTTTGTTAAAAACATATAAAGTTTTAGCTTTCGATCAAAGTAACTTTTTAGAACCATACATATCTTTAAATACCACCTTGAGACAAAATGCTAGCTCAGATTATGAAAGGGATTTTTTCAAAAAGCAAAACAATTCAATATTTGGCAAAACGATTGAAAATAAAAGAAAACAGGTTGATGTAAAACTTGTTAATATCTGGAAAGATCATTCAAATAACACAAATAAATTTTGCGGCGCGGAAAAATACATAAGTGCTCCCAACTTCAAAAACTTGGCAGTTATATCTGATTCATTAGTAGCAATTCAGTTGCAACAGACAAAAATCGTTTTAGATCGACCCATATACGTGGGTTTCTCTATTCTAGAAATAGCCAAAAGTCATTTGTATCGCTTTCATTATGATGTGATGAAACGTGTTTATAAAAATAAAATTCATCTTTGTTATACGGACACTGATAGTCTTTTGTATTTAATTCATACAGAAGATTTCTATGAAGATATCAAAACACACATAAAGTATTTTGATACTAGCAATTTTGATGCTAGCAACATATTTAATATGCCCTTAGTGAACTGTAAAATTCCAGGATATTTTAAAGACGAAATGGGGGGTGAGATCGTGAAGGAATTTGTAGGTTTGAGAGCAAAACTATATTGCATAGATACCCAAATTTCAACAATCAGGAAAGCAAAGGGAATAAAAAAGTGTGTTACAAAAAAACTTAATATTAATAAATACAAAAATGCTTTATTTCAAAATGAATGTTTTAGAGATAATATGTGTGTAATAAAATCAAAAAATCATAAAATTTTCACGCAAAAAATCAATAAGCTAGTTCTTACAAGGGATGATGATAAAAGGTGTGTATTAGAAGATAATGTTTCGACTTTGCCTTGGGGACATTACAAATTAGCATTTTAATGTGGCAGCACTGTAAAGTAATAGAAATTTAATGCAAACGTGTGAATTGTAACATTTTTATTATTTTTATAAAAACAATAAATGATGAATGTATGCCTATTGTTTTTCTTTCATTTACCTCCGCCAGCTAATTAATCACGTGCTTAGTAATAAACCCGCCTAACTCAAAACTATTAATCTTTCCATATTTCAAGACGCACTCTTGATTTAAAATAAGTTGGCTTTTTTATTTTGAGTTACGCTGGTTTTACACCTATTGCAATCGTATTATCATGACTCGATCGCTTCTACTGTCAAGTCAATAAGAGCTATCACAACGTTGATAATACGTTAGCAACAGGGAAACAATCAGACAATATAGAGTGAGGAGCCATTAATAAAAATTATTAAATGGGACAACCTCACACAAATTTACCCCAGTCCCAACTAAGCTCTAGGATTGTGTTAGGGTACTAGACAACGATAAACATGCTTATATAAAGAAATAAATACTTAAATGCATAGAAAACACCCCAGACTCAGAAACAAATACTCATGCATGCATTACACAGATATTTGCTCTGAGCGGGAATCGAACCCGGGACCGCTAGCTTCGTAGGCAGGGTCTCTACCAACTAAGCCAGCCACGTCACCAATAGAGTGGCTGAAATATTGATTAACTTTAAGAATTTAATTAAACAAAGTTGCTATTCTTTTATTTCGTTATAATTGAGATTCAGACAAGGAATTTGATACTGTTGCAGAGAAACAAGTCATAACATGTTAAAACGAGTTGTCCCTGCTTGTTTAACTTTGGCTCGGCGCGTAGGAATGTGGCTACGTAAAGAGTTGCTGACGCGGCGTGCGCGCAATTCGACTTTATCTTCTTAGTGTATGACCCAAGTTAAATAATAAAAATTTAATGTCGGTTTGTAGTTCCGCTACAATACTGTTGCAGAGGAAACAAATCATGACATGTTATAACGTGTTATCTCTGTTTATTTAACTTTGGTTGCACGTAAAATAAGTTCCACATTCTATATGAACATCATTTATTAAAATAAGGTTGATAATAATATTAAACTTAATAAGGTGAAAGTACAACAATAATAATTAAATAGCAGGCAGACTTCTTATAAACCATTGTCTTTACTAATTTACACTTAATGAGACAAAAAATAACATATTTATAACGCCAAATTATTTATAAATAAACATAAATTAAAGAAATTTATGATAAAATTAAAACAACGCTACATTAATTACATTACGGAAGAAAAATAATAATAATTACTATTTTTCTTCCTTAATTCAAACTTCGTTGACAATAACTTATATTAATTGGCTCTACAAAGTAAGTAAATAACAATATAATTGGCATAAATTGATTTTATAATTCAGAACTATAATATAAAATAAACATGGAGATATAATAGAAATAAGTCACAATTATACATATATAACTAACACCGAAATTAATCACTTTCAAGTTTTTTCATAATTTTTTTTAACACATTTTCTGTGCTGTCCAACACTTCATCATACGGATCACACACGAGATATTGCGCACTAACTGAACGATCACTGTAACACTCGTCCATTGTCTCAATGTTTATTTTAATTAAATATCGTCCATTGCGAATGTTATTTTTAATTACAAATGATGATCCTTTTCTACTACGATCCTTTTTATTAATACCCGATTTGGTATTTAATGCTTTCAACTCCCTTTTGTCCCGCGGAGCGTCAGGCTCTCGCGTTACGGTTGCGTTACACATGTTTTCTCTACGGGCTAAAAGCTCTTGCCGCTTTTTTTCCACTTTTTCCATGTAACCGTCAACGTCTTGAGCATAATAAAAAGGATGATCCTCCGGCACATCGTGGAAAACGGGGCTGACATCATATATGCTGCCAAAATCAAGTCGATCATTCTGCGTGCTGTCTTCCATAATTATCTGAAATATAAAAGTGTCATAAGTTTTTATTTAATAAAAATGGCAATAAATCCAACATAACTGGATGAAGCAATAAAAAATAGATTTACTTACCTATATATTTTAAATACGCGGGACCCACGTTAGAAGCGAGACAAATGTCGACTGCGACTGACGCTCGAGTAGCAGCAATTTAGATCTCGGTGTATAATATTCTTCGCCTAATATAAGACAGGAATGTGTAATTAGAGAAATGATAAAGACTTACAAAGATAATTCATTGATTTAGGATGATTATATTATTACAAGTATTTATTTGATATTATATTAAATTACTGAACAGAAGGCGAAATGAAATTTATTAAACAGCCTGTGTCAATAGAAATCAGCAAAATAAGTGATGGATCACATTGCACTAATTATAATAACAGACATAGTATGCTTCTTCCCAACTCTATACGATGTATTATATGTGGACCATCAAATTGTGGAAAAACAAATATAATTTTAACTTTATTGCTTCATGAAAATGGGTTAAAATTTCGAAATGTCTACATTTACTCTAAAACAACTTTTCAACCTAAATATAGATTTTTAGAGGAAGTTCTTAAAAGAATACCCGAAATTAAACTGTTTATGATCCACGATGAAAAAGAGGTAATCTCTCCTCATGAGGCGATGCCCAATTCAATATTTATCTTTGATGACGTAGCTTGCGAAAACCAGACTAATATTCGTAATTACTTTTGTATGGGCAGACATAAAGGAATAGACTGTTTTTATTTAACGCAGACTTACTCTAAAGTGCCAAAGCAATTAATACGAGACAATGTTAATTTTTTGATAATTTTTAAACAAGACGATATCAATTTAAAACATATTTATCGTGAGCACGTAAATTCTGACATTAGTTGGGAAAAATTCAAATCGCTTGCCGCAAATATATGGAAAGATTCACATGCGTGTCTTATAATTAACAAAGATTGTAAATTAAATAATGGTCGATATAGAAAGTCATTCGATGTTTTTGTAAAATTTGAATAAATATAAATGATGACTAAAATAAAATCACTTTACTTATAACAATAAGAAACATCGGGGGTCTTTTTAGACCGCGTTATTGATTTGCCATGGAGACAGACATAAAAACACAATTAATTAAATCTGTAAAGAATATTAAAAATAAGTTAAAGAAGATGCAGCAAGAGGAGGATGATTTAGAATTAAAAAATAAGAAGATTTTGAAACCATTAACCGATCCGCTAGAAACCATGATGTTTCTTCATAATTCTCCTAAGCAAATAACATCTTATAATGAAAATAAGCATAATAACAAAAATATATTATCAAATGATGTAAACGCGGATTGTATCAAAAAGGATAAAATAAATATTCCCAACATACTTGAAATAAAAACTCCTACGAAAATGGAAAATAATGTGGCAAAAGTAAAAAGCTTTGAGGATGTCGATTCTTATTTGCAAGTCCCAAATAAACCTTTTAATGTTGCCTTTGGAGTAAGACATGACGGTGAAACACTTATGATAGGAAATTCACCTGCAACGCTTAAATCTTATGGGGAGAATTCTCCTAATAAAATATCTACGATTAATGTAAATGATAAAAGTTATGAACTAACGCCGGGTTTAAAAGAGCTTTTATTTCAAAGTAAACCGAATTGCGACAAAATAAATGAAAAGGATAAAATAACCTATAAAGATATTTTGGTGCACACTAATGTCCATAAGAGAGGTTTTAGTCCTCAAGGTCAGATACAAGGTAATTCAGGAATGAAATACTGTCAAATTATTAAACCCCTATTTCAAGAATCCAGCACGGCAAAGCAAGGTGGTAATCTGCCTTCCTTAAAAAAATATAATTCAAATACGGATTTTGTATATTGGGATGATCCTAATGAGTTGATTGAACGTTTAAAAATTTTAATTGCTTCTAAAGATGCTGGCAACACTAACCATGATAACGAAATAATTTCGATTATAGAAGAACTAAAAGAAGCAGACATCATTAAGGAATAAAAAGACTTCAGAACCAACTGTTGATTCAGTCTCATTGTGTTGGTTGAACATGAATGTAGATAAGTTTGGACACCATGTGTTAAAAAAGCATAAAATGAATAATTTTAATGAACCTCCCTTGGCTTTCATAAACGTTACCGATTGTTTTGATGCAAAAAATAAGATAATTAAACATATTGGAAAGCCTGTCGATCCAGAGGACTGCGCCACAAAACAGTATGTTGACAATACTGCAGATAAATTGTTTAATAAAATAAAATTAATTAATCAAACATTAGCTCAGCTAGAGACAGAAGTAAATAGCCTGCAACAAAGTATTGAAACAGTTTCATTTAAGAACAAATACAAGAAATGAGTAAAGCAATCGTAGTAAACGAAATACATAAACAAGCGCGGAAAAACTTTCCTCGAAGACATGTAGTGATGAAAGATATAGATGATTTATGGCAAGCTGATCTTATTGATATGCAATCTGTTTCAAACAATAATTTACAGTTTAAATATATTTTAGCCATTATTGATACTTTTTCTAAGTATGCGTGGGTATATCCATTAAAAAAAAAGAGTAAGGAATATATAACTCAAGCTTTTTGTGATTTGTTCCAAAAAAATCGAATACCCAAAAACTTGCAAACTGATTTAGGAACTGAATTCTATAATAAAAAAATAAAATCATTACTTGAGTTACATAAAATAAACCATTACTCTACATACTCTACTAAAAAAGCATCTATAGTGGAAAGATTCATAAGGACTTTTAAGAATAAATTGTACAAGCAATTTAGTTTAAAAGGAAACTATAAATGGATAGGAAACACACTTTCGGAAGCAATTAATGAATATAATAATACGATACATAGAACAATAGCTCTTAATCCAATTGAAGTCAGTGAAAATAATAAGGATGCTGTATTACAGAAATATAAAAAGCTTTTATCAAAGAGGAGTTCAACAAAGGAAAAAAATAAATTTGCAGTCGGAGATTCCGTTCGTATAAGCAAATATAAAGGAACATTTGAAAAAGGATATACTCCCAATTGGTCAACTGAAATATTTACTATTACGAAAGTACAAAACACAAACCCAATAACGTTTATCATAGAAGATGCTAGACATCGACCCATCTTAGGATCATTTTATGCTCACGAATTGCAAAAACCTAAATATAAGAACATTTATCTTGTAGAAAAAGTATTGAAGAAAAATGGTCGAAAATTATATGTAAAATGGTTAGGTCTACCTTCGCAAGAAAATAGTTGGATTGATAAAACAGAAATCTTATAAGCAGCAAACATCATAGTTTAAGCGCATTTTAATTGCGCACTTGAAACTGGACAGAGTATTTCATCGAAACAAAAAATAACTTATTTATTAATAATTTATTTACAATTCAACAAAAATGGTAGGGTCAAAACCTAAATCGAATGGAAAAAACAAGAAAAAAATTGTGTTCACTCCCTCACAGAAAGCCAAGTCTGGCGCTGGTTTTAAAAACACTTTCAAAAATATTGTTTCTCTTACAAAAAAACATATTAAAAAGTTAAAACCTACATGTAAAAAAGCGGCTATTGAGTTAGCAGTTGCTGTTGCACGAGAATTGACGAGGGATTCAGATACTTCAGTAAACATTCCCCGGGTGATACCTGTGCCAAAAGTTGGAGGAGTTTTGCCCCTAATACCCATTTTTGCCGGATTGTCTGCTGCAGGTGGTTTAGCAGGTGGCGCAGCTGGTATTGCTAGAGCGGTAGAAGCTATTAAGTCTGCTAAACAACGTTTTCAAGAACTCAAGAGGCACAATCAAAAAATGGAAGAATTAAATTTAGGAAGAGGGTTGCATCTCAAAGAGCACAAGAATGGATTAGGAATTTATTTTAAAAATAAAAAAAACTAATGCAGAGGCTACCTAAACGAGCGTTAACTAACATCGACATTCTCGAATATTGCAAAGAAATTCCCAATTTTCGAGGAGTTTTCATGCGAGATCAGTTGCCAAAACGTCCACTAAAAAAAGAATGCGGAATTATTAATCTTGATAGTTCCCGGAATTCTGGCACTCATTGGGTAGCCTATGCAAAATTTAATAATTATATCGAATATTTCGACAGTTATGGTAATTTAAAACCACCTGAAGAATTTTTAAAATATGTTGGCTTAAATATTTTTTATAATTACGTTAACAAGCAAAAAACTCATCCTTTCATTTGCGGCCACTTGTGTATAGACTTTTTAAACTCATTTTGGGATCTTCATAAATAGCTTACACTTTCAAAAAACATTTTAGTCAATAACAATGTCTATTACATTCACAATCACTGGAAATGAATCCATTCTTCGATCAGAATTAAATACTCATTTAATATTAGAAGACGATTACGAGTGCGGCTTACTGTATTTTTCAACATTTAATTCAATACCTAATATTACTGACAGCAACAATGTATTCGCTTACGGTAAACAGAAGGATATTAAAATTCCTTGCGGCGCATATGACCTGTCTGATTTATATGAATATTTAAAAAGTAATATGAACAATTGTCAGTTTAAAATCGTTCCTAACAACAATACTTCTAAATGTTCAATTTTTTGCAGCGAACCGATTAATTTTAAGGTAAAAAATAGTGTAGGTGCATTATTAGGGTTCTCAGAGATGTTGGATCCAAATAAATGGCATGAATCAGTCAACCCTGTATGCATTATTGCTGCGTCTGTGATACGGATCGAATGTGATCTTGTCCAAGGTTCCTATACGAACGGTTTGCCTACACATATAATTCATGAATTCGTGCTTAACAGTCCGCCCGGATATCAAGTAATTGAAGTACCTAAAAATATAATATATTTTCCTCTAAAGAAGAAACATATTTCGTCAATTACGGTGAAAATATTAGATATACAGGGAAATCTAATTAATTTTAATAACGAAAATATTAATATAAGTCTTCACTTGCGAAAGTCAAAATGATAATTTTTAACGATGATATCTGTAACAAAATACAAAGACAAAGTCGTTCTAACTCCACTGTCAAGCGCAACGTCAGACGAACTAGACGCAAAAAGGTTGTAGCAATAACAAAAAGTAATAAAGAGTTTCTTCGCGCTCTTGGATTAAAAATATGAGCATCCTCCATATAACCGACGATCCGCAATTCGACAATTCAATTGAAAGTTATGAAATCCATACTTATAACCCATACAATAACAGTTTTAATGAAAATGATGAAATACGAATACCTATCCATCAGCAAGATATATACGTATTACCTTCAGCTAGCGCGTTATACATAGAAGGATATTTTTCTATAACAGCTAAAGACGTGAGTGGTGTAAAAAAAGTGAAAAATGTTAAGTTGACAAATAACGCTATATCATTTCTTTTTCAAGATATTAGATATGAAATGAATGGGATTGAAATAGATCGAATTAGAAATGTTGGAATCACTACTACAATGAAATCTTTAGTCTCAATGAATGGTGGAGAAAGTAAAGCTGCTGCAATGTGGGGTTGGAACGTGGACGGATTTGATGATCACAGTGGAAGATTTAGTATTCTTTTACCACTTAATAAACTATTAGGTTTTGCGGAGGATTACAAGAAAATAGTTATTAATAGTAAACATGAACTAATACTAAATAGAAGTAGTACAAATCTTAATGGTGTTGTAACCGAAAAAGATGATTCAGTGGAAGTTAAGGTAAATAAAGTTCAATGGCGCATGCCGCATGTTAAAGTTTCAGATCATCAAAGGCTTGCATTGCTTAAACATTTAGAAAAAGATAAACCTATGCAAATAGCGTTTAGAAATTGGGATTTATATGAATATCCATTATTACCAAAAACAACCAAACATACATGGTCTATAAAAACCACTTCGCAACTAGAAAAGCCTCGGTATGTAATTTTTGGATTGCAAACTAATAGAAAAAATAACAAATTAAACGATAGCGCTGTATTTGATCATTGTAATCTTAAAAATGTGACTTTATTTTTAAATTCATACTATTATCCATACGATAGTCTTAACTTGAAATTTGATGAGTACAAATACAGTATATTATACGATATGTATGCGAGATTTCGTCAGTCGTATTATAACCTTCCTATAGATCCGCTGCTTGATCTTATACAATTTAAAGAAAAAGCTCCATTATATGTGATTGATTGTTCGAGGCAAAATGAGCATTTAAAAACTGGACCTGTTGACGTTCGTTTAGAAATCGAAACAGAAAAGGATTTGCCGGATAACACTAGTGCTTACTGTTTGATTATTAACGATCGTTTGGTGGAGTACAGACCTTTGAGTAATATTGTTAGAAAGTTGACATGATGTCGACAGCAATAGTTGATGTGCAGGGGTTTAAAACGGACAACAATTCATTCATTGTCAAAGAAGTTGCAATAGCTGTTAATGAACAATTACTACACCTACTTATTCTACCACCTTGCCCACTGCACAATCTCTCTCCAACCGAACGTAAACAAGTATCGTGGATACAGAGAAACAGAAAAATTAATTGGAATGATGGATTTATACCTTACGAAAAATATTTAATGTATATCCAAGAGTTTCTGATTGATAAGACGATTTTATGTAAGGGTCTGGAAAAAGTTACCTGGCTTAAAACTATTTTAGATCATAATGATGTTATTAACCTGGAAGATATGAACTGTCCTAAATTGTTAAGTTTGTACGAAGAATATAGATTGTCAAGTGATGTGTTTAACTGTATATATCATCCAACTGTATGCGCGCTAAGAAATGTAACTTGTTTAAGAAAATGGTGTTTAAATAAACATGTTTTATAAATTCTTTTTATTTATATCTTATAAAGGTAATTAACCCTGAGTTCTCAAATCAAATAGTATTTACTTATTGAATTACGACAACGTCAATTACTAATGTCAATTTTAATAAAATTTAATCAAACCAAAAGTAAGGTTAAGAAGGATAATGGGGCTACATACGAGTATATCATGAAAATGGCTGAAAGAGAGCAAACATGGAGAATTTATTTTAAATCGTGCTATCAAAGTTTTTACGATCGCTCGCATATATAGATCAGCGTTCTAGTATCGAAAGACCACCTTTTCCTTAAACAATTAGTATGGAATTGGCCACTCCAGAAAACTGTTAGCGGGACTATCCTATAACATTAGTACAGCAATGGTTGTGTGGAAAGTGTTAACAGGAACAAAGATGAATAAACAAAGATGACTAAACAAAGAAATAAATTTATGAAAAATAAACCGGAGTGCCGTAAACAAAAATATAAGTAATATAAAATTGAATTATACGGCACTCCGGTTATGCTTCTATTTACAAAATATTTTGTTATAGACATTTTTGTATCTACATTTCGACAGTATCAGTCGAATGAACGAGGCGAGGATATGCAAATTTACCATTGAAGGATTGACAGGTCATTCGTTAGGTCACTACCTGTTGAGTTTATGGAATTCTGAATCACTGATCGATGGAAACTATTGGGGATCCTGGATCATTATTGGGGATTCTGGATCATCCGAGCGCAGCGAGGACAAATGATCCAGAATCCCCAATAATACCCTACTTATCTATTTTCTTATTCTGTTTTGTTTTTTTTGGTTCAGTCTCAGAGAAGTGGAGTCTGAAAACTCGAGTACTCTAGTCGGTGAGCCACCTTTGATCGAGGACCCAGACAACCGAGAAAGCAAAAAAAGGATAAAAACAAGGTTAGTTATACACAGCTTGGCCATTAGATACGTTTTTCAATAAAAAACATAGAAAATTATTCATTTAGACGACAGAACTTCGCAATACTTTAAGTGTGAAGTAATGGGTAAGTTTAAACAGATATTTAATTTATGATTCTAATCTTTGCTGTTTTATTACAAAAACAAACGGAGTAAAACAAGATAACCTAGAAAATCCTTGGAAAGATTTATCTTACAAATCATTGTTACAAATCAGTGCCTTCTTGAAGTGAGAATATCCTTCTCTACAGCAACTTATACAATATAATAAATAACCACGTCAAGATAACTGACGACAAGAAGCCAGCGGTCCTGGGTCCAATCCCGGTAAGGGCGGATATTTGTGTGATGAGCGCGAATATTTGTACCTGAGTCTTGAATGTTTTCTATGTATTTAAGTATGTATTTCTCTATATAAGTATCTATCGTTGTCTAGTACACATAGTACAAGCCTAGAGCTTAGTTTGGAACTAGGTCAATTTGTGGAGATTTTCCCCTGATATTTATTTAACTGTTATTTTTATAGGATAAGCGAAGCTGCATCGGGTATAATGGGCGCGATGTCGTCGCGGCTGGCGTACATAACCGGCTCTAATTCAATCAACAGGTCAACGCAAGAAGAGTAAGTAAGACACGCTCAACTGCTTCATTTTGAGTCTGTTTTTATACGGTTAGAAAGGCCCACTTGCCCGTAAACGTTTGCATTCTCAAGTTTGCGAATGTATTGCCAACCCTGAGGACGTTAACCCTTTGAACGCCAAGAACGCCAAGAACGCCTAAAGGCGTCGTGTACTGACGTACCTACCACGCCAACGACGCTTATAGTTGTCACAGATACAGTGACAAATAGACTCGAGTTTTAGTGACGTAAGGTTGGAATTAGCTGTGGTTTGCAGCTGTCATTGGCGTGTGACGACGACTTTTGTATCAAGTCAATGGCAGCGAAAAGGATAAAGTTATACCAAAAACGAAAATTAATTATTATCCATAAAAATGTACTACCTTTATTTGTTTAATTATCGTGACATACATGTAAAAGTAACCGTTTCTTAATTTTAGTCCTTAATTACAATTATTTTGAAAAATACATGCATATTATATCAATAGAAAATTATAAAAAATATTGAAATTAGGAAAAAAGCATTTCTAATTTATGAATTTTACGACAAATTTAACAGTTGGATACCAAATTTCGACCTCTTTCCTAATAACCTTTTCAACGCTATTGACGGATATCTCCGTCATGGCTGATAGCTCAAAATAGACCTTAGTATCTGTGGAGCAAAGTTGACATTCGCTCTAGTATTGTATTTGACATAGCGTTGCAAAGGTAAATATCGCGATGGGTATTGTTGCAGAATGGCGGTGCGGTCAAACCTGGACGCGCTCATAGCGCGCAGCCCGTCCGACGAGTTCATATTCTCGGTGCCGCGCGACCCGCTGCTGTCGCCGTACTGGGCCGACGACTCGATCCTCGTCCGGTTCCCACCATGCAGGATACTCGTTAGTACAAATATCACCATCATCATTATTCTCTTGCCCTTACGCCAACTTATTTGGGGTCGGCGCAACATGTCTTTTTCTTCCATATTTCTCTATGATTTATTAGCCGTTCGTCCAATACGCAGTTCGTCCAATTGGTTTTTAAATCCTCATTTCGTCCAACGCATATTTCGTCCAGGATGCATTTTGTCCAACATCTATTTTGTCCAATTCGCATTTCGTCCAAGATATATTTTGTCCAACTCGCATTTCGTCCAAGATATATTTTGCTCAACTCGCATTTCGTCCAATAGGCATTTTGTCCAATAGGTAGGCATTAGGTACGTCAACACGTATTGATTTAAAAATATGCTAGAAATATACTACTTCTACTTTTTAGACAGAAAGAAAATTCAGCATAGCAAAAAATAAACATTCAAAAAGCTAATACAACAATAGTTATTTCACCAATTTATAGTGAATTTGTAGGTAAAAGGAGCCATCAATGTGTGTGGATGAAAAGGGTCAGCTTGTGCTGCGACTGCGGAGCAAAAACAACGCTGCTATTCTGCCAGAACCTAGGAATCTGCGAGTGCGTTAGAACAATTGAGTTTTGGTTAATAAGTGTTATAACGGTTAATAATGAAATTAATAAATATTGTATAAACGAGAATCAAAAAATATTCAATTAAAAATAAATTCAAGTTAGAAAGGCCATCCCCATTTTATGACGTAGTGACGAATCTCGAAATTGACAAATCATGTTATGGACGAACTGGGTAGTAGACAAATGGCCAAATGCTATTTGGACGAACGGCTAATAAATCCTCTGTCGTATGTCTGTTCGTTACGCTTTCACGGATAAACCAGCCAGCACAATTTTGGTATGGCTTCCAAAACATACAACAAACTGCCCCACTATATTTTGGAAATAGAAAGTATTATCAATTTTAAATTAAAACTCAACCAATTTTTAAATCAGAAGGCGTAATCGGTCATTAATTGCTTGGCTGACAATTTGAATTGAATTGAATCTGACTTTGACATAATTATACAATTGAAATGTTTTAGTCTTTTGACTTAATTGAGATGTTGTTTTAATTATTTAATTTATTTCAAGTTTTTTTTTTTTGATGATTTTTAAATTATTTTTTTGACATGCAAGTTTTAATTTTAACTAGGAATAGTATTTTTGTATTTGTATGTGGTATGCCTAGCACTAATTTACATGCCAAATGGCAAAAAATAGTCATCTTTTTTAAAACTGTACCATCTGTAACGAAACCCATGTTTACAAATGAATAAATTAAATTGAATGGAAGAAGTTTGGTATAGAGATAGTTTAGTGATACCGAAAAATTGGTTGGTTCCTGAGGGAATAGCAATGAACGAGTTCTACGCGGACCGAGTCACGGGGAACTGCTAGTAAACAGATAGATCGGATAAACAACACATTTATTGGTTGCTAAAGTACTTGACATTGGCACCTAGCGTTTACGGGATTTTGAACTGTACTCATAATTACAGGGTGCCAATGCCGCTAATAGGACTGTTTACCTGATGGTTATCATTCAACTTGATCAAGTGTCTGATGAAACTGAAGGAGTAAATTACACCATTTAACGACTTTTGGTGGTCATTGAACCAAAGATAGGCGTACAAATTATCTCGGTGCTACTCGTGTATTTGTATATCTAACGTACCCTTCATGATGAAACACATGTAGGTAGTGTATTAGCTTTCGATAACGTTTTGGGGCAAAAAGTTCGTATAAAGGTATTTTTCAAAAAAATGTATCTAATTAAATACATACATAACATCACGCCATCACTCTCAGAGTGGGGTAGAAAGACTTGTTTATAATTCTGTAACCACATTCTGCACAATCGGGCCAAGAGGTTTACTAGTGTCTTAGTGTATTAGTGACAGGTTGCAAGCCCATTGCCTAACAGTACTACAAGCCCATATTCCCTTACTCCCCCCTACGACACCCACGGGAAGACATGGAGTGGCACTATTCTAACCCGGCCACCACACGGGTCTTAAAATTAGCCGTCCATTTAATTTTCAAAGTTAATTTTCTTGACTCACATGTAAAAGTTACCGTTTCTTAATTTCAGACCCTAATTAGGTACATTTGTTTAAAAAAAATACCATTTATCTTGCTTTTGTGACGGCACGGTGGCCTAGTTGGGAGTGACCCTGCCTCCGAAGCCAGCTGTCCTGGGTTCAAATCCCGGTAAGGGCAGATATTTGTGTGATGAGCGCGAATATTTGTTCCTGAGTCTTGGATGTTTTCTATGTATTTAAGTATTTATTTATCTATATAAGTATGTTTATCGTTGTCTAGTACCCATAGTACAAGCCTAGAGCTTAGTTTGGGACTAGGTCAATTTGTGTGAGATTGTCCCCAGATATTTATTTATTTATTTATTTATTTTTATTTTTCAGCCAGTTTTAGATCCCCACAAAAGTGAACTTTTTCAACAAAATATATTATCTTTAGACTGCACTACATCTAGGGCTCCACTCAGCTAGCGTAACGTTGAAAATACGTAAATACATGTCAAAATAAATATGTTTTTTTTATTGCATTAAGGGTGGTTTATCAGTTACCAATATCCACCTACCTATTAATTTTCAGCCACATCGTTTTAATCATCTTGTGTAAAAAGGCTGTTATATGCAGACGGATGCCAAAAATCCTAAAAAAATGCATTATGCTCTGACAGGAGCGAATTTAGTAAAAATTATTGCTGAATAAAACTATAAGTTCATAGTTTTATTCAGCAGTTTTTGGGTAAGAATTGGATCATGTTACCAAATTCGCTCCGAACGACTCCTTTCATCCAAACTCTTTCTTGCCAAGCGTTAGGTGGTTCGGTACTGATGTTATTTGATGGCAGACGGTGCACCTGGACCCGTGCCTGGACGACTGCGTGATGTTCGCGAAGAAGCTCAAGCGTCTCGGCAACGTCGTCGGCATCGACGTGCTCGAGGGCCTGCCGCACGGCTTCCTCAACTTCGCATTGGTAACTATAATCACGAAGGCCCGGAATTTTCGGTGCGGCTTTCGAACAGTTTTAGGATCAGACCATTGCTTTTTATCGATATAATCAGGCTGTTAATTAAGTTGTAACTTTAATATATAATTGTAAATATGTTTTGGAATATTATTATAAAATAGTTAAGTGGTCTCAAAGGGATAAGTAACCTTTCTCAAGTTATAAAATATATAGGTTTTCGTGTTTGTACTAATTTCAATAAAGCAATTTAAACGAATAAAAACTTTCCGATATTTCCAACCTTTTTTCGTCATCGACCGCTGAAAAGATGACGTCATCTTGTCAAAAGCCACCCCCAAAATTCCGGGCCCTAATATTCACCATCGTATCAGCTGAGAGACTGCAGGACAGGCGAAGGCCTAGGATCTCCATGACGTTCGGTTTTGTGCTACTCGCGCCCATTAGTTACCTGCGATATTCAATCGCCGGTCCACCTTGTGGAGGGCTAACGAATTCGGTCGGCCTTTAGTTCTACGAGCAATGTGTCCTACCCACTTCTAACTAAAGTTACTATAATACACGTCCATTATTACACGGATCAGTGTGACAACTCGGAAGTCCAAAGGCCTTAAGCTTACCAGCAATGAGCCTAAGCTCATTTCCCTTCTCCATGCTTTAATTAAATCAAATAAGTTCATTTCGGACTATAGTTCTATAGCGTGCAAGACATTTTTAACTTTTAATTAGTCGATACATTTCAGTACAATGACTAGTTAATGATACAGGATAATTCCACAGATGGCCAAAGAAGCGAACGAAGGTTCGAAGCTGTGCGTAGAACGGATCAAACAGCTGCTCGACCTTGAGGAAGACTCGCCTCCGCGCAGCGAGCACCGCTTATGAACATGCTTGTGTTGCCACCGAGCCGAGCACGCGTACTAGCGTACCTAGCTGACAACCTAGTGATTACTGATACACGGCGCACCCTTGCAATGTCATTATCACTGGTCGGTTACAGGGGTAATGTCTTATCTGTTCATCAAGCAGCAGGTCGTGACGGTTTGACAAGGATGCCTATACCAAAAACAAAAAGGACGCAGTCAAATTTCAGAATGGATCAATAATGGAGAAAAAACGATGTTGTGTTGCAGAAACAAACTATGCTGTAATTATGAATTCATGTAATTTTACGCCTTATTTCGAAATCTTTATTCTGGATGCGTCACCTCCGTACGCTAGTATTCACTGTCATTATTATGGTCTAGTCACACTGAACTGTTCAAAACGTCCCTAAATACATCACTAATAAGTTTAGACAAATTGTAAGAGTTTTCGAACGGTCAGTTATTTGTCAATGAATCAAATTAATTTACATCATTGTATTTGCTCTTGTATAATAGTTTACCTACGCGTTATTTGGGTTGGGTGGCCAAGTTTACTGGATTTTATGTCATGGAACACTTTGTTTCATGGACTTGCCAAGTCAATTATAAAGTCAATCTGGAATTGAATAGTTAAACGTCGGTGGTACAGTTTAATAAACAATGATTTATACCTTATTTAACGTAATTATATAAAAAGTGAGTAATCCGAATTGAATAAACTACCAAACTTAATTGATTGGTGGCCAAATCTATAATGTCTTACTACTTCTCCTAGCAATCAATATAGGGTGGATTACCGACGAAAGGTATGTCAATAATCATTTAATCTCTGTGCGAAATAATCATCTGTTAATATCGTCGTATGAATGTGTGTAAAATCTATTTAGATTTTCGGTTTGAAATATTTTCTAATGTCGATTAGGCATACAGTTTTAAATTAATTGAGAGTGCACATTATGATAAAGACAAGCACTTGCTTCATGTTTTTGTATGACGTTGATTCAGTTACTGAACGTGCGTAGTAGGAATTTCACTGTCATTCTTTATCTAGATTCTCATCGAGAGTTTAAAATGCAAGTTTGCACCGAGATTTGGATGTCGAAAGGCACCATGGATATATTAAAATATATAATAAACACTTATAGAAAAGTGACCACCCTATCCCATCGATTTATGTATATAGCAGATGTCCCAAAATTTACGCAAGATTTACCATAGTATTTATTAGTATGGTAAATTTTGCGTAAATTATTGGAAAACTAAATGTTTTTTAAGAAATAAACCTCTTATTTAAAAACGGAATTGCTCGTTATTTCATTATTGTACGTGTAGTTTAGGCGGTGCTAACTGTTCCGAACATTTTATCTGTACATAACGGTACGTCAATTTTCTTGAAGTCGTCGCCCTAACTTTAATATCTTAAACTGTATATATGTATGTATTTCCTGTCTTAAATGTGTTTTATTAAAGTTTTATTGTAGAACTCGCATCTAAAAAGTGCTTTTAAATTAAGAAACGTGAATCACATCATTATAATTGTAGATAATTGTTTGATGATTGTAAATATAAATTGTAGATATAATTTATTGAAATCCTCTCAGTAGTGTACTGACACGACTGTGAAATGTGTTCGCCGTAAAAAATAAGCTGCTCGTTGATTCCTTTAATGTATTTTAATATTTACCAATGTGACAACGTACATTTGTGTTGTGAGATTTTATAATGTTGTTTACTTGTAAAAAGCCCTTCAAGATTCATTGAAAATATTTCATTGGATTGTTAACTAAAAAATGTGTTCTCTTTAACAATTAGTATTTTGTGCGTTATTTGTTATTTTAATCACACTAAGAGAAATTAATATTGGTATAAAGAAAAATGCTCAATTGCACTTCCTTGAATATTTTTAAAATATTTTAACATTGTAACTGATATCAAATTTAATATTTTGAACATGTTAATTTGTAGTTAGTTCCAATTTGCAAAGATTTTTCTATGTCTCGAATCATTATGCATTTAACTTAGACAATAGTCAAAATAAGACGGGACAAGGCTTCTATTTTTACTTTTGTGAATTTAGGCGTAAGCCCTTAAAGACATCTGGAAATAATATTATATTGTTAATCCAACTTTTTACCTGTTTTATTTAGTTTGTGCTAGGTCCTTATTTTAAGTTATGGTAATGCAAGAACTTAATTTCAAATTCACTATGGACCGAGGGCGATGAACAAATCTGCGTTTATCTGCAATCTATTCGAAGATGCGTGTTATTTTTATCTGTACCGGGCTCTCGTTGACTTTGATTTGCCGATACGAGTAGTGAAGCGTGTTAAAGCTGATTTCCACATCGTATTTGTTTCTAGAATGTAAAATAAGTTTTGAACAAACATATTTTAGTGTTGGGACAAAGATAATGTGCCTAATTTATTGTATCAGAATCATTTTTATATTTTTGTCTTTTAAATGTATATTTTTTATTGAACGACCCATTCATATTTGACTTTCATCCCTTAAAAACTAGTTTTTCTCCTTTTAGGTAGTTATGTCGATAACGAAAATCGTTTACTAATTTAGTTATCGCTACATTGTTTAATATGATTAGTCGTTGTGTGCGTTGCTTTAATTATGTAGTACGTATTGGTGTTAAATTTCTTAAGTGTTATACATGTTATAGTTTGTGTACAAGTTAATTCAATGTCAATGCAATATTTAACTATGTCTGTGATAGTGCTAGAGGCTTTCAAAGCGTAACCAGTATTCTATGAAGTACGATTATAATAAACGCGTGCGTTTAAATTGTTCGTGTATCGAGATTGTGAAACTATTAAATATTTTTGTAGAGTAAAATATCTAGAAGAGATTTTTCGTTAGTTAAATCGTGACACATGTGTGCTCCGATGTAAGCGTGTCAGTATTATTAACTAATGAAAAATCACTCTAAAGCAATAAAAATGTTGACGATCGATATTACCTGGATATTAAAATTAATGAACAAAGCACAGGCCTTACTGATGGAAATGAGTTAATAAGATATGGATAGACATAATTGAAATATAGTTTACGACCAAGCTGCGTCCAATGTAGAACGACTATGCCCTTTTTAATGTAAATGGTAAATAAAAATCCTAACCGTATGATAAGAAATATTGTTGAATAACTTGCTATGCTAGTTATGTTGAAAAGGGTATAAATTAATTAAATCACCGATGATATCGTACGATGTCGCGTTAACTACAATAAACTCAAAGTATTTATAATATAATGAATGCTAATAAATAATAATTCGTTACTTTTATTTTCCTCTTTCATATCGCACCCGTGCTTCCGGTTTAATATGCTATTAACACAAAGTTTGTTAACTTCCGAAATACGACTGATATAAAGGTGGATTTAACACTAATATTGTACATTCTAAAGATCAGAGGAGGGCCTCTGATCTTTAGAATGTACAATATTAGTGTTAAACGCTAGTTAGCGAACGCATCTTGACTAGGGAGTCAAGATGCGTTCGCTAACTAGCGTTTCGATTCGTTTCGTTTTTAAACCAATCGCATCACTGGTAGATCACGTAATAAGAAAAGTCAAGTGATCTACCAGTTGGTTTAAAAAAACAAATGGAAATCTCTGATTGTACCTAAAAAACTTTATATTTCTATTGTGTAACGAAAAAGACGTATGTTTAGTATGTATACAGTGGAATGATAACTTTTCTTAAGGGTTTTTAGCAGGTACCGAGGCAGCTCATATACCTACAGTAAAAAACGTAGTTCCACTTAAATTTTTAGCCTTGTTGTATAATGTAAATGGGCCTTAGCTTTTCGGAACCCGTGAGACATTTTAATTGAATCATTAAAATTCGAATTTTAAATCTTTTGTCAATCAACAATAAAGTTCGAAATTAGTATTTAAAGTTATGACATCTATTGATGTCACTGGGCTCCGACGAGTTAGTAAACATTGTTCATCGTATTTTCGGGTTATTCCCACCACTGGTAACTGGGTTTTTTTCCCACATGACTGGTAACTACTGGGAATGGTAACAGGTGGGAATAACCCGTATTAACTTGTCAGATAAGTTCGTATTAATCTTGCTTTAGCGTAACAATGGGCACGAGCTGACTCAGCAAGATAGGTACAAATTTATCCGCAATACAGTCCTAGTGATATGTACGTTTCTATGGCGCCGCGAGCGTACCGGCAAATAAGTCACGTTAAACTTACAATGATTTCGAAAGTCATTTACTACTGTTATTTAGCATTTATGCGCTTTACAGCGGGAGAGCTTCGTACAAAACACATCTCGTAAGTTCTGGTTGAACATGGATCTGGAGTGTTGGAAGTAGTTACAAAAAGAATGGTAAGGATGAAAACCAGTAAAAAGGAAGTTAGTTGTACAAGAAAATAAAATCCCAGAAATGTTAATTGGGTTTATTATACTAATCCTAAAGTTGTAGTGAACATGATACTCAACAAATTGGCTACCGAAAATGTAGACAGTTTCATTACTTTGACAGGTAAAATTGACTTTTTGGTAAAAAATACTTACATACACTTTCAAATTTCATCTTATTAAAATCAGGTAAATCTTCAACAGAACAAATATTTCAAAACAAACAACAAAAGTATTAAAATTATTTGAATTTCTGAAGCAGTGCAAAATACATACCTATGCTAAAACAAAGAATAAAAGATTTAGTGCCATCTTTTATTAGAGCAACAGAATATGCTAGTTTTCGTACATCATTTTTCTATTTTTTAGTCTGAATCATAACATAGACTGGAGCATGGTTACATTTTACCCTCTGCATATGAGTACTCACATGTATCATTTATTACATATTTAATTTAATAATACGGCTACCATATTTCCGTCACTGCTTACACTCACTGAGTGAGACAAAATGCATATCATACAATGGTGTATTTGCGAGGTAACATCAGATTTGGAGTAAGTCAGAGCAATTTCCTGGATACAAATACAGAAACTGACCTGATTGTTCACCGGGGTAGTTAACAGGATGCCTAGAGCCATCTATGACCTATTCTATATACATTAAATCAAGAAGGAATTCAATTACAACTTTTTAGAGCTATTACAATTCACAGTCGCTTACTGACACAGTTCTAAATTGTGAACAAAGAAGAACAACTTGCAAGTACTTATTAATTAATGAGCTCTGTACAAACTGAGATATACTAATATTGATATTAGACAAAGTATCAGTGATATATATTTAGTTTATGGCCTCGAGTTCCACAACCACATTTTATTGAAAGTCCAACTATTACAAATATTGCAACCAACACATAGTAACTTTGCCAAAAGACCCATATATTCATAGTTAGTAAATTGTTGTTGCATTTACATGAGAATGAGTTTTCTAACTGCCTCGCTCACACAAATTGATGGGTTACATTCAGGTGGAATGATCCATTGTTAATATGAGGGCCTAACAGAGTTGAGCCATGGGGATGAGCCAATCAGCGCTATTAGCTCAAATTTAACAACAGATTAGTGCAATTCTAATAAATTAGGATTTGGTTGAAAAACAAAGTCATATTATGCTGTAACCTTAGCTCCTAACTGGGAGTCTTATTGATTTTAGGTAGAGGCAAAGTTACAATGGAGGCCTTCCACTTAACATTAATTTATGACTGTTGGTATACTTATTAGTGACCTATGGTTTTATACAAATGTTTTATCACTTTGTTTTCACAAAAACATTTAGCTATTTCCATTTTATGATGGTTTGATGTCCAACTGTGACATATTGCAACCAATTATTCACTATAAATGTGTCTATCATCATAGAATGGAAATTTCAAGTTGTGTACTTAGTGGGTCCATCAACACACTCAATCATGGCCATTAGTTTTAGCATGTGGCACAATGCCGTTCAGCATGAGGACAGTCTGTGGTTGTCTGATTGTCTTCTGTAACACATGGGCATCTGCAGGTTCTATCCTCTTGTAATAATGCTCTTTCGTCTCCACAATCTCGAAACCAAATTTCTTATAGAAATCTATTGCACCCTCATTGTTAACTTGAACATGTCTGAAAATACACAATTTTGTTACAGATTACTGAAAAGTTATTTAATATAATAAAATATGGGATGTTGATGTGAATCTGACTTAGAAAAATAAATCAGTAAGTAGGTTATTTTTAACATGAAACCAAATAAGACACAAACATAACCTTCAATCACACTTCACATCAAAAACATACTATGCATATCCTGCAATTAACTCAGTGACTAGGAAACTTTCAATATGTAAAACTTAAGCATGAGAAGGATGTACTCACAAGAAAATGCTGTCGAAATTAGCGTCATGTTCCACAAATTTGAGCACATGTTCTACCATGAGAGTTCCAATGCCCAGTCTTCTATAGGGGTACAAGCACCCCAGCGTCATAATATACAGTCGACGGGAGTTCTCAGACGTATCTATCCTACAGCAAACTGCTCCCACCACGATATCATTGTAGTAAACTAGCTTAGCGAGCTCGCCAGCCTCCAAAACATCCTTGTAGAATTTATCGTTGTAAGACACCGGAAAAACGACTGTGTTCAACTTCTTGAGTTGCTTTATATTATGAGGCGTCACATCGCCTAGTTCTATTTTAGCTCTGGAAAGGTAAAGGGAATCTTTTAAAGGCGTATTCGAGTGATAGAGGACAGACATACCTACAAAAACCTTTTGTCGTTCTGACAGGATACTAGAGCACTGGTGATGAAGTGAAAATACTTAACACAAAGAATACACATTTACCTAGTCATTTTAATAACTATTCTACAATATACACTATAAATTTAAAAACTAATCTAACACAGTTATATCACACGGAGATCACTCCCGCCATCTACTACTCTCAGTGCAATGCAATCGTGTTATTGAGGAGTATTTCAGTAGTAGATGGTATGCATGTTCGTGGTTGTTGTTTTAGTTTCATGTAGCCCTAAAAAATTAAAACAAATTAATTGTCTCAGATTTAAGTATAATTGGCATTTTATTTAATAAGGTGTCTTAAAATTTTAACATTTTTATTTAAATATGTGAAAAATGCCACATTTTTTTTAATAGTATTGCCAACTAATAAATATTTAAATCTACCATTATTCAGCGACATTGTGATAAAATATGTCTACTTGAACCGTGGTCGTTTTTATAGTGGTTTCAGCGCCATAGCACATTTTTTTTAAGACAACGAAAAAAGCGCCTTAATTCAAAAATGTTTTTGACATTCTTTTGTTTTAATAGCAATATCAATCAACTAGTTATAATTCAACTGGGAAAAGTGTTTAACCATATAAGTACCTACCCAAAATGATACTAAATCATTTGCGATGCCTTCAGTCTAATATATACTTCAATTGTAAACTCAAGCAACAGAAATTATTACGTTTATGCAGCACCCGAATGCAAACTGTGAAGGCCGAAGACATCCCTACTAAATTACAAGAAGATCATACGGATATCACTTCAGCAAAAAATGAAGAGATAACCGAGATATTTACTAGTACAAGAGTTGTACCCGTGATGTTAACTAAAGAGCCCGTGGTCTTGTCTTTCGATGAGGTCCCCGGTCCAAAGGCCTTAAAATATTTATCAAATGCCCGCAACTATCTATCTAAGGTTGGCACACAATTAACAGCTGGGGCTCTGACATTCGGATTAAACTTTAGTAAGTGTTTAACCTTACATAATGCAGAATTAATAATAATAGGCATAGTATTTTGGTTTTAGTTTGACCGCATCTAAAGGAGAATAATATACTTACTCGTACCTAATTGTGTTTAAACAAAGCCACTGTGTGACGCATGCGTCGCACAATACAACAGGCGATAGCTACTACGAAACACTGAAACTTTGGATGCCCTATTCCTTTTACTTGTTATCGAGCCTCAATCGGTAGAAAGATGGAGATAGCGTACTTTTGAACTTCGATTATCAAAGTAGGCCAGGAGCGTACTTTATAATTAAAATCACAAAAACGCAAAACAAACTTCTTTTAAAATTGTAATAGATCAATCCACCTGCCCCCTATTTCACCATACTGATAATGACAGGGACAGGTGACATTTTAGTGTACATGGCGCAGCTTATATGAAACCCAGTGATATCTCAAAATACGTCGTACAATAAGAAACACAGCTAATATATGGTTAAAATAAACAGCTCCTTTGGGTTATTACCCAAAGAAAGGAAGGGTAATGTTCGTCGAATGTGTGTATGTATGTATACATGTATCCATGTCTGAAATTTGGAATAATGAAAGGTTGGAAGACTTGAAGGATTCTGTAATGCAAGGTATCATTCAATGGGTGTTAATCTAAGGTTCGTTCAAATATTGTCCTTGAACGCGCCAACTCCAGCCCCCTATTTCACCATACTGACAATGACAGGTGACAGGTGTCATTTTAGTGTACATGGCGCAGCTTATATGAAACCCAGTGATGTATCAGCGTGTAAACTTTGCAATGTATACCGAATTGTCACCTGTCACGTCTCATTGTCAAGATGGTGAAAAGGGGGCTGAACTCGGCTTGTGTTTAAAAACTTTGTGGGACGCCGACTTAAGTTTGACTCCAATCACATACCTCTTTGAGGGTTAGGTACCTATATGTTTTTTAAACATTTTATTTTATTTTATACTTTTAAGTGATCATAATATTATACTATGCTGCAGTCTCACTTCTCAATTAATAAGGAACTAAGTATAGGACGTTTCAAGCTCGTCGCAAGCAACGTCGCGGGAAAGTCAGTGTGCATATTTTGAGTGATTCCCACCTTCCAAACTAACCATCCAACCCAGGTTGGATATTGGGAAATCATAGTGTCATCTTACAACCTGCCTCAGGTTGGATAGTGGGACTAAGTATAATTTATTATTGATTTTTCTTATCTTCTGCCAGCCTATACTAATAAAAAAAAATGTTCGTATTGCTTACAAATGTAATGTATTTATTATCTAGTACCTACATTAGAATATATTTTTTCAATTAAATATGGGGTCTATATTTTCTGTCATAATTATTTTTAGTCATGTGTTTTAGGTCTCCCGTGTGGTTGCCGGGTTAGAATCTTAGAATAGTGCCACTCCATGCCTTCCCGTGGATGTCGTAAGAGGCGACTCAGGGAATAAGGGCTTGTAGTATTGTTAGGCGATGGGCTTGCAACCTGTCACTAATTCACTAGTAAACATCTTAGCCTGATCGTGCAATATGTGGTTACAGAATTATTATCAAGTTTAAACTTGTTGGTATTCTGTAGCTCTGCCTACCCCACTCTGGGACTGAAGGCGTGACGTTATAATATACGTTTTAGGTCATAATTATCGTAAGTCAATCTTAATGTATTTATCTCAGTAACTTACTTTTCTAGGATTTGTATATAATATAATATACAAACCTACATATGTAGAAACATGTAAACGGACGAATGACATGACTATAATACCTTTGCTTCACCTGGTAAACTACAGTGGCCGGGATATTCTCTGTGACTGAACCCTATTCAGTACAGCTAGGTTCGAGATGGGAAGAAAAACAAATACTAAATTATATTCTCATCATCCAACCTGAGGCAGGTTACAGGTGTTTAGATGGCACTATGATTTCCCAATCGAAAAATCAAAATTTTGCGGGTGGTAGGACCTTGTGCAGGGTCCGTCCGGATCGCTACCAACATCTTATCCAATTACCTACCGCCAAACAGCAGTGTTCGCATTGTTGTGTTCCGGTTTGGGGATAAGACAGCCGGTGAAATAACTAGCGTAGCGGCATTCCATCTTAGTCCTCAGGGTAGGCAAGGCATTTGCAGTCTTAGGATTGCAGACTTGTGAATGCGAATGTCTATGGGGTCACAGTTTCCACTTAACATCAGGTGGCCTGTGTGCCTTCTCGATGCCATAAAAAAACAACCTGGGTTGGATGGCTAGGTTCTATGGGAATCACCATCATCCAACCTCTTTAATTTTACCCAATTAAATGTGCTTCATCATAGTCACTCAACTCAACTATTTGAATCGAGATGCATACATAGGTATCTTATCGCAGCACCCTTGAATCGAAACGGGTAGTAGTAAGTAGGTACAGCTAAGGAAAATAATAGATATAAGTTTGAAATAAGGTCAATTGTGTGACTAGTAAGTATCTAAATACATAACATTATCGTTGAAATATTTCCATTACCTATATTGTTATAATATAAGTACCTACCTTAGTAATTAGTTATAAGTCTACTACCAATATGTACCTACAGCTAAGTTCCAGTGGTACAAGCCTACTTACTTAGATCTTAATTTGAAATAAGGTCAATTGTGTAACTAGTAAGTATCTAAATAGGTACATCCTATTCCTCCTATTAAGTCCTATTAAGGACAAGACCTTAAATTATCTTTCTACTATCCCAACTCCTGACACTTCTCCTTTCTCTTTCAGTCAATTTTCCGACAGTGATGTTAAGAAGAGTGTACAATCCATAACGTCTAATGCTGTAGGGGCTGATTGCGTTAGCCGTAATATGATCCTCCCTCTAATTGACCTACTTATCCCTTTCATTACCAACATCCTAAACACTTCTATCTCAGCCAGTGTATTTCCTTTGTTGTGGAAGGATGCTGATGTTGTTCCCATTCCTAAAAAACCTAATCCCTCTTCTTTTTCTGATTATCGCCCTATTTCCATTCTTCCTTTCCTTTCCAAAGTTCTGGAGCGTCTTGTGCATCAGCAGCTAACCTCTTACTTGACCAGAAATGACCTCCTTAATCCCTTTCAATCCGGTTTCCGACCCGGTCATAGTACGGCTACCGCCCTCGTAAAAATCACAGACGACATTCGGTTGGGATTTGACAACAGAAAGTTAACCGTACTAACATTGCTGGATTTCAGCAATGCATTTAATACTGTTGATTTTGACGTCTTACTTGGAATTTTGTGCTCTCTTAACATATCTCCTGCGGTAGTTGAATGGTTTCGTAGTTATCTAGTAGGTCGTCGGCAGCGTATAAAGGTGGAAGCTTTCCGATCTTCATGGTGTAGTACGCTGGCCGGCGTTCCGCAGGGTGGCGTGCTATCTCCTCTCCTTTTTTCTGTCTTCATCAACTCTATCACACTTAGCCTTCTCTCTTCCTATCACCTTTATGCCGATGATCTGCAAATTTACTCTCAAGGTGTTCTCGGCGAACTCGACACTGTAGTAAATACCACTAACAACGATTTAGCTCGTATCTTGCAATGGAGTAATAGTTTCGGGTTGAGAGTCAATCCTGCTAAGACTCAAACTATTCTTATCGGCAGTCCTAAATTATTATCCAGAGTCGACTTTGAGAGTCTCTCGCCTGTTTATTTTGATGGGGTCCTGATTCCTTTTTCGCAGCAAGTCAAAAACCTGGGTATCATTATGGACTGTACCTTATCGTGGGTTCCTCAAGTGAACGAGATTAGCAGGAGGATGTTTGCGTCAGTGTGGTCTCTTAGGCGGCTTCGTAACTTTCTCCCATTTGCGACTAGAATTGTGCTAGCTCAGTCATTGCTTCTTCCTATTTTGGACTATGCTGATGTGTGCTTTTTAGATCTTACTGTAGATCAGCTTAATAAGCTTGAGCGAATTCAAAATATGTGCATTCGGTTCATATTTGGTTTACGCAAATATGACCACGTCTCTAATTTTCGTTCGCAACTCAAGTGGCTTCCTATCCGTTTTCGCCGGTACTTTCATATCCTTAATCTCCTCTACTGTGTTCTGTTCTTCCCTGCAACCCCGCGTTACCTCAAGGAGCGTTTTAACTTTTTTACGTCGATTCGTTGCTCCCAAAATTGTATTTTAACTGTACCCTCCTCATCATCTAAATTCTACAACAATTCCTTTACTTTTCAGGCTGTCCGTCTGTGGAACTCCCTCCCTGTGGAGCTGCGGCAGGCTAAATCTTTACCTGTATTTAAGAGACTTCTCCTTGAGCACTTTTTGTCGCAGTCTTAATTGTATTGTCTCAGCACATTTCTCTCACTATGCATTTCTGTCGTGTGGCTGTTTTTTTTCCCTGATGTGGATGTATTGACATTTATGTATGTATTTATTTATTACTATCTATTTATTCATGTAAGTCATTATAATGTATTAGTTTGTATTAATATATATTTGATTATCTATTTATTAGTTTGGTAAGCGTGTATTTATAGGTATATTGTATTTTATAGCTAGCATAGTTCCTTGTAATTGTTCGAAATTGGTCTGCACCACCTACCTTGTAAATTGTTTTAACTTGCACCTTATCCCTTCTAAGGTTGTCTGGAAGAGATCGCTAATCAGCGATAAGACCGCCTGTTGTTTACCTGGGTCTTCTAAATTGTGAAAATTCTGTGTAATGTTTTTGTTTGGTGGACAATAAAGTGTTTTGTATTGTATTGTATTGTATTGTATTGTATAACATTATCGTTGAAATATTTCCATTACCTATATTGTTATAATATAAGTACCTACCTTAGTAATTAGTTATAAGTCTACTACCAATATGTACCTAAAGCTAAGTTCCAGTGGTACAAGCCTACTTAGATCTTAATTTGAAATAAGGTCAATTGTGTAACTAGTAAGTATCTAAATACATAACATTATCGTTGAAATATTTCCATTACCTATATTGTTATAATATAAGTACCTACCTTAGTAATTACTTATAAGTCTACTACCAATATGTACCTACAGCTAAGTTCCAGTGGTACAAGCCTACTTAGATCTTAATTTGAAATAAGGTCAATTGTTTATCTTTTAAGTAAGTGCCGTGAATCACAATGCCATTAAATTTATAACTGCAACTTAGTTATCCACAAAAGATATATCTATTTATTTATATTCAAGTTTTCACCTTACACTTACTTAACAAAATCATAATTAGAATAATAATACAGTTCAATTTTCTATAAGTACAGTCGCGAACGTTAATTTGGGGCCCATTTAAAAAAAATAGCTTGACGTCGTCAATGTCATTAGAGATTCAAAGTTATTTGTAACTTACAACAAACTAAATCTTATAGATGTAGAATGTCCGATTGACTTTGGATCTAAAATGGGTCCTAAATTAATGTTCGTGACTGTACTTACATAATTAATAACAAAGATAGGAATGTAGACAAATATTTTTCCGTGTTGTCTATGAAACATTCGCACTGAATTTTAACGTTTATTCTAGGATAAAAGATGTTTATTTATTCAGTCCCTAGGCCGCACCGGGCAGTTTTACGGTTTGTTAGATCGATTTCTCAAAATCGTTATTACCTAGTAGCGAAATTGCCGTTCGCATTTTTTCCCAATAGCTTTATTATCTCGCAAATTATTCATGTCGCATGTTTTCTCGATAGCTCATTTGACAATCGTTATATTTTATGAAGCATTGTTTTCTGATCGCATCGTTTCCTGGATGTTTGTTTTACTTGTAGAAAATAATTCCTGACTCTTTTATTCCGAACGTACTGGGCCTTAATACCGTAATAGAATAGAGGCCCGTTTCGTAACATACCTATCAAAGCATACCTATTAATTTCCCGTGGCGATTTTGTAAACAAAAAGACTTTAATCTTTTCAATAAGTACACTTCAGACCTGTGTACTTCAGACAAATAAATACTTAACTAGTACTTGACAGTGTCATAGACATATGACATTCTGTATCAATCACGGTCTTGTAAAACAGCTTAGAAAATATTAATTACATTGAAAATGGAAGATGATAAATTACCGTCATTTTCGTCGTCTTCAAATACAGCATTCGAATTTATTAAAAGTACACATGGAGGCCAAATTTTAGTAAGAGGTGGGTATAGATTTTATTGTCGACGCACAAACAGTTCTGGATCAACCGCTTGGAGGTGTGCTAGTAAAGGCTTGTGTGGTGGCAGTGTTCTTCTGAATTTGCAAAAAAATCTAATTTTGAGGGAATCTCCACATTCATGCGTGCCAGATTTTCAGAGTATTGATGTGGAAAAGAGAGTTGAAGGAAAAAGTTACCTCTGACTATAAGCCAATTCCATTATTGTATTCCGAGCACATGATGACTATGAAATCGGAAGAATACATTGATAAGTTGCCTTCCTTTTTTAAAATAAGGGACGCACTCTATAGATCGCGTAACAAACACGTAGATAGGTTACAATTCGACTGCTGTGAAAATGTGATCATTCCGCAAAATTTGTCGGATAATTACCTCTGTGCAAACCGAGGCGGCATTTTAGTCTTCATAAGCACCAATAGCAATGAATGGATAAAGAATGTTAATACATTTTTCTTAGACGGTACTTTCAAGATGGCCCCGAAACCATACAATCAAATTTTTAGTATCCACGGTGATATCGGCTCAAATCCAGAGTACACTAAAGTTGTTCCATTCATTTTATCCCTATTGCCAAACAAAAAGCAGAGCGCCTTTGACACTTGAAAAACATGAATAATTTGCTATAAGTAAAAAAATCGGCTACTCAAATTTACAAAATGAAAATAATGCTACTAGAAAATAAGCTACGGCTAAAAAAGCTTATGATGAAAAAAATATTAGGAAAAAGTACTTGTATAAAAATATTCAACAAGAAAATAAAGCTTTTGGGAAAATAAAATTCGGGAAAAAACGCGAACGGCAATTTTGCTACTAGGTAATAACGATTTTGAGAAATTGATCTAACAAACCAGTTTTACACTTCAATAATCTACCAGCTCTTCCCAAAGAGAGGAGACCACGGCAGCGTATGTCCTTCTAATGTGAAAAACAATAAATATCAATTATATATTCCCCAGAAGGTTTTATGACCGGAAGAAGACCAATAACTGGCATCTCAATGCTATTTGACGAGTATGGTCCCGTCGTCCGCTTCGTCAGTCCCATTGGGGCTGACATAGTGCTTCTAAACAACCCCGATCACATTCAGAAGGTGTTCGTTATGGAAGGAGATTACCCCGTTCGGTCATCGCTGGATTCATTAGAGCAATACCGAAAGGAGCACAGGCATTATTTGAGTGGACTGTATTCTATGTAAGTGGAAGTATATAGTTTTTACCTTGGCAACAAATTGAAATTAGTATGATCCAATATTTACACAAAAACTGCAACTTACTTTTAAATCTTCAATGAAGCTCCTCCTGATATTTAGCAGCCTGAAAACCACTGTTCATTAAGTTTGTGCCGATTATTTTGAATTTAATTATAACATTAGGCGCGTTTCAAGTACCTTAGGTCACTCAAACTCAAAACTGCTTCAACGCTTTCCGATCAAACAACGAGACTAAATTTAGAGGAAATAAAGAGAATTTAAGTTTACATAAGGTCTTTAATTGCCTCTTGTCACCGCGACGGGAGGCATGGCGTTTTATAGAATAATTAGTATACTTATAACCATATGATGTTCTAATGACTGTCCGAGGCAGAAGAGTTCTGGGGTAGCAGCCACCTTTTTGTAGAAACTCATATTGTATCTTTGCCCCTATTGAGTATCTAGGCCACTAACTTAATTTTGGAAGTTGCCTTAAATTTACAGAGATTATAGTTACAGTAAAAGCTTTTAGTTGTTGTAAATTGATAAAATTTATGGAAGCAAAGACGTTAGTCAAATTCTTGATTCGTCATATTCTTGTTTCGTCATTATCTTGTTTCGTCATTAGCTTGTTTCGTCATATTCTTGTTTCGTCATATGCTTGTTTTGTCAAATTATTGTTTCGTCATATTCTTGTTTCGTCATATTATTGTTTTGTCATATTCTTGTTTTGTCAAATTCTTGTTTTGCCAAATTCTTGTTTCGTCATATTCTTCTATCGTCATATTATTGTTTTGTCTAATTCTTGTTTCGTCATATTCTTGTTTTGTCATTAAATTGTTTCGTCATATTCTTGTTTTGTAAAATACCTCTTTCGTCAAAGTCGATACCTAGTTTGTCAGTGCCAAGTACAGTTAATAGAAAAAGTGACATCCAAAAAATACATCATACATACGAGGGGTACACTGAAATGACCGAGAATACAATATTTCGGATTCAGTTCCGTGCCATAATTTATCACAATTTTCATCGCGATTTATCTCAAGATCTCTCTCTACAAAGTTCTACAAACTTGTTTCGATTTAAGATGTTGAAGCACCGAGTCAAATGAAAATATACTGCTGGTATGCCCAGTTCCGACGCGGTCGTGTGTCGCTTAGCACTGTTCCTTCTGCAGGTTGAACAAGAACAGCAGCGGTCTCGCCTGAAAACACCGCAGACAGCTACAGGCGAACTTATATTAGATGACCGTCATGTGACATACCAGCACATTTGGGCTGTTATCAGTATTGGAATGACTGCAATTCAGTCGATATTTCATAATGAGCTCTGTGTATGAAAGCTAGTTTGCCGCAGGGTTCCCCACCATTTGTCCGAAGAACAAAAGGCTGCTCGTGTTGATTGGTGCCGTGATACTTTGCAACGCTTCAACGGAGGGAAGTCAAATGCCGTTTATAATATCATCCAGTTGACATTAATGGAGAAAATGCCGCACTGCAATGAAAGTCAAAATTTTGTGAAATACTTCACTGAGCAGTGGCAAAGAAAAATAAAAGGAGAACAAAAGAAATGATGTAAGACGCTATTATTGAAAAACATATTAATGACTTAGAAACGGGAAAAATAACAGTAGAAAGATGTATGATAAAATTATAAAATAATAAAATAAAAATAAAAAGCCTTTTATTTCTTGCTTATCACAAATACAATATTTACATGCTAATGGTTAGTTTTAAATCTTATTGCTTATTCTAGTGTTAATTACTTTTAACGAAAAACTAAATTCTTCTTATTATTAAGCAAGAACCCCGTCTTCACAGGTGAAGGCCTCCTCCAAAGTTAGCCATTTGTCTCGGTCTTGGGCTATTTCCATCCAGTTTGGACCGGCGATGTTTTTAATGTCGTCCTCCCATCTTGTCTTGGGCCTTCCTCTACCTCTTTTGCCGAGTGGGCCCGTCCATGACGTCACTGTTCTCGTCCAACGTTGGTCCGAGAGACGTGCTACGTGGCCAGCCCATTTCCATTTTAGTTTTTTCGCAAATTGTAGAGCATCTGTACACTTAGTTAGTTTTCTTATTTTCGTGTGTCTTATTTTATGTATTTTTCTTATACTAAGCATGCTTCGCTCCAATCCGCGTTGGCAAGTTCTTATATTTTCTTCAATCTTTTTAGTTAATTTCCATGTTTGGCAGCCGTACGTCAGGCATGGTAATAGGCACGAGTTCATTACTTTAGTTTTCAAGGGTATGGGCAAGGTACTCTTGAATATTTCCCGCAGTTTCCAGTATTTATTCCAGGTGATTTGTGTTCGTCTTTCAATTTCCTTTTCATTCATTTTCTTATTAAAGCTTATTTGTTTGCCAAGATATATTTAATTTTCTGTATATTTTAGGGGCTCGCCTCCCACTGATACTTGAATTTCTGTGCTGTTTGTCATTATCATCGTTTTTGATAAGTTCATTTCGAGACCTATTTCCTTGCTGGTACTATGTAGGGTTCCGATCATATGTTGTAGTTGTGAGTGGGTTTCTGCTAGTATGACCAGGTCATCTGCAAATCGTAGGTGGTTTAAATATTTACCTTTTATATATATTCCATAATTATTCCAGTCTAGTTGTCTGAAAATGGATTCTAGTACTGTAATGAATAAATTTGGAGATAAGGGATCCCCCTGTCTCACGCCTCTTTTTATGGGAAAGTTTGGGCCCTTGGTCTCTAGCTGGACTCTGGCTGTACTATTTTTATATAGACTTCTGATGAGCTCTATGTACTGTTGCTCTACTCCTTGGTTTTTGAGAGCTTCCCATATGCTTTCATGTGACATCGTATCGAATGCTTTCTGGTAGTCTATGTAGGCAATATAGAGTGGTCTCCATTTCTCCTGGTATTTATCCATAAGTAGTTCCAGGGTATGAATGTGGTCTATTGTTGAAAACCCTTTCCTGAAGCCTGCTTGCTCTACTGGTTGGTTAAGTTCTAGTGTTGTACTCATCCTTCTGTTTATTATTGATGAGAAGAGTTTGTAGATAGATGAGAGTAAGCTTATCGGTCTGTAGTTCGAAATATCTTTGGGTCTCCCTTCTTATAGATTAAAATAATATTTGATTCAGTCCATTGTGATGGTATCTCAGCTGTTTTCAGTATTTTATTAAACAGATTTGCTAAAGGTAGAGCTAATATTGTTTGGCCTATCTTTAAGGCTTCGTTGTGTACATAATCGGACCCTGGACTCTTGTCTCTCTTCAGCCTGGTTATTGCCTCTACTATCTCTACTTCTGTTATGTCCTCCTCTTCTCTTTTCTCATCGCTGCTTTCTAGTTCAAGTCTATATGTTTTCGAGGAGGGTTTATTACTATAGAGGTTACTGTAGAAACTGGTAGCCACATCTATGATCTCTCCACGATTGTGTTGCGTTTTTCCTGAAGATGTAAGCCCCTCTATCCATGATTTACTTGATGTCAATTCTTTGTAAGCTTTTTTGGTACTTCCTGAATAATTGAGATGTTTTGATATTACATTTTGTCTGTGTTTAGCGTAGTCGTACTTAATGTATTTGCTAATAAGTTTGTACAGTGCTGCTAATTCATTTTTATCGCTTCGGGATTTATTTTTGATTTTATGAAGTATTTTTCTCCTGTTTATAAGCTGCACAGTGCGCGTGGAAAGAATTGTTTTATCTTTGGGATCGGTGCTGATTGAATGTGCTTCTCGTAGACTTTGAGTTATTGTACTAGTTAGCTTGGTATAGTATGTTTGTATACATTCAGATTGCTGCCAATTCGGCAGTAATGCCACGTTGGACGCAAGTCTCTCACTAAACTTCAATGTCTCTTCTTCGTTCTTTAATGGCGCCATCAAGTTGGTTGTATAGTTGGCTCTACTTCTCCTTCTGTTACTTAACAGAATACTTGCTCTGACTGGTCTGTGATCTGAGGGATAACTGATATTTAAGACTTCCATGTTATGGAATACGTCTGGACGGTTAGATAAAATATAGTCTATTTCGTTTTTGTGTTCTTTGTTTGGTGAACGCCATGTCCACCTGCGGTTTGCTTTTTTCTTAAAAAAGGTGTTCATTATGGAAAGCTCATTTTCAACAGCAAAATCAATCAGTTTTTGGCCTCTGTCATTCCTATTTCCATACCCAAAAGATCTCATTATCAGGTGTTCATTCTGCTGTGGTTGTCCTATCTTCGCATTAAAATCACCTATTATGAAATAGTTTTTGTGAGCTGCTTCAATAGCTTGTGAAATAGTTTTATAGAAGAGCGTAATTTCTTCTTCTTTTGCCGCTTCTGTGGGTGCATAAGTCTGTATTATTGATATTTTATATTCATCGAACGTAAGGTTTAGCAGGGCTACTCGTTCTGTAAAGCCTATAAAGCTTTCTATGTTTTGTTTAAAGAATTTGTGTATAATAAAGCCCACTCCGTATCTGCCAGGTGTCTGACCAATGTAGCATAGAATATAATCTTTGTATTCTTCTATATTTGTTCCGAGTCGTCTCACTTCAGATAATCCCATTATGTCGCAGTTTATTGTCTTCAGACTTTCCAATAGTTCAATAAGACGCTCATACGTTGCCAGTGCTCTGACGTTGTAGGTAATTAGATTAAGTTTTTGTCCTTTTTTGGTAGTGTTTGTCTTTGGAGGGTTGCAGTCATAATCTTCCACGGGGACCAGCCGGGTTGGAAGATGTTGGATGTTTCTTAGTTTGCATTGTTTACTTATGGAATCTTTGTAGGAGGAGGGGCTTGATTGCTATGCTTCTATGTTTTCATTGCTGTTTTTATTCGTTGTATTTTTTGGTGTAAAAAAGTTCAGTATTCCCGGTTTTAATACTCCTTCGGATATACTGTTCGACCTTGTCACCGATGATCCGGGTTGTTGTATTTTATTCTTTTTATTTATTTGTGTGTTTGGCTCGTCGTTTGATGTAGTGGCATTCTCGGGTGAGGTAGGTTGCTTACGTTTAGTATTACTTTTAAACACTATCAATTTATCGTACTTAATTACTGCTGTATTTCCCATCTCCTTCTCCAGCTTTAGTTGCCCTTGCAGTTCTTTCCTCTTCTCCAGTACATGCTTAGAATAGTCTTCTTTTATATAACACTCAGAATCTTTTAGTGCTTCCTTATTCATTTTCAAAATTTTGATTTTTGTGCCTAAAGTTGCAAATGTTACTACTACCGGCCTTGGTCTTCCTTCCTTTTTCCCAATTCTTTTAACTTCTTGAACATCGCTGCAAGTTAATTTAAAGAAGAACATTTTTTCTATCCATTTAATAATGTTCTTTTCCAGGTTTGCATATGATGATTCCGTCTCCTCTATGCCGAAAAATACCAAATTTCTTTTTCTTTCTTGTTTTTCTAAAAGGTAAATTCTGACTTCTTGTTTTTCTACCTTCTCCTGAATTTTTTCTTGTTTTTCTTCCATCACTAGTAGTTTTTGTTCGAATATTCGATTTATATTTTCAGTGACTTGTTCAGTAATATTTTTTCCAGTTTCCCGGATTTCGAGTTTTTGCTCGTCCAGTTCATTTTTTATGGATTTGAGCGCGTTCAATATTTCCTCCATAATAATACAGATGTTGCTGAAGTGTTTATTATCTTGATAAAATTATCTTGGATAAAATAAAAAAAGCATGTTTATGGGAGTACCAACAAAAAAATGCGATTAATTACCATGGTCATTGTTTTTTGATGCCGAAAAAAGTATACACCTAAGTTAATAAATAAATATGTATATTTAAGTTATAGTAATATTTAGGTTTTTCGTTGATAAACTGGGAAAAAAAATCCTACCGTTTCCATATTTCTAATTTGTAGTTAATACTTGGTAAGAAATAATTAAGTAAAAGTAATAAAAATAACAATGTCCCTTTTTCATTTTTGTTATTAACTGTCCATAGACAGACGAAAGAAATGAATATCGATTTGACGAAACAGGAATTTGACGAAATAAGGATATGACGAAACAAGCGTTTGACAAAACAAGAATATGACGAAATAAGAATTTGACGAAGCAAGAATTTGACAAAACAAGATATTGACGAAACAAGAATTTGACAAAACAATAATATGACGAAACAAGAATTGGACAAAACAAGCATATGACGAAACAAGAATATGACGAAACAAGTTAATGACGAAACAAGATAATGACGAAACAAGAATATGACGAATCAAGAATTTGACTAATGTCTTTGCTATCAAATATAACTATGACCTTAGTCAATTTACCACCAGAAGCGTTTCAAAAACGGCCTGTCATGATTAGGTTGAATAGGGTTTTAGGGTTTTCACTTGATAATAAATTTAAGGCATGAGTACTGCTGATAGGTATAATTAAAAATACAAAACCAGTCTGGCTCTAAAGTTATATTTTTTTACCAAACAGACATGGTCCAGAATGGATCCGCCAGAGGTCTCTAGTGATCAATCCGATGCAAAATGCCATGACGCAAAACATATTGAGCCTCAATGATGTATGCGAGGGATTTACACAGAAAATGTACAGTCTGAGGAACCAACAGGATGAGATAATGACCAACCTGTATAAGGAGATCCATAAATGGGCGTTTGATTGTATGGGTAAGGTAATCTTTAATATCATAGTAGTCGGCAAGTCATGCCGGCGGATTTTCGTGCCGCAGACGCCGAAGTGTTAGTTGGTCGCATCCTGCTATATATTTCATGAACTTGAGACTGAAAGTTGAACATTTTAGTGTACAAGGCGATGATTACCTTTATCTAATTGTCAACTGTCGCTAAAAAGTTGGTGAAATACTTAAGCTTCGCGGTCACACAGCGGGCGGGACGGGACGGCGACGGGACGCCAACGCGGCGTAGTCAGTTGTGCATGGACGGGGCGCGGCTGCGGTGCCGACGTGATTTTATGAGTGTTCAGCAAGCCGATGGGACGGGAGCCGTCGCTCTCGACGGGACAGCGATGCGGAGCCGGCGGGACGTGTCCCGCCCGCAGTGTGACCTGCACGCCGCGCCGACGCCCCGACGACGGTGTCCTGTCCCGCCCGCTGTTTGACCGAAGCTTTAATGGCCTAGCATTCGACTCAAGCAACCTTTTGAAGACTACATAACTTATGGATTGAATCAGATTTTAACTAGTGCGACTCATTATTTATAAACAAAACGAACATAAACGGTTTACTCACAAAGTAGTCAGGTAACTCTCAGGTAGGTCTGATGAAGGACTCTTATTGAGTCCGAAACATGTCGGGGTTAAATCACGTTTTAAAAGATTATAGGGTTGAAATTACTAGCAGAGGCATGCAATTGTAGTCCTCCAACGCATTTGCGGTCTTAGGATTGCAGTCTTAACATTGTAGTCTTGAGAGTGCAAATGTCTATGGGTCACAAATCCTACTGTGGCCTGTGTGCTCGTTCGCCTTCTCCATGCCGTATCATATCATATCTTATCTTACAGATGAGCCCTTTTTACGATCTTTTGGGCGATTGCCCACACACACTACTGTTCGAATGTGTAGATTTCCTCACGATGTTTTTCCTTCACCGTAAGAGCATCGGGTAATTAGAATCGCTTAAGTTAGAAAAACTGATTGGTACCTACATGATTATTGGTGGCAAGGCATTTACAGTCTTGACTTGGCATAACCTACAGCCTTTTTTTTAAGTTCTCCATGGGATAGAAAAAATTGATAAACAATCAAAAACATCCAATCAGCTTAAATTTACTTACCCACTGCACTAGACCTCCTGTTACGCTAATCTGTCCGGTCCTACGCTTCCCATGCACATCTCTTTCTCGTTGTCGAGAAAGAGACCCCATTATAATCATCTAATCACTGCCTTCCGAGCCTTTTGAACGCCAAAGCCGGCAAATCACGTCATCGGATTGTCGTTCCGGGGAAGCCGAGCGCTCAGTAAACTCCAGACGTCGTTGGCGTCCTGGGCACGTAAAGTTGCAGCCGACCGTTGGCGTTCACATTTTGAACGCCTTGGTCGTAAATTTTAACCTTTAAGGTTAGTCGGATGTAAACTAATTCGCGACATTTTTAGGCCTTATAATATTTTCAAAGAAGTTCTCGATGCTTGATACCGAACTGGTGTACAGTCAGTGTGACATGTCGTGGCTATACCACAGCCTGGAGAAGGCCACCGAAGCCATCTTAACCTGCGAGTCGGGCTTCCGCTTGTGGAAACTGATGCCGACGCCCTCGTGGTACTCCCTCATCAAACACTGCGATAATTTGGACAAGTAAGTTTTAATATGGTTTTACTGCTTGAATATGCTAAAAATATGCAAATAGTATAACATTTGCAAATTCAATACACATAGTACTTTTAACTCGATGTATCGTGAGAAATAATTCATAGGCAATACTGGAAAAACCCAACTAACTAATAAGGTTATAAGTAGGGAGGTAGTTTTTGTCGACAGATTGGCCTCGTTGGTAGTTACCCTGACTTCGAAGCTTCAAATCCCGATAAGGGCAGATATTTGTGTGATGAGCGCGAGTAATTTTGTTCCTGAGTCTTGGATGTTTTTATGTATTTAAGTATATACAGTTAGGTGCAAAACTGAGTCAATATTAGCACCTTAGTAGAATGTAAATAAGTTGATGATAATAAAAGGTATTTTTCGAAAACATATTAGACAGCATAATTATTGGTTATTCGCACCACATTAGTAACTGTTAGTCGAACATTAGTCGCTAATTAAAACACCAACAAGATGCCACCAATGATTATTAGTTATTACCTACATTATAGAGATGTTTTTTCCCAAATCTAAAGAAACAGTAACAGGTGCTATTTTTAACCCCCCCCCCCCTATTAAACTAAGTACGTGTTGTTCTTTTCAGTTTAATCGGTAAACACGTATTCGAAGCAGAACACGCACTTTCTATCAAGACTAAGGATGACACCGTTTTCAATAAAGGTAGTAAAATACAATGGAATATTAGTGTGAAGTCTAACGATTAATACAGTTCGTGACATTTTAGGTATGGAATCGTTGATTGCGTCAATGCTGATGGGAGAGAACAAATTGTCCACGGAGGATATCAATACCGTGCTAATGGATATGTTGCTTATAGGAGTAAACACGGTAAGTGAAGTCCATGAGGTTCGAGGGCGATGATTTTGCTTTACTTCGGTTTAAACAAGTTTTTCTATAACACACGTACTCACATAAACCAGAATTACCGTTGCGTGCCTAGTTTAACCCTTCTTTGCATGTTGATGGAAATTTCCATCTCAACATTAGTAAGCTCTATTTTTTTGTTTTTTTTTGTTCATTGCTATTTTTTCATGCTGATTAATAATCAAATCCGGGCAAGAGCACGTCGGACCATGCTCAGTGTAGGGTTCCGAAAAATCAATAAGGAATAAACTCATTTGGTGCTGTCTTAGATGATTTTAGTAGGTATATACACTTTAATCGCCTGTATGTATGTATGTAGGTATGTAAACTCTTTATTGCACAAAAATATAAATATTACAATTATAATACAAAAATAATGTACAAAGGCGAACTTATCCCTAAATGGGATCTCTTCCAGCTAACCCTGAAGCAAATGAGTAAGGACAATGCATGGGGTTGGATACATACAAGTTTGCACAAAAAGTAAAAAGAAATGATAATACTTATAAATAAATAAATAAATTTATGGGCCTGTATGGGTCGTTTTCAAAAAAATTGTACATAGTTAAGGGCTTAATGAAAACAAAATCACGATCACGTCCTTTGTATAACGAAAGTTAGTAATACAACCTGTATGGGTAACTTTCGTCACACAAAGGAATCAATTAAGTTTTGTTTCAATTAAAGCCCTTAACTATGTACAATTTTTTTGAAAACGACCCGTATCTCAAGAACCAATGCTGTTACTTAGTCGTGATAGTTTTCCTTATAAATTCGTTATATGCGCTTTTATTTAAGATTTTTTGATTGTTTTTAGTATTTGTGTTTTGGCTGTGGGGGGGGGGGGGGGGGAATCTACTCTTACCAAACATTAGCGCTTCAAAGATTAATATTTCATAAACGGACTCGTTATCGAAAAATTGTTCCTACGAACCCGTAATATTTTTAAAAGACCTATCCAACGACACCCCACACTATAGCGTAGACAAAAAAAAACATCTTCACGTTACGTGTAGGGGAGGTACGTTTTTTTTACATGATATTATTTTACCGTGAGTAATGTGTATATATTTATGCCAAAGTACAGCTTTCTAGTACTAAGAGTCTCTGAGCTAGGCTGCGGACGGACGGACGGACGGACGGACGGACATGGCGAAACTATAATGGTTCGTAGTTTGACTACGGAACCATAAAAAGGGTTTGAATTCACGACTTTTTCATTTTCATGCAAAGAAGGGTTCTTTTAGAAGAACCTAAGCGGCGGAACGGACACTTTGTTTTACAAAGAGTTTAAATTTTCTCGTACGTCAAGCTCGTCGTAAAGTGCATACCTTGTCGTCGTTTCTTAGTGACCCATATGTGGGGCACGGACTTGTGGAGCTAGTTCACCCTGACCCATATTATGGGGCACTGGACCTTAAACCTTGCCAAAAACGTAAATATAACAAGTTCTTGGATTTAAAGATTATAATCATGTTAATTATGCTTTAGATTTCATCGTCTACGTCTTTCTTGTTATTTTACTTGGCAAAATATCAAAAAGCACAGAAGATACTGTATAGAGAAATTGAGCAACTTAGACTCGACATGGATTCATGTGAGTTCAAGAAACTGAAAGAAAGTACTCCTTATCTTCAAGCTTGTATCAAGGAAACATTGAGGTATTTATTCTTTGAAAAGTACCTAAGTAAGTATGTAGTCATTTAAATAAACTTCAAGTCGCAAACTCACTGAGAGCTGAGGTGGCGCGTTCCTGTGCTAAAAGGGGATCCAAAAGCTTGGCAGAGGCGTTTTTACACGACAGCCTAAAATATGAGTGTAATGTTTTCAGGATTGATGTATGAATATTTGTGAATTTATTTAGGTATTCCACGATAATTTTTTAATGCCAAAACCAAATCTAGGCTTATGGGGTATCATTGGAATCGTAAAATTACCGCGAGTACTTGAGCTAGGTGTTGTCTTTAAAAAAAACACGAGGTGGCAATGGTAGCAAAATAACGAATGCCACAATCGTCGTAATTGAAGAGTAGGCCCCAAAAATATACAACATGAAAGGAAATCAAGAGATAATTGAAATTTAAAAAAAAAGCACTTTTATTCATTATTACGGACAAGTCAATAGTGACTAAAAAAATAAATATGCCAAAAACGGTTAAACATAAAAATAAAAGACCTAAAGCAAAATTTTCCTAAGTTTCGGATTAACCCATACAGTCCCAATTAAAAAACGCACTGTATAATTTATTTCATCCGTTGTAAAAAGCTTATGGAATGTCTTGCATTTGTAATAAGTAATAACTAGGGTGTTTACCCTTTAATTTTACAATGTTATTTTTTATCCAATAAAATGAATTAATATAGGAATGCGCCGCACCGCGCCGTTTCCGCCTAGTTTTGTGAGTTTTTGCGTATTTTAACATAGTGTGCTATGTGCATCATACCTAATCTCTTTCTAGAAAAAATGCAACAAGTAAGTCATCGAGAGGCTGCTTGCAATGACGAAAATAAAATATGGCCCTAATAAACTTGTTATTTCAGACTTGTGCCTCCAATACCTATACTAACGAGGGTTCTTCCAAAGAACATAACATTGGATAAGTACAAGTAAGTTTTTAATTAATTAATAATATATGTAATAAAATAATACCATTAAATAAATAATTTAATAGTCATTGGTGTCCCATCCCATTTACAGAGACAACCAAATACAATATACATAAATATTCAGCTTGTATGACGTATGTATGTACTTCAAACCCACTTTTATACATATCGCCTTTTTCTTTTAGACTGTAAAATACGGTGTGCGATTAGTTGAAAAAAAGGGCTTAGGAAGTATTTCCATGAGTTAGATTTCCAGTTCGCCAAAATTATAATTTGACCATGGTTTTTTAGTATCCCACGGGGAACGCTGATTATAATGTCAACACGTGATGCCTCCCAGAAGGAGATGAACTTCGATGACGCGGATAAGTTCCAGCCCGAGAGGTGGCTCAAACCAGATATGGCACGGGATTACCACACGTTTGCCTCCATTCCCTTCGGCTACGGAGCTAGGAAATGTGTAGGGCAGAACGTTGCGGAAACTATGATGTCTATGCTCACAGTACAAGTAAGTTACTTAGAGGCAGATTACCAACACACGACGATGTGGCAGCGCTTGCATAGACTAACCCACTATTGAAAACAGCTAATTAAAATTTGACACATTTTGTATGTAGCAAATCAAATTTTAACGAGACGTTTTCAATATAGGAACCTAGGGTCAGTCACGACACGATGCAGTAGCGATACGGTCTCTAATCATTTAGGTACCTACCTTTGTTTCACGTTTGTAAGTAGTTCGGCAAACGGGAACCAACCCACGGATTTGACAATAGTATTTCAACTGTAATGATGAATACCGAGGGTTGACATTATATTGCTAAATAATTCTAGTTGGGTTCTTGTTTTCAGAACTACGACCTGTCCTATACTGGTGACCTGTAGGTCAAAAATCAAATTAAGATCTGAATTTAAAAATTTATTGACAAAAGATTTAAGAGGTTAAGAGCTTAGTGAAGTATATTCACCCAGTTTGCCCCCCACCAAAATTGACTTTGTGTTTTCTTTATAAGGCATTGCTTGACCATAGTTCAGAACTCCAGGCAATGTTTCAAAGGCTACCCTTCTACGCTACTCCCTTTATTAATCTTGTGTATATGTACAGTACAATTCTGTAATGATTTATCACACTTATGATCGATAAATCTACTTAATGATTATTATTTTTGTATATTTTATGTAACCCTTCGTCTGTAAGAGGTGAAAAAAAAACCAAGATTAAGATAAAGTCCGAAAAAATAAGTAATAAAAAAAAGCATTACAAGAACAGATCTGTGTCAAGACAGACGAGGGGTTAAGACGCGTTCTTTGTTGTTTCAGATATTAAATAAATTTAAACTTGAATACCACTATGCAGACATAGAACCAACCAGAGAATTCATCGTCAAACCCAATAAACCGCTCAAGATAAGATTTGTTGACAGGATATAATGTGAACAGTGTTTTGTATAGTAAACAAGTGTATGGGGTTATTTAAATTGTAACGACCTGGAACCAAGTTACAAACATGTTTTAATAAATATTTCTAGTGATGTCCTTGATTTACAATTTCTGCCCACGACCCTGTATTTTTAGTGTATGTCCTTGATTTCCATTTCTGCCCCCGATCCGTCTCGGCAACGCATTGAAAAAAAGCGATCTTTAGGGTTCCAAAGTCGAAACGAGTTTCACCATGCCCATCTGCAGTCTTACTCAAGAAACTCTTGGTGCCTACAACCAGGGACAGGCCTGCTATCCCATTCAAGGGGTTTTGAATGGGTTTTATAAGTCTTTTACTTAGAAATGCCGTTTGATATGCTTTTTAAAGCGCTATTTATAAGGGCTATGTGAGCTTTAGCTGTTAAGGTTTCCCTTATTGTGAATGGTTAGGTTAACAAATAACTTTGTCATATATTTAGTTCCAAGAGGTTATTCTTTTAGTGGGGTATTCTATTTAGAGGTTAGTCTATAGTCTGGCAAATGAAAGATGAGAATGAAAAATTCACTTACATGGCAACACTGATTGTCAAAACCTATGATAATAACATTTAGTGTTGTCGCGTAAGTGAATTTTTCATTCAAAGGCTTTTAACAGTGAATGGGTGGGCGGGTCTCTGCCTACAGCAAAGCTGTAATTTGGCATAGTACAGCAGTATCTTATCTTTATTCTTTTTTATTGTGGATATTGTAGAATGAGATATGCCAAACTCCTGTGCGAGGGTTGCATTTGATTCACCGGCTTCCAATCGGTGTAATATTGCACTTTTTTCTTCAATTGTAAAACACTTTCGCTTCACTGAACTCATTTTGTCGAGCTTTATGAACTTGTCATAACAGGTGACAAACACGGAGTGTGAGCCAATAAGGAAGTGAAGTGCGTAGGTGAACAAAACATTGCGCGTGTGTCGTTTTAACCGGACGTATTATCATAAATATTGGTCGCTATAAGCAGTTGGTCGCTTAAACCGGAGTCGCACTAAACGGTTATATTTTCTTAGTACCTATCTACGAAACCAAACTTGAGTAAAGATTATCGTCGCTAAAACCGATTAGTTGTTATAAGCGAAGTCGTTATATTCATCCATACATTTTTTTTTGGATTTACTGCGTCGAAGCCCTGCCAGTGACGATTTTTCATACACACATCTATATATAAGAGTCAAAAAATTGTGACCACCATTACTGTCAAGAAAATAATATCTCTCAAAACATTGACAATACAATAACATGTCAAAAGCAATATGGTTTTAACCTGGGATTCAACTCTGTAAAACATGCCTTTGATGTGTTATGGTAATTATAGCGTTGTTTTTAACTCTGCTGCCATTACTTTCAAGTAACTAAGAGCAATCAAAACATTGACAAAGTAGAATCTCATTCTGCTAGGCTATTAAAGCAGTTGGAATAAAAATAACTGGAGATTATTATAAAATTAAATTAATTTATTAGAACTAAACATAATTTATCACAATAGTAGGTATGCTATCGGTTTCTCCTCGAAAATATATTTAGGTACTTCCCTCTTGTCATTTCTTTAGCCTCTTCCAGTCCAAGTTGGTATGCCAAGTCATGGAGTTTCTTCACTTCCATTATAAGACCACTTGTAGAGAGTGCAGCCAACTCTGAAATTAGAAATTACATTTTTATTCACAAAATTAATTCACACGGTTCTCATAAAGAGAATCCTTAGGTTAGTTTTTTTTTTTTTACTCTTTCTGTGAATTTCTCTTATTGTACCAAGTTCAACAGTTATGTACAAAAAAGTGTAGGTTTTACATTAATAAAATATACAGTGTGTAAATGGTACACGGGCGTTTATTAAAACTGGACATAGATTAAGACTCTACTAATCATTAACAGAAAGAATTATTTTGATTACACTAACGTATACACCGGTATTAATTTTTTAACATACTATCGACCCGCAATGTACATCGAAGTCCATCCGTCAGGTGTTATTTTCGTTTTTAATTAATTGCATTTTTCGTTATACACTGCGTGTTAAATTATTTTGTATGGTTATTTTTTTTTAATTTAATTTTAACAAAAGCTGCCTAAATGTGCTCAGTAGGGGTTGTTCTAACCACAGTTAAAAGGAACGCCCGTATACCATTTACACACTGTATAATATTTAACCATTAGTAGATATGACATCAAATGAAATCAAATACCACAAACACCAGGAAAACAAAAAATTTACACATTATACTCTTAAAAGCAGTCTTTTGTTTATTGCCATTGACAGACAAACCCCTTGATGAAAAGTGGTCACCTTATGGACATTTGCAATGCCAGGTGTCACCAATACATTGCCGGTCTTGATGAAATTGACACCCTTTTTTAATGTCTTAACAAACAAGCAATTCTCTCCTCTAATATACGTGTTTGATGTTGATAGTATGCAAAAGGTGGTAAAAGAAAACTAAGAAGACTAGTAAGATGGACTTCCAAAGTTGTTTTATATAGATTCAAAAATGCACATGTACACACTGTAAACAATAATATCAGGCCCCTATCCCACAAAACTTTACAAGTATACAAGTTGACAATATTTTCAAGTTTTTCTATGGAAAACCTTACAAATTTGTGAAATTGTACACTTGCAAAGTGTTGTGGGATGGGGGGCAGCTTGAGTAACAGCAAATACATACAAATAATATAGTGCAGCCTACATTATTGATTAAACATAACCAAAAAACGACTAAAGTACAAAGTTTGTGACAAACCTAATATTTCACTCATGCACGCTCGCGATAGAATATTGGTTTCAAGAGTTAACACTTACGTTGCATTACAAGCACATCGTCCTTTGTCAGTCCTCTGTTCCAAGCTGGAGGGGACTGGTTTGGATTTTGCAGCGGTGCGAACTCTGACACGCCGGGAACTGCGAAAGATTCATCTGAACCATGAGACCCTTCATCGCCCTGAGATAAATTTACGTTCCCGTCACCCATTACAAATCAAAAAGTTCAAAAGCACGTCGGTTATAACCGAAATGCCAGAACCCAAATGCAATACGTAATGGTGGACGGAATGACAACATCACAGATGAAACCAAAATCCCGCGCTTTTTGAAAATAATTCACTCTAGTTATTTGGCAAAAGATGAGTATAACATTAAGTGAAACTCACTCTGTTCTGGCCATAGTTCAGGAGATGCACGATCAAGCTTTTCCAAGCTTAGAAGGCTTTCTTCGAGGGACGTCAGAGGAATATCATCCGATGCAGCTTGCCCTGGAACGCAATCACAACATCGCTAAATAACAAAGAACCAAACCAAAGCTCGCAACCACAAACAGCTTAGACTCCACTACGAAGTAATCACTTATGTAATATTAAGCAACGAACGTTAAATTAAGCCGATTGATTACGAATTTTGCACAGAAACTGCCTTATTTTCACCTTCTTGCTCAGTAGAAACCTGTTTCGCGGCCATTTTCTAATTTTTGACAACTTAAAATAATAGACAATAGACTGTTAGCATACAGATGCGATTGTTATTGTTCCGAAGTATGATTATTCTGAATTGAGCAAGGTTTTCTAGGCACCGTTGTTCATGAATCAATTTACGTTTTAATGTTGATTTATTTAATTAATTTAAATAATATTGGTTAAGTTTTGTACTTGAGTTAGTTAACTTCTAAGTATAAATATTGTTTTCAACGTGAATGGCCTTCATATTAAATTACTTTTATTCTTTTTTATTACTTTCGATATGTTTAACCGAACAAAAATAAAATAATAAATAATAGTAATAATACTTCTCTATGAAATAGTAGAGTTTTAATTTTGTAACGTCAACACCAGATTTTTTTTCTGTCTTTCTTCCGGTTGCCAACATTAGGCAAGGTGGGTAAAAGCCACATGGTTTCTTGATTATTTAGTGAAATTGTAGAATTATTTAGTTTGATTGTGATATCCGCGAGTCAAGGTAAAATTACTTTCAATATTTAACTCTTCTAGTAACTGAATCGCGTTAAAACCAAGTCAGTTAAGGTTGATGAAGTGTCGAACTGTCATGATCCGAGCGTTGATTTGGTTCGCTATGAAATTTCCATATATTCTAGTAGTCCGTTCCTAGAATTATCATATATATCTTTATTTATCACATGGGAATCTTAAATATTATTGCTCAGTAGGTAAAATTTCATGTCGAGCTTGTACATGAGAAAGATAACCTTACTTTCTGATGCTACATTTGAATATCATGTTATTTGCTTGATATTATGTTGGAGCTACAATGTGGCCGGCTTGTTTGCCTTCAAAATTTGGTTCTTTATTGATTCTTAAATTGTACGTACCTAAGATTTTGAATCACATTGAAAATTCAAAACTGAAAATAAATTTCTCATGCACTTGTGTAACATTCACGTTTGGGAACATAATACAAGAATAATTAATACTTTTCTAGTTTTCTCTTAAATATAAATTAAATCACATTTTATTACATGATTCCTTGTAAATTGCAGATGCGTTCCGTCACGCTTAAGGATGTTGAACAAGACAGGGTTGTCAAGTCCGTGGCAGCCCACTTGAAAAAGTAAGTATTGTAAATTTTTACCTTTACAAGTATAGCTTCCAAAACAAAGTAATAAGCTGTTATGCTGATGATCAAAAATAAATTATTTTCTTGCCAGTTGAAAATCACATACTGATAATAACAATGAAACTACATTGTACTTTAAACAAATAGCACAGGTGAATCAAGTGTGATCTAAATATAAGACTGTCTCACTAACTTTTATACAATTCATAAAATAATATTATTTCTATGCAGCAAAAACATACATAGCATACTGATTGCTAAACTTAATTTATGCTTCAGATTAAGCTTGTTTTTGTCATTTTAAAGTGGTGCAGAGTCATATAGAATTAAAACTAGGGCCTCTATTCTAGTGTTATAATGATGCAGTGTTTGTTGTGTTTTAGAATTGTTTATGTCACACTCGCCATTATTGTAAATGACATAAGAGTTCAAAACATTGAAAATACTGTAACACATCAAAGACAATATTATTACTGTGTAGAATCCCAGCCCAGCTCTATGCACTTGCATTGTATCCCAGATTCTGTATGACTCAACTGAAAGTTTAAATATATAGTTATTTAATATTTATTAATTCTTTTTGCAGGACAGGCAAGGTCAAGGTACCAGAACACATGGATCTGGTCAAGACTGCTCGCTTCAAGGAACTGGCTCCCTATGACCCCGACTGGTTCTATGTGCGATGTGCCGCTGTGCTCCGCCACATCTACATCCGATCTCCAGTTGGAGTCAAGACCGTCACCAAGATTTTTGGTGGCCGCAAACGCAATGGTGTCACACCCTCCCATTTCTGCAGGTAACTTTTTTTTTATTAAATATGTATGTGATTTTTCTTATTCAGAAACAGAGATTGTGAACACACTTAGAAAGCAAAAATGAAAATTAGGGCCTGTGTTCCCACTATTAGGGATTGAAAAAGTGAAAGACACTGTAAAACTTGATTAATTTTAGTATTTTTTATTTAGTAGAACTAGTTTGACAGTTAGTGTTGCCAGTGATGTTGGCAAAATCACTGCAGAGTGTAGCAGTGGACCTGCAGAGTAGAGAAGTATAAAAAGAAGAATATAAATCATAAGAATACAATGTTTTATTGTTGACTTGTCCTACATGCTCAGTCTTAGTTATACAGCCACTCCTCTATGTCCATTACCATTGGAAATGACAAATTTATAAAAAGTACCTAGTCTTGTCTAAATTGATGGTAATAGTGTTTTTCTTTCAGGACAAGCTATCCAAATTATTGAAGCTGTTTCAGTGTGAAGGAGTAACAAACTATCGTATTTGTACTATTTATTTATTATTACTGATGATAAATATTAATATTAAAACAATCATTCCTACCCATACTGTGTGGCAACATTGTTCTTCTAAGTGTCCGAACTGGGTCACCTAAATAAAAGTTCTACTGATGTTACCATTTTAATCTTGTTTTGACTTGACTACATGTAATAGTGGGAATAAGGCCTCATATTCTTCTTTTTAAACATTACTTTTTGTGCTAGAGGGACTATAGTCTGTACTTTTAGATATTTAAAAAAGTGTAAACAAACCAAACCACGTGGCTCTGCTCATCAACCAATCCAAGCTGTTTGGTCGAGCTTTGACGTATCAGTGTTGTGCTCCTATTGGCTGACAAACTGTCATCTGTCAATGTCACATGGTTTTTTCTTTACACTTTTTTAAATACCTAAAAGTACAGACTATAGAGAGAGACATGGTAGTACTGCCATCTAAAAGAAAATGACAGTATTTGAGTAGGAAGATCTTGCTAGTTTTTGCTTTGGACTACTTTTTTTAATAAGAAATGCTCATTCCTTAAATTAATATAAAGAAAATAAATAGTTTATATAACACGTTATTTAGGTAATTTCGCGAGAAGCCCCTGCAGAGGTTTTGACTGAGTCGAGCCCCTGGGCTCCGTAGTTTTTTCTTAGTAAATAACAAATACGGTTAACGCTCACAATGCAGCCAACGCATTCGGTAATTGAGATAGTGTAAACGCGGCAGGTTTATTTTTATTTATTTATTTAGGACCTTCAACAATAAGTACATTATTACATAAATCATTGACATGCACACTTACAAGCTAAGCGCCTTATTTCTTACAGAAGATCACCGCATGCATAGAACAAAAAATAAACAGAGTTCAATGTACTTATTTAAGTTTGGCTTAGTTTGTTACTGGAACTACTTAATACTAAGAAGTTATTTCCTAATTATTGGGAAAGAAGTTGTACTGAGATCAATCTTGTTTTGATGTTGCTTATAAATATGAAACATGCATATCAGAGGACAATGCCTCCTGAGGTTGGTGCGACAATTTGGCAGACAGAATAACTGAATATTACATATTGCTAAATAAAACATTTAGTATCACTACAGACTAAAATGTAGGTCGTTTAGAATTCTATTATGTAATCTAATGGTAGAAAGTATGCAGTCTACAAGGGCTCTTAGGCGCTCAGTCAAATTTTATGTAAAAAAAAGAAGATAAAAGTTGTTTATTCAGTAAGAAGGCCGCATGGGCACTTATAGAAATGTTTGTTACAAAACAACAAGTGTACCGCACCCGCCGCGCATTTCTTGCTCTCGTACGTTGCATGATGGCATGTTTCGTCACAAATAATCCTATACCATTTAACTGAGCACCTGGGGTTTAAATGTCATGATGATTGATTGATAATATTTTTATCCATTTGCACAGGTCGTCTGGTAGCATCGCCCGCAAAGCTCTCCAGGCTCTGGAGGCATTGAAGCTGGTGGAGCAGGTCCAAGATGGCGGCCGTATCCTCACCACCCAGGGCAGGCGCGATCTCGACAGAATCGCTGCTCAGGTCCGCCTAAAGGCCAAGCAGCAGGCTAAACAGAATGTGATTGTACTGTAATTTCACACAATAAAAACTAAAAAAAAAGTCTTATTTTATTATTTTAGGTGCCTACCTGACAGAGACCAAATATTTCTGGTGGGACGTAAAAGACTTAGGGGGTGAGCTAAAAACTAGTTTCACCCATGTTTCACCTTGAAAGCTATGTCCTATCTCGGGTTTCAAGCTATCCCTATAACAAATATCCATACCGTCATGAAACTGTAACAAAAGAAAGGACATGTCACTTATAATACTCGCTTCTGCCAACGACTTCCCCCGCGTAGAATTCGTATTTTTTTCATCCTACGGAAAATTATTCTTTCCGGGATAAATAGCCCATGTGCTCATCCAGCCAAACTATAATCATCTACCGAATTTCATCTAGATAGTTCAGCCCGGCGTAGCGGCTCAGTACCGAATCGTCTGTAGCAATATGTACAGCGACGCAAATCGACCAAGAAATTCACCCATTTGGTGATAGTAATGGTAGGTCCGTCCAACTGAAGTCGGCGTCCCAATTTTTAACCAAAAGCTGACGAGTTGTAAAATTTATTTTTTTGAAGACTTAAAGAATCTATTTCCATCTGGTAATGACCTTAAGCTCGTCCTGTGGACCTTACATTATGAAGTATAATATTATGACATAAATTGGTATGACTTGCAACACAATGACCCACAATAATTAACATTCCGACTAATAATAAGTATAATGTAAAACGTCTTGGACAACAATAAGTAATCGAAACGAACTTTATGGCAGTCAATAATTTTAATGTATTGTTCCTGTTACAGGAAACACCCTCCCTGTATACACATACATAGATTAGTAGACAAGATACGAAACGAAATAGAAGCTAAGAAATATTGCTTTTTTTATTAGATATCATACGAGTCTTTGATAAGTCACTTTCAAAAACTAAGGGTAACTTACCAACTGTAACTGTAACTCCGTCACTGTACAAAAAGCACTGTGACCGACTGAAATAGCAAGACACATTCGTACGTTTCCGTGAAAATACGAAGGAAAACATAATGACAATACATTTTTGTTTTTACCTACTATGAGGAAACAGTTGTAATTAAAATAACATAATTCTTCTCAAAAAAAATATACATTTAAATATTTAGAATACTCTCAAACATAAAGACAAGGCAGAGCTGTAGACCCTATTTCATTAAATTTACATATCAAGGCCTTAATTTACAGCAATGCAACAACTGTTTTTGCAAGAAAAAACACAATTTATTTATTTTTTAAGGGCGCTCAAGGCTAGAAAAGCCTGTCGACTTGTCGAGGAAAGATTTTTTTTGTAAAGTGACACGTTCTACGATATGATTATCGACGAAGCAAGCCAATAACAAGGAACGGTGTAAATGATGGTCGATTATGTACAGAACCCTTCATTACCACAATCAAAAATATGGATTGAAGACGAAATATCAATGATAAAGAAAGAGATTGGATCTGACATACCTACAGAATAAATGTGCCTACCTAAACTACCATAGCAAAAATAAAATGGCGGACTGTCACATGTTTAAGTGCTGCCCCGATTCGATAGTAATAATAAAGTTATCGATAAACAAACCATATGGGTGGGAGGTTCTCAACTCGTCTGTTCTGTACGTTCAGTACTTCGCATGTCCTGTATAAAGATGCAGTAGCAGTGGGATACCTGAAGGGCTTGCAAAACGTCGTCTTGAGCACAACCAGCACGGTAGGCCCTTTCCATCGTATAAGAAAGGAAAGGTCGGAAATGGTCCCATAGAAAAGTTGGAGTGATCTGATGATGGAATCCATGAGTTAACGACGGAAATTCTCAAAAATTGCGGACATATTTTGCTATTTTCAGCATTTGCATACCAAAAGTTTTAGGCTACGTTCACATGAATGCGTGGTTGACGCGGCGCGCGGTACAAGATTCTAACAAAGTAGTGCTATCGTATACATGACCGCGCGTGCCGCCATGCATCGCAGGCAAGATCTTGACACGAGCCGCCTGTCATATCAACGCTTCGATCGCGCGTTGAAGCGCGTTCGTGTCAATCTAGCTTCTTTATTTCGTTAAGTGGAACCGATGATGAAGACTAGAGATGAAGTATTTCACGGGTTCAGTAGGTAAATATAGTTCGAGTGAGTTAATAAAATTAGAAGTACAAAGCAACAAAACTATACTTTCTTTCTTAGTTATTCCTTTCATAAAAAATACTCATTAAGTTCTCTTAATGATAAAATACAAGAATCATAAAAAGCAACAAAAATATTAACAATAATTATTTACTTTTGTTTTTATTCAAAACAGTGCCACAGCGTGAGAGTGCCAATAATCCTAAATAATCGTGTATTACCAGTCATTCATTTTTTTACAAATATGACTTGTTATATTATCAGACCGTAAAAAATATCCGCTCTTACCGGGATTTGAACCCAGGACCGTTGGTTTCATGGGCAGGGTCACTATCAACTAGGTTAACGTGTCGTCAAGTAAACAAATAATAATATTTGCTGCTGTCTTAGATGATTTTTAGTAGGTATAAAACTTTAGTCATTACTCATTTCGGAATAATATTATTTTATTTAAATAATTTCGGAATGAAACTTTCTCAGTATACTTTTCCCAAAATCCTTAAAAATAGTAATCCATGATGAAAGATGGTTCTTTGCTTTCTTTGGCATATTCCATATACGTTCTATATGATACAATTACAAAAAACATGTTATTTTAACATTAATTGTCATAATGAGAAATTTCCAAGTTATTTTCGATATTTTAAGAACAGCCCTAGCTGTCCAATTCTCCGGTTTGTTTACTTTCAAAATATTATAAATAAAAAGCAAATCGTATTAAAATCTTGAACTAATCTTGATCTATGGATTAATAATAATGTACTACATATTTAAGTCCCCCAATAATAAGAAAATTGACTAATATTTTAACAAAAACTTAAACTTACCGATGACATGTTCAATATTTCTGATTTTTGTTGTTTCCTACATCACATCCTAACAAACTACACTTGAGAGACATAACGATGAAGTTTATCTTTCAATCCATGTGTAACTTTTGGCAATATATAAGACGGAAAACAAGATATTAATATTTTTTTAAGTGAATTCGGCACGGCTGACACATCAGATACTTGGTACTTATGACAAGCTAATTGCACATGGCTGACTTTAGGCACGTTAGGTATTTGTATGAACGTCAAATTATAAATGTTGTCATTATTGGACTGGCTGACGTAATGTCATCTCCTTTTACTTAGGGACATAGAACTAAGTTAAAAAGAGATAACATTATTTTTGAGTGTTCGATGTCGGAATGCATAGTATTTACACAACTGATTATTTGTATATGTCAACGTGTCATATCCATTCTCTCCTTTATCTATGCGAAAAATAGACTATTAAGACAAAATACAAGACCATTGGCAATTGGCAAATCCCATAGATTGCCATATCTGGACAAGACCGGGAAAAAAAAACCCTTCATAAAATATCTAGCAACACTGCAACACTGTCATCAGAATGTCATTGTCAAAATTAATTGTATGTATTGTTCCGTTTCTAACTTCACGTTATTCAGTATTTTTTCTGTCGAAAATCGTTCGATTTAATTCAGTTCAAAACATATTACGCGTCTGACCGGGTGGATATGCAGTGAGTGATGATAAAATGTTGATGACATTTGATTTTCGTATCGGCTTGTTTGCCGTTATATATTTAGTTACGTGTGCGGTGTGCGTACAGAAATATGGAAGTCCAGGGAACTCCTTATACGTGGCAGAAGACCAGCTACGGGGGTCGGGCAAAACCTATGTAGTAAACAGATTGCCAGAAGAGCAGGGTTCTAATCTAGAAAGGAGAAAACGAGATGCGTCCGTGTCAACGACACCCGCGCTTGAGAAAAACATCACTACATGGGTAACGGTCCATTTCCTTATTAAATTCAATTACGGATCCCCTTTGTTGTGTATTTATTTACTATCATGACCGCTGCGATACAGCGGCAATCAATCGCTGTCACTCTTTGTCGCACTTATCTTATACGCACTTTCTTCTATTTTTATGAAATGACTTTACAATTTTTAGACGCCTGCAACCCTTTCCAACCTTGAGTTGTATTTGTAAACAACATTGCATTTCAAATAGTCGGTCTTTTGCAAAGCGTTTCGGGAACTTTGAGTGAATTTAAATGAGATTTGTATTAAAGTTAGTTTTAAATTACCTAATTTAATACGAATCTCATTTAAATTCAATTGTTAAGACAAATTTACACTTAAAAAGATACCTATCTTTTTAAGTGTAAATTTGTCTTCATCACATTACATAATGTTGGTTACCCACAATTTAGGTGCTTAATTTTTGCTTATTTTCTTCAAAGATTTACAGTAAGTTTCTGATTTCCCATCAATTTTTTTATGCTTCAGACTACCCATCTGAATGACAGTCATCAGCAGTTAATGGTGCACTGGGTGGGGGAGGGCTCCAATGTCATCATCTGCTTGGCAAGGGACACTAGCCCAAAGAGCAAGGGAAGCCTGTTCCCATCCGCATTGTTCATATCTTATGACTATGGCAAGAACTTCACTAACAAGACAGACAGTTTCAAGCTGGGTGACGAACCAGACAGTGGATACGCCCAGTTGGACAAGTTCTTCAACCATCCAAAATATCCAGAGTTTGTAAGTACCTATTGATGGATGGAGTTTTGGTGGAGTAAAAGCCTAATTATTAATTTTCTTTGTTGGATTTTAATTTATTATGAGGTTTTTCAATAAGACATAACCCATTGAATTTGACACTGGCTAAAAATACTGGCATTCAGGCAAAAACACATAATGCTGTGTAAGTGATTTGTATAAGATCTAAATTCTCATAATATTTTAATACCATTTAGTGATTAAATGATAAACAGTTTAAAATTAAAATTTAGTTAGATGCTATGTTAGCATGACCTAGTTTCACATTACTTTTTGCATAAGTTCAAGAAACTTTAGATCAATGACCTTTCTTACTGACATTTGAAGCAGGTGGTCACACTGAGCTCATGACTGGTTTGATTAAATAATGGTTATAAAGGTATCATGTCTTGATGCAATATTGTAGCAATCTAATAGAGTTAGTGTTAATTCAAGTCTACTTAAGGTTATGTGGTATAAATTCCTTTTTTACCTTTGGATGAGAATATATTATTATGTAGATTTTATAGTTGCAAACAAATGTATGTGTTTATTTTGGATTAAATAGGAGTTTTTAAGAAATTTTATTCAACAGCAGTTTTTAAAACATGTATGTCATCCTGGATAAAAAAAGTGAGTCTTGTGTTGGCCTTAAGCCAACATCTCCTATACTGTGTTACTAAACAAATTTCTTGACACATAAATCATTCATTCATTTCTTGATCTCAATGTAATAAATGAATATCTTATAATTTGACATGCAGTGACATTATATTGGGTAATAAAATCTGAATCTGAAACTGAATGGTATAGTTGGATTTTTAACAACCCCTTAACCCCAACCATATCTTCACCCATTAGGTTTACTAGGCATTTATTGCCTGTGCCTTGACACCACCTGGTAGGTAAGTTAGGTGAGGTTTTAAGCAGTTTTCACAGGCAGAGGGGGGGGGGGGGGCTCTTAAAAAACCATCAAAAATAGCTAAACACAAGCTACCTTCACACAGGTATGTAGGTTAAATCGTTACCTTGTGTCTCTAAGAGCAGAAACTAGAAGCCTTTGTCAACTGTTTGACAGATACACTAATATAATGACATTATGATATAAACTATTAAAGTGTCATTATATGGAACTTGCTAACTATGTAAACAAGCTGCCATACTAAAATTGACATTAGATGTCAATTTCAATATATTGTTTGTTTACATAGTTAGCAAGTTCCATAGAATTACAGTATACAACATAATGTATGTTATAAGTGTTAACAATGTTTAGATAACCACATTAGTGTTAAAGTGCATTATGACAAAGAAAAATTATGATTAATGGTATTATGGAATAAAAAGAGGTCAAAGTACTTTAGGAATTAAAAAACAATTTTATGAAATTCTTGTTTACCTAATAAATATAAAAATAAATAATTATAAGAAGCCACATGCACATTAAGTTAGCTTGTCTTGAGATTTTGCAAATTTATCTCTTAGCTTATCATTTATAATTGAAACCTCATTTGCAGTGTGTTTTTGTGGATTCTGCAAACAAGAAGTTGTTTTACACAAATGACAATGGACAGAACATACACAGGACCGATCTGGACTTCCATCCTAGTGAGCTGGCGTTTGACGAAGAGCTGCCAAACATGTACGTCATCCTGGATAAAATTGACACAAACAGGAAGGTAAGTTCTTTGTTTTGAGACGCGATACAATTATCTTTCTGCTCAATGTCTGCTGTTGTTGATACAAAGAGATAACTCAAACAGGTGCAAATTTAATATATGACAAACATTTTTATCAATATTGGAATTTTTCGCTAACTAATTGGTATTTCAGAAGTATCACACCTTATTAAAGGCTCTCTCTTCTCCTCGTTTATATAAGAGCAAGGCTTATGTTGGAGTATGATTAATGATGCAATGCCCTCCATTTCTCCCTATCCATTGCCATTTTCATTATCTCTTTATACAACTTGACATGACGTTAATTTCTCGTTCCATTTGACACCTCTAACTTATTCTTGGTGTACTCCTTCATTTACTGTACTAAAAGCTATTATTTATTATTTAACTCGGACAATACAGACGTGAGCGTTGTTTTCACAATAGCTCCATATAATTTATATTCACTTCTTTCAATTTCTCTTAGCTCTACTTGACTCTGGACGGCGGCAAATCGTTCAAGCATATCCAAAGCTTTGTCAAAACGTTCATCTGGGCGACGGGCCCTGGTGTTTCGAAGACGTTCTATGTGGAACGGTGGAAGCCTAACGGCACGAGCACGGTCCTAAGTGCCAGCGATCCCACGGCGTTAGACCACCCCACGACGGTCTTCCAGGATGCCAAAGATTTCCAGATCAAAGGCGATTTCATGTTTGCAACGAAGCAGAGCAACGAGGTATGTATATTTTTACCAATCGACAATTCAGAACCTGAAATAACTTAGTATTTTTAAAACATGTTAAATATATGAGTCTTTCTTCACACGCCTATGATAGGCGAAAAGCATCGCGCGTATTTTGCTCTACGAGTACGTCCAAACGTAGTCTACTTTGCGATATCAACCATGTCAGCAGATGTATCTGTAGTTGGCGTTTAACCTGTGGTGCGGATTGATCCGCCATTGCGCTCACTCCCAAAATACACAGAAACATTAGGTAAGGAAGATCAACAATGTTAAGTTTTGGGATTCCGGTATATTGAAATTCTGGTTTTTCAGCACTAAGCGCGTCATTGGCAAATAGTATTGTAAAGATGTAGGTAGCAAAATGACGCCGTTTTTTTGCTATTAGCCGGTGTTGATTGATAAGAAAACCCTACAAAACAACTCGTATTTCCGTACCGGAACCGTGCAACCGACGTTCGGTTGCACTGGTTTTATATTAATATTAATTGAAAACGGCTAGAGGCAATATACTCGTGGGGGACTGTGCCAATAAACACATCTATTGTTGTTGTATTTACAGCAGTTAGAACTTACTTTTATGTCAATCAAATTCAATAGTCATGTCCTACTATAATCGTAAAAATAATTGAGTAGAGTCTTCAATCATATAATAGTAACACTTGTAAGCCACTAACTCTCTGAGGAAGTGAAGTGGTCAGCCAAGTGAATAATATGGGCAAATTGTCCTTGCTGGTTCTGTCATCGCGACCGTCTGGGGTTCTGGGACCCTAGTTATGTACTTAGTTGGATATCTCACAGTATAGTTCAGCTACTTTATTATTTATCAGCTGAATACGGGGGCTATAAACCGACGACGCGCTAATTAAATATAACATTGATTGCATTATCTCGGCTTTGATGTTTCTTTTCTACACAAAAATAATAAAGTAGCATATTTAAAATTAAAATCACTCTTCCAGTGGACTAATAAATCACAACGTAGCACAGTGTTTAAAACACCAGGTTTTTTTTTTGGACATATATTGGTAATTTCAATAATTTTAAATGATAGAATATTTCCTACTGCTTTTTTATATTATGGTATCATAAAAGTCCTTTCCATTTCTCTAAATAATGTCTAATTACTTCAAACTCATAACATTTATTTGACAAATAAAATAACAGTAACTTGTAAGCCACTATTCACTAACTAGCCACTTCATTTTGTTTAAGAAATATTAGTTGTTTCTGATCCTAGGAAATATTTAAATCAATAAAAACTCGATTACTTCACCCAGTTTTGTTTACTATAAACAAGATGGGAGTATTAGTCTATCATTTAAAATTATTGCAAATACCAAAGTTCGTGTGTCAGAAAATCGGGTCTTTTAAAACTGCTTGATATAATTTTAAACCACTTACCTACCCGAAATGTACCCGTCAATCTCCCGTTAGAGGGCCCGAAAGAGTAAAACGATTTGAGTGATTAATGTTACGTGCTAACGTTATTGTTTTAAATTCTTTATTTTTATAGTAGTTGCTACCTCAGTTTCTATAAAGAAGACCAGTCAAGAGTTATTAGCTGTGAGGATTCCCAAAAGTTCGTTTCGATTGGTATTTTCTACTAGCTGATCCGTAAAACTTCCCTTTTTTGGGCAACTTTTCCAATTTTCCCCTCTAAAAACCATTTTTAGACTATTACGAACATTTCTTAAGTGATGCGTAGGCTTCCCTAATGTTTTACCAAATCGCAAAGAGGTACTCTTCCTACCGCATTATTTTAATTTCTTTTGTGGCCAAAAGTCTAACTTAACCTAAAACTAACTACTAATAACTTAAATGTAATATCGCCGCCTTTACATTTTCATTTATTCAAAAAACGGACAGTGTAAGAGTAATGAAATAGTAATCATGCGCTCGCCTTTTCACATGTACCTCTTTCAATCGATACAATTACGAGTTACCTCACACTGGTAACGGTTTTGTTATTGTATCCGTTCTTTGTCTATGACTCTATAACAAGATCTACGTCGCGTCTATAGTCATAACGAATGACGCAGGTAGGAGGGTTGTGGATCGTTATAATAACCTTGACCTAGCCTGTTTATCCAGTTAGGTCTTCAGCCTGTTCTGTTAAAGGTACTGTTTGAATATGACCTTTATTATTATGATATACTTAGGTTATAATACAGTCATAAATATTACTTAGTTTATGTTAAGGCTTTCATCCTTTTCGCACCAGTATTGTTTATTTCTGTTTCTTTTTAACTTCTCTTCTTTGTAAGGTTTTCTGGAAGATATCGCTACTTAGCGATAAGACCGCCTATTGAATCACTTTGTAACATTTTATATTTATTCTACTTTTCATGCTGTTATTGTATGTGGCGTTCAATAAAGAATATTTGTATTGTATTATATTGTATAACTACTTACTCTTTAAAAAGTGACAAGGGTTTTCTGCTCGCGATTAAAACTGGTTAGGTAAGCTCAACAGCGACCGCAATATTGTACAATCGGCAAACAAAATAATTGAATCTATTATGTGATTATATCTTTAAAACCTAATAATAATGTTTCAATATTTGGATCAGTTTATAATTACCGCCTTAAAGAAATTAAAGAGACAATTACGTCGCTCCTTTTTCAAACTTCTCTACTTATGCAATTTAGTCACTAAGAATCGTCATTAACTGACTCAGAGTGTGGCCGTTACACGTCATAATAAGTGTGATGTACTGGTACCTAAACATTTATTGGTTTTAAATAATATTTAAGTGCTTGTACTAACTTTTATGATTGTCTGGTATTAAGGTTTTATATTAATAATGGATGATATAAATTGAAAAATCTCGTAGTTTGATTCTACAATATAATAGAGCTAATTGACGAACTTTATGCCATAATGATTTTCATTTAATTATACCGCTACAGCTATTATACTAAATGGCAATAACTTTATCGTTTCTAAAGTTCTCTGGCAGTTATGACGTGACAATAAACCACATGCACGTAAAATATGTAACTATAGTTTTAGTAGTTTATCTGGTATATTTATCACTAGTGAGAAATACGTTTTTTCAAGATAACTATAATAAGCAAAATTGTAATTGAATTCCTCGAAAAGGAATATTTGTCTCAGTCAATGAGTTTCTGGACCTAAAATTATAATTGAGATGTGTTTTATGTGATTCCGTATGTAATGTTGCCTTTTAATTCTGATGTTTTGACATATTATTTTAATGATTGACTTATTTTTATTGCTTGTGCTTTGTGTTCCTATTGATTAATTATGTTTTATTTTATTTTTTATTTTTTGACGATTTCAATGTAATTTCTTATACTTTGACATAACACGCAATGTATACTGTGACTTACTTTGGAAATTAAATATCATTAATTCATTCATTCATTCATTCATTCATTCATTCATTTTTCATTCATTCATTCATTCATTCATTCATTCATTTTTCATTCATTCATTCATTCATTTATTAATTAATTAATTAATTAATTAATTCATTCATTCATTCATTCATTCATTCTTAGATATTACACGATGGATGGGCGGTTCTAACGCTTGGACCAAGCGTTAGAACCGCGGTTTACCAAGCGGCTTGGTAAACCTTTCCCTGTTATTGGATTCAACGTTAGGGGCTTTGTTTGTAGTTAAAATAATTAAAGGACAATGGGCAAAAATGTATGGAATGTGGTACCCACCTCAATGGACATTTGTTAAACACAGTTAAATGTTATATATCAATCGAAGGGTATTTTTACGTAGAACAAAGATAGACAGAGCGCATATCTCCATTTGCTGTTCGTATTTGTATGACCTCTTCAACGACAGCACAATAATTGCTATTAAGCGGGTATATACCAAAATGCCAATTGTCCTTTCAAAAATATTTTACGTAGAAGACTCAATGGTTAAGACATTTTTTTTTGTGTTACGAAAATTGACTATATGGTTGTATGACCATAAATTCTTCCATTTGTGCATTTATCACCTTTTGACCCTCCAAATCATCGACTGACTTAACAAATGACTAAGCTAAAACTTTCTCAGTTTTAATAATTGGCAGATAGTTAGGTTTTGATATTAAAAACATCACCCATCCATGAATTGTTAAAACAAGTTGCGTTTTATAAATATGGCTGCTTGATTGAAATTGATACTCATATTACTTTCGGGTAATACATTAGTCACAGAGTAATAACATGGTCAAATGTCACAGTTGGCACATGACTCCTAAATACATAATGTGAGTCAGTATAAACTTCTTGGTACACAAGGCCCATCTGTTATAGAAACCATATTGCATTTAGGGTTTTATATATAGTTTGCCTAGTAGATTGCTAATACACTCTTATTACTATTCTTAGTTTCCAAAATATTTAAAACTGAAGTAAGTGAAGGTCTGAAATTATGGCATTGGTTTTTTAGTACAAAACGAATTATGTAATTTATTTGACTATAGTATAAATGGATTTATACTATTAGTACTATGACTTTCCGCCCGTTATTCTAAGAACGTGTTAAGTACTTATATAAATTATGTAGATGTTTTAACATCGTGGCAGACGATTATTTGAAATGTCTGTGTTGAAAACGTGTGCTTAATAGACATAGGTACATCAAAATTCAGTCCGTCTAGACAAACACTTTTTGCCGTAATACCAATTTTATATTGAGATAATGGTGTTTATCGCTAAATACTTTTTAACAGACAATTTATCCTCATCACTGGTTCGTAGAAGGGAATGCTCGATTCTGACTAGCAAGTGTATTTGTATACCGATTGAAGTCCGCAGAAGCAGGCTCATTCCCAAATAAGTAACTAATTATTAAAGGGTAGGGGGAGGGGGAGATTTTACCTATTTACCCTGGGTCTCGTCTCGTTAAAATTTGTCATTTGCTACGTATAAAATGTGTCAAATTTTAACGAAACGTCACATTTTAACGAGCCGTTTTGAATATAGGAACCCAGGGTTAATAGTTGCCTATCTATTTTAGCTTGGTAATTATACTAAATACAAATATAATATAATTTATATCAAAAAAAAACTTAATGATAGAACAAGACAAGTTTGCGACGGTTTTATACAGACAGTCTAGACATCACGTTGTTTACTGTATACGACGCGCATATATCGTGTTTACTTTGTCAAGACCTTCGCTTCGTTAGGCATTCTAGTCACCTTAATTGAATTGGTTATTGAGAAATTCTATCGGTGTGTAATAGGATGACAGACCTACATTTAGTGTAGGTAGGTATCATATTTCTCGTAGAACGTGAAACGTAGACGTGTTCACAAGGTTTGTTATTTAAATGTTATTTACAATTGTGTACTATTTACTCTAATTGTACCTATTAGGCCTTTCCTAAATACAAAATCCTATTAGTCCTAATGCATGGTTAATCAGAATTATCGGTTATTCTTAAGCAATTCCCAGGTCTTTAACTTTTTAATGACTTCACCATAGCTCAGCATAGGCATTTTTGAAAAATAAATGTATTTGACACGGGTACCTTTACACGTCAAATATCTACCAGCGCTTCTCAAGAGGATAGCACAGCTGGGAAGAAAACCAAAAAAGTTGTTAGACGCGGCTTAAATTTGACGAAGGTGCTAGAACCATTTTAGAATGCTGTATCGTTCCTTTGGCTAGTGAACAAGACTTAGCTAAAATTATCCATAGGTACTAATATTATGTGAGCCATAAAATGAAAGTATTACGGATAGTTTAATAATTTTGTAGCAGATCCATTCTTCACCCTATATTATAAGTGTGAAAGAAACTTTGTTTGTGTGTCTGTCTGTTGCGCTTTCACGGCTAAACCACTAAAAGGGACAGTTCCCAAGGGAATAGCGATAAACGACTCGTACGCGGATGGATCACAGGCAACAGCTTGTTCTATATAAACGATAAACATGTAACTTATAATGTTTCTGTAATAATGTAATAACATTTTACGATATCGTTTATTCTAACTTCTTTATCCGCTCTTGCATTGTTTACGACATATTTCTTTAAAAGAGAATTAAATAAATAATTGTAACGCGAGAATTTGTTTTTGAGTTCTGGTTATTCCGCGTAAAATATCAGGTCAAGGTTGGCCACTCCCAATGGACACATGTCTGCGAACCCATTCTCTTGGTAAACATGAAACTGATGGACGTTAAGAACATATTATAGAAGTGAATTACATTTTTTTTTGTTTTAATGTAAATCTTTAAATTTGTTGTTGTTGTAAATTCCAAGGACATTGAAACATCTAAACAACAAACTTTTACTTACATTAAGTCGAAAATAGTGGAATAAAACAGCGGGAAATAGATGCAATACCGTATTTTTACTTGGCACCGTGCAATGACAATTTGACTAGCGGGCTTTGCATTATTGGATTGAAATCTCTTTATAACACTATCCTTTCCTTGGCCTAAAAGTTAGTGAGGATGTTTATTTAGATGTTTTGATTTTAGCTTACAAAATTTGAACTATTCATTCAGTTAATTGTTCACATCAATGAATCGAGTGAATCTATTGTGCCTAGAATAAAACCGACGTGACTGAAAAGACGAAGAGTAATAAATACTAAATGTTGTCTTTTAATCACGCATCTGAATGTATTTAGACAAAATTCGAATTATTGATTGTTCAAGTCCTAAGCACCTATTATTTCTCCCAGATATTTCAATAATAATAATAATAATCACAGGACAATGTCACACAAATTGACCTAGTCCCAAACTAAGCTCTAGGCTTGTACTATGGGTACTAGACAATGATAAACTTACTTATATAGAGAAATATATACTTAAATACATAGAAAACATCCAAGACTATGGAACAAATACTCGTGCTCATCACACAAATATCTGCCCTTACCGGGATTTGAACCCAGGACCCCTAGCTTCGAAGGCAGGGTCACTCCCAACTAGGCTAGCGTGTCGTCAATACATCTCCTTTGTAGTCGACTGTACAACAATAAGGGTCCATTTGCTTTGTTAAAAATTACAGTGTATATTTTTTATTGTTGCAGCGAAACACACTAGAACTTTACATTTCACATCTAAAAGGACCTTTTTACAAAGCTGAATTCGAGACGGAGTTAGACATGAAGAAGTTCCACATTGCGGACGTGACTGACAAACGTATATTCGTTTCTGTCATGCACACGGAGATTTTAGCTGATCTGTATGTGTCGGAGATAAGGGAAAATTTCACCCGCTACAACTTCATGTTGAGTATGAAGCAGGTTCTGTGCTATTTCCCTGATGGCAACTGGAAGGATACGTGGTTGGAGTGAGTGCTTTCTTTTTCGTCTAGTAGAAAGATCGAAATTGCGTCTAATTAAGGAATCGCTGTCTTAAAGTCCGTTGAAGAATAATGCCTTGGTTTTTGAAGTGTAAGCTGACTGTAATTTAACCTTTATAGTCTTAAGTTCATAAAAGTTATAATTTAAATATAAGACTAGGAAGCAAATAATCACCGCATTTACAATATTTGTACCTAATGATGGTTAAAATCAACGGATTTTTGGGTAATGGTCAACAAGGAACAAATCTTGTCTCGTGTTTTATAGTACTTGGGTTATCGACTTGCACTCAATAACAAGGAAAATCTTTTATTATCTGCATTGAGTCATCGAACTATGACCTTGTGAGATAATTTTTAGTACAACTACAAAATACAGCCACTTCTTTACATAAATATTTGCACATTTACAATTATGTGTCTGCAGTATTATTAGATGAGGATAAATACAAATGCGTTTTGACAATGCAAATGTCTAATGATCTCAGATCACACTCGGCAAAAAAAATGTCGAGAGCTTAACTAGTTCTTAATTATAAAGTCGACATTAACGCCATCGTAGAAGAAAGACGGCAACTATATAGCATAGCAATCGAAATATCGTCCCTTAAGGCTAGCCACAATGTCCGGTCTCGTGCCGCCCGCATCATCAAAATATATTTTAATCAAATTAAGCCCTTTGCCTTGTATTTTAGTCCACTTTACCTAACTTTTTGTTTACGTAGGGACATGACCGAGGACCCTTTCACGGACCTGTACCGTGTGGAAGGTCTGAAGGGCATCTATATCGCGTCGAAGGTTGACTCGAAGGCCCAGGTGGCACACGTGGGGCCGGAGCACCTTGTCTCTCAGATCACCTTCGACCATGGAGTCACGTGGTCACCGATCAACCCACCCACTGAAGATGAGAACGGTAAGTTATTGTGGTTATTCTTTTACACGGCTAAATTAAACAAATAAAAAAGCCTTTGCATAATTAAAGTGTGATTGCTACGTCGCTGCCCCTATGAAGGCGGTGCGACGTCGAGATTGATAGAAATCGTTAGAACCTATTTTCAAGGTTTTACCGGGACGCCAATATTGAGAAGGTATACCTGGGAAAAATAGCACGGTTGACTTTCAAGATAAGAAAAAAAAAATTTTTAGAAAAGTTTTGACACAATGCAATCTCTCTAAACGAAACAACAGTTACAGTAAAAATGAAAGTCATTATCCGAAACGAATTATGTAATTAAAAAAATAACACTGCAGTTAATTGTCGAAAGTATCGATAACACGTGTAAGATAATTGGGGGCAAAAGTTTAAATTGGTAACATGATGTTGTTAAATCGCATGATTAATAATTGGTGATTATGTAAACTATTGTTACAAAAAATGCAATGCTTTGTAAATTTTCTTTCCGATCATTATTCATTGACACTTGAGAGTAAACAAACAAATCGAGCAATCCTTGCAATTTTTATATTGATGCGATTTCGATGTAATAAATCCATATCGAATATGGGTTAGAAGATATATTTCACTCCCTATCTCAGGAGTGAGGATATTTTTTCACGAAATTATGGGCGTTTTCAATACCACCCTACAGTTGAGTCATTATCAGTTTATGTGCTCCCTTCGCTTATTTGTATTTGATTGTCGATAGTGATATGTCATCTTAACCACTTCTCTACTAAATACGTTAGAACATAAAATAATGAATACGCTTAAGGGGTTGTTCTGTTGCAAACGGGGCTTGGTTAGCGTGAAGCGGCACGATAATTTATTTAACGACATCGATCTAATGCGTGTTATCGAGGTTTCTAAAAAAAACTCGGTGGAGTCCAGCAATAGCTACGAGAGGTCCAGGAATGCGTCCATCTGCCTAGCTTTACTTGTGAAAACTGTACCTTTTACGCAGTGAAAGATCGTACCCTCTTCTAAAGCGGCTATTCTCAAAGTGTAGTCAGCGGAGCCCTGGGGCTTCATAAGACCTCCGAAATATTAACCTGAATGAAAATGTAATGAAAGTTATCAGTTTTGTTTTCTTTTCATTAGATGCCTAATTATACGACCAGATTTTGCTTATTTAGGGGCTCCATAGTAAATTGAGTGTTTCAAAAAGGACTGGTCGTTAAAAGAAATATTCAACATTCAATAAACTTAATATTCATCGTATGAAAAAGCTGAAAACAAATTATAAATTACAGCTATAAGATTTTGTAATGTCCCGAGAGACATGTCAATCAAAGTAAACGCAATTTAAACAATACAGGGTGTATCTTTCAACTAAAACTTTCCTCTATACTGTGTACTGAAAAAATACTTAACGAAGCAGAAACAACTAGGGTTTGCCTTGGCATATTGTTGTGGCATTAGGTGTGTTGTTAGAGTTGTTTTGTTTACCTAATGTGTGACGTTTGCCCAGGCAAGCCACTGAACTGCCACATCGAGAACTCGTGCAGTCTTCACTTGTGCCAGAAGTTCAGCCAACTGTATCCAGTGACAAGGTGAGAATTGATTATTCATATGTTGTTTGTTTACATTATAATAATCATGTTTTAGAATATTTAGCGATGTTTTCAACATTAGTGAAGGTGACTTTCTGTAAGGGCAGTTCGTCGGTCGGGTCACCGTGAATAACTCTCGCTAGCCTATTTCAGTATTTAGCTATACAACTGTTTTAATGCGGACTTAACTTTGATTACTAAGTCAATATTTTGATGCTGTATAGTTTTCAGTACTTGTAGCAAAGTTATATTATCTATGATGTGTACCTATATTTTCAACTCATTTCGTTTTGTAAATAATTCCATCTGTAGGCACTCGGCTTTAGTATACGTATAACTTTTTCCTCGTATTTATTCGGTGTCGCGACGGTTTGCCGCCGGTGACGCTGTTCGCCAAACCGGCGCCCTGAATTAATACGAAATAATGAGTGCCCCAATACCTACTACTAGACCTAGCTCTAGTTGGTTATGATTATGAGATCACTACCAAAGAAAAGGATCCGGCCCCAATTGTAGAATCATATTTTTCCTTGTTTAATCAATGCCATTCTTTGTATAGTTAGTTGATAACTGTTAATTGCTTTTGGCTCGTCACGGTTTCTATATTAAAGTTATTATTTTATTACAACTAATTGAGGATAGATACCAGCTATCATTTTTTACTTTGTCTAAAATCCTTGAATATCGTTGTTATTGTAAGTATTGTAACACTGAGTCAGTTTTTCGACGCGGTGCCATACCCTGTGTTTAGACTCGACGGATTACCTACAGGGTGGTGTAATACAATTTTTTTAAACGCTGCCTGTCTCCGCCCTGCTCCGTGTATTAGCCCAGTAATACAGTGAATTCTAAGAAATTGATATGGTGCGGTTTGTGTGGTAATTAACTAATTAGGGATGTTTATACTGTACTCAATTGGTTGAAGAATCGTCTTACAGCGAAGTATTTAAATTTTAAACCATTTCTTATCAAATGCTTATTCAACATTCGTCGGTAATAGTAGTTATACTTGAACGCTTTCATGCTGATAACATTGTTTGACTTCGAAATCGGAGGCACACTTGAATAATGCGGGTTTAGAGAATTTTCTAGTTAACACTGTCCATGATACACTTGCATCCATGCTTTCCATTCTCTCACTCACTTTTTGTTATACAACTTTTTTCCATATTTTATTAGAGCTATAATGAAGTTGTGTAATTAAACATGCTTACGGTATACATAATAAAGGTTTTTGTGACAAACTGACTGACCATTTACCAAGGCCAGAATAAATCTTTGGGGGGTTAAAAAGATAATTATTACAAAAGTAAATGTAATCGCCTAGACTTCTTCAAGGCGAAAATTTTGACTGAACCCTGGTGCTCCCCTACTTATGTATGCCCTTATTTAATGAGGGAGTGAGATTTGTGGCGTGCAATATCCAGATGAGATGGGGGAGCAGCGGAAGACGAATTAATTAAAGTTGAATTCCATTTGCACGTCAAAAAACAACAAGGTCGATACATGCGTCTCTCAATTTGAAGGGTCGTCTTTAACGATTTTTTTTTATAAAATGTTGTGTCTAAATTGTAAGGCAACTTATTTGGACGACTTTATTTAGCTACAATACTTCTAGTATTGGATGCGTACTGGCAAAGCAATGTAATTAAATAAATTTGCATTCGGTTGATGGACGGAGCTCATAAGTAGTTCGTGTTGATAGCCTTATAGTTCTGCTATAGTTCGATGCTAGAAGACTGTCTTGTAAATCACGGAGTGATTCGAATATAATTCTCTTCACACAAATCACCGTAAGAATGAGCACACTACGATGTCTCTGATAAAGTGCTTCCTCCTAAAGAGTTCGGAGAAATCACGGGTTCAACTTGTAGTCCATTATAGGAAGTGAACTTCCTGCATTATGCTACGGACGACTTCAATGCACTATTCCGTTTCAAATTATACACAGATTAAATACCTAATTATATTTTTCCGTTGAAGGCATAAATTAAATTACAGCACCTCCAACTTATAATAAAATGTACATAAAGGGTAAGTACTTACGATAAAAAAATATCATAGGAACTCCCTAATAGTAGGTCCATCGCGTTCCGACTCCTTAGTCTTTTTATTTCGAGATTAGTCATCATAGACAGAAGTACAGTAGACAAATGAATTCTTCTATAAAAAGTAGTCCATAATGTTGGTTTCATATTGAGTGAAATAGATCGTATGTAATGTTCAACAAATGTTTTATTTATGGAGAATATTTTTTATGCTTAAAATGTCAAATGAAGAGTATCACTCTCTGGGCATTAATCCTTCTCTCAACTATTTGTCATTCACATAGCAGCTGTTCCGACATTTCGTGACTAAGCCTATATAAATAATTAAAAACTTATAAGACTGACGGTCTAGATTTTTCTTTTATATTAAGTAGGAATTCAATTGTTTACTTATCAATGTTTACATCAGTATGCCGTAAGTGAATCATGTGATAAGTAACGTTCATTGAACCGGCTCTTTGTTCTGCACATAATTGAAATCTATATGTCACTTGACATTAACGTGTGGATCTTTACGATAATTTATTATAGTCTTATTCGTCCTACCCGCTTTATTCTACTCGGTGAACAATATTGCTTTCACAAGTTATCGTATTGTCAACGTTATGATAACCCTTTTTTGCTTGACAAAAATGGCGGCTAAGGGTCTCCCTTAACCTATCGACGCGGAATCGGCATTAGCTGATCAAAAAACTCTTTATGTCTACGCCATAAGAGCGAAAAGACGTCGTTCGGCTCCGCCGTCGCCGGCCCACGTCAGCCGAGCCGATTCGACGTCTTTTCGCTCTTATTGCATAGACATAAAGAGTTTTTTGATCAGCTAACGCCGATTGCGCGTCGATAGGTTTGGGGAGACCATAAGTTAAAAATTAGCTAAACAAAATTATACGATACCATGACATGATGGTATGGTATCGTAAAATTTTGAACACAAAGCAATATTGTTTTCCGAGTAGAACAGAGACCCTGATAACCCGCGCTAGGGCGGAGACAATCGCTCAATCATTTAAGCGATACATTTGGATAATAATATGTGTGTAAGCATCGAATAGATGCCAGTTGCTACCAACATTCGATTTGATAAAAGTACCGATGTGCTATTTGTAGGTACCTGCACTTCTTCGCTCGGACCTTCGCCCTAAGACATTTGAAAATATTATTGCGAAATGCATGAAGTAAGATCGAGTCCTTTGTAATTGTTTCGTATTTTTTATTTAATTGCAATGATCGAGGAAAATGTGGTTGTGGTAAAGGACAGTGGAATGTTTCATCAAATTCTGCTTCTTAGAAATAATCTTGATTCTATAATATTGTACAGTTATAGGTATTAGACCAAATGTCATTGTTTGTATATAAAAAAAACTTTATAAATGAACAATTGTAATGACAAGGGTATGTTTCTACACTTTGCAGCCAATCATGGAATGTGATAAGCAAGGAGGAAAGGTAATCTATTGCAACGTTTAGCTGTGTCCGGCCACATGTGTTTCTTACTATTCATGTTTTTGCAAGGTGTAGTTTTTTTGCTTCTTTATAAGTTCATTGGTTTATTTAAAAACTAATATCGCGCGTTGTTTGACTAGTTTTATTTTTTATCAGCTGACTGTCGATAAAAAGTATTCCTCATAGTTTTGGTATGACCATTATTTTTAGAATGCGGATTTATTGATTTTACATGCACGTTTTATTTTTTGCGTGTTGTTTTGGCATTGAAGTTTTAATATTCGATTTATTATTTGTTAAGTTGTGCTAATAGCCTCTTATCCGATTAGAAAACTGGAGATATTCATGTTTTTATAGCGCTTTTACACCCTGTCACGTGATTGTAGGGCTGCCCTCATAAGCCAATAGGCAGTATCTCAAATTTACCAGCCAAAGCAGATTCGATCCTATCCCGTTGGTAGTAAGGTTGCATTTGCTACAGGAGTTTATTTATTTATTTATTTATTTATTACATTACATTATATTCTATTTAGTCTATGATACTGTCATTTGTCTTAGAGGCAGAGGGATATCCTTGGGAAACGATATTTTAAACAAATATTAACACCTAGTGGTAGTGGTGGTGACAGTGGTGGGTGGTACTTACCATTTAAAAAAAGTAAGCGAGTCAGTTTTGTTAATGAACACATTGAAAAATCTGTGACTTTAATTGGCTTAAATAACCAAGGTTCATAATGTTAGTTTCATTAAATCTGAATGACCGTAACGTTTGTGAGTAGGGCATATTTTTAGTCCTACTAATCATCTGATAAAGTTGACTATTCAATACGCCTCTACGTCAAACACTTGCGGGGTGAATATTGATAAGGTATGCTTGAATTCTCTGAATAGAGACGCCAAGCGATTTAAGGACCACTTGAATGCGTTTAGGGCAGCACTTGATTCGCGTCGCATAAACACGGTTTAAAGCTTGTATAAAATTTGTTGGGGTTTATTCTGATTCTGTTATTTATATTCGAATGAAAACGAACCTCGCACTTTGTCAACATTCTTTTTAATTTATTAATTCCGCTCAGATGTTTTTCAACCTTCGCAATTACTTTTCAAGATGCAATATAAGTAACAAGGATAATGACAATTAATTATTATATCTATCGTAATTCATATCAGTACACGGTTAATTTCCACAAGGAATTTATTATGTTATACCTAGCTAGATTTTCGGTACATTCAGTAAGAATTAGCCGTTGAAAATTCAATAGGCAATTAGGTCACGTTTCACATACAATAAACGTTACTTTATCAGTTGAAGACAACATACTGAAGATTACGTAATTTTATTGTCATGTATGCAAATACTAACGGTTAAAATAAAACATGTTTTACTTTCTACTGCTTTGAGGAAAACATATGTAATAAACAGATCTTTCTAATTGCATGAAATGTATAAGACAAATAAATTATCTTTTTGTCTTGTTTGTTCCATTGTTCTAGTAATTGTTATATTTTCATAACAATCATGCCAATTATCATGCCTCTTAACAGTAATCGTTTTGACTCGTCACTGGTATTATAATTGCTTATTTTACGTCAGAGATACGCCCACTATCACGATATTATGTCCGATATTACAACCTCGGAATACCCAATATGTAATGTGATATACAGAATAGGGTCAATGTAATCGAATGAATTGTTACGGAAATGAAGGGATTGTTATGATCAGTGATTCTGTTTATTATGATTCGAACTGTTCCCTGACAACGAATTGGTTAGGTCTCGTTACATTTTGAATAATTTATACAGAGTATCAAGTTGATTTGGTAGACAAGCTCTTTTTTATGCTGGTTAGTTTTACTATGCCTAGGAATACAACATAATGAATAAATTAAATGACTAAAAATATTTAAGTCATATTATGCACTATATAATGCACTAATTCTGTGTAATGTTTTTGTTTGGTGGACAATAAAGTGTTTTGTATTGTATTGTATTGTATTGTATATGTTACTGAAAATTAAGGGTTCTAGCTTTAGCCAGCACAAAATTACAGGATGCTTAAAATGGCCTGAATGGCGTCAAGAACAGGGTGGTACAGCCGTGCCTCTTTGTCTTGCACGACTTGGCAGGGGCACTGCCGTGCCCCCAGATACTTAATCGATTTGCCAGATACATTTTCCTTCCTGCGTTTATAGTGCTCCAATCCTAATTAGACAGGGAATCCGTAGCTGACCTTACTGCTGACCCAACTTAACTTTCTACCTTGTATAGGATTATAGGGTATAGAATGAGATAAAGAAATAATAAATAACCGATTATAAATAAATTAGTGTTTTGTGTATTTAAACTGCATACGTCACCAGTTAATTGAATGTGTAGTTCTATCCAGCAAAATTTGGTAGAGCATAAGTACAGGTAATTGAAAAGCTCCGCAGTTGTTTCCAACGCAACGCCTTACCTCAAATACCTAACAGATAAGATGGCTATGATATTTAAACCACTTTTTTCACCCTATAGGTCAGCCAGTATTATGAGTTCAAAGTCAGCCCCAGGGATAATAATGGCTACCGGGGTGATGGGAAAATCCCTAAAAGGTATCCCTGGGGTATACCTCAGCAGAGACGCGGGTCTGACTTGGAAGAGGATACTCAAGGATTATTATTTCTTCAACTACGGTGACCACGGAGGAGTGTTGCTTGCTGTGAAGTACTTCAAACTGCGAGGCGAGACGAGAAGAATCCTTTATTCCACGAATGAAGGAATCGAGTGGAATTCGTATCAGTGAGTAATTTCAACAGTTATTTTATTGTGTTTTTGCTCTAGATATTTACGGCGCGGTAATTGACGACTGGGTAATTTTCCGTGTGTTGTTGCAGGATAATTGTAATTTTTATTTAATATTAACTGTTGTTCGCGATTCCGTATGCGCAGAAGACGTTTGTCGCTCTTTCATCGGCAATTGACCTATTTTTCGTGATATAAAAGTACCTTTTATCCTTCCTCGGGTTTCAAGCTATCTTTATACCAATATCCGTCAAATTTGGTCCAGCAGTTTGGACAGAAAAGCGAAACAAACAGACTGGCAGACAGTTACTTTCGCATTTATAATATAAGAATAGATATATATGAATAGCCTTTGCCATGTCCGCGAAGAATTCGTTTATTCTGCAAGAATAAATTGAAAGGAAATTTCCAAATATCCTCTATAAGTCGAGTATGAAAATTGTACGTTATTACTTTTTATTTAAATATATTTAAAAAAGTTTATTATTTTGCGATAAAAATACGCGTTTACAGCAACGGTCGCCTTTGAATTTTGTAATTATTTGTAAATAATATTTTTAAAGCGCCGCTATCAATAAATTATACGCTGCCAGCCATTCGCGACGGTAAATAAAACGGTTAACAATGTTATCGGCTGTTGGCAGGTTCAACGCCGATGACCTACGCATCTACGGGCTCATGACGGAGCCGGGCGAGAACACCACCACGTTCACCATGTTCGGCTCGGCCAACGACCAGCACCAGTGGATTATCATCACCATCGACTTGCGAAATGCCTTCCCAAGGAATTGCACCGCCGAGGACTACAAATTCTGGTCACCGTCCCCTCCCAATTCTTCGGTTTCCTGTGTATTAGGAACCAAAGACATATTCCAAAGGAGACTGGCTCATACGAACTGCTACAATGGCATAAACTACGACAGACCAGTCAAAAAGGAAGTATGCGAGTGTAGCCGACGAGATTTTGAGTGCGATCGCGGATTCCAGTTTAGCAATAATGCTTGCGTCCGAAACATAACCTCGAAATACGACCCGTACGCCATGCCCGTTCCTTGCCGGCCCGGTACTTTATATCAGAGAACAAAAGGGTATAGAAAAATTGATGGTGACGTTTGCGTCACTTCTGCCTACTTAACGTACGCTCCGGATATGGTTCCCTGCCCGCTCGAAGAACCAACAGAATTCCTTTTGGTAGCCTTAAGGGACAAAATAGCTCGAATAGATTTATCAGACAACTCCACCATATTCCCGGTCAAAAACCAAAACAATATAGTTGCCATCGAGTTCGACTTAAAGAACAACTGCATTTACTGGGCCGACATAGAACTCGACACGATCAGCAGACAGTGTTTCAATAATGGAACGAGGCAAGAAATAATTGTAGACACCGACTTAGCTAGCATTGAGGGGATGGCATTGGATTGGATTTCAAACGTTTTGTTCTTCGTGGATGGTATGCGGAAGAAGATTGAAGCGGTGCGAACTGACTTGACTCTTGCTGGAAGAATGCGGGTGACTATTCTAGATTCTAAAGTTTTATCGAAACCTAGAGGAATTGCCGTTCATCCTAAAGCCGGTTACCTGTTTTGGACTGATTGGGACAGAACGAACCCGAGTGTATCCAGATCAAACCTTGACGGTAGTAATGTGAAGAAACTATTCGGCAAGCCAATAGTGCAATGGCCCAATGGTATCACTATCGACCAGATGGCCGAGAGAATTTACTGGGTGGATGCCATGGAGGATTACATAGCAAGTGCTGATTTGGATTTGAGATATTTCAAGAAGATACTATGGAAAGATGAGAAAGTTTCGCATCCATTTGCGGTGGCTGTGCTAAAAGACAAGATGTATTGGGACGATTGGAAGGCGAAATCCATATTCATTGCTGATAAAGACTCCGGCGAGAACGTTATAACTTTGAACAACTCTTTCTCTGGTCTGATGGACTTGAAGGTGTTCGCTTACTACACCCAGCACGGGAGTAACGCTTGCTCGTATAAGAACACCAGTTGCGACACGATGTGCCTCGGTGGTCCCGGGAACGGGTTCACTTGTCTGTGCCCGGATGGGTTTAAGATGGTCAACGGCACGTGTATGTGTCCCAACGGCAAGGAGCCGTCTAGCAATATGACGTGTCCGAAGAATGCTGGCGCCGTTTGTGACACCGTAAGTGTTTAATCACTACTACATTCATATGGAATAAAGCTAGTTCAGTCGATATTCAAGGCGATATTGCAGCGATAATTAAAATCAACGCCCTAGAACTGTGACCTGGGTCTCCATTCTACGCGGAAATACAATGTTTCTTTTGACGTGTTATCGTGTTGTTTTTAACTCGGCCGCTATTACTGTCAAAAGACAAAACAATATTGTTTTACCGCGTATAATATAGGCCCTGTGCATATGACACTTAGGTTGATAAAAGCAGGAAAAATATTTAATGATAAACAATACATATTAGGTATTCGGTTTTGTATTTAATTAATAAGTGTACAACATAACTGGTGATAACTGACCAATTTTATGTTCAACTTATGTTTGTTAATTAGCCACTGCTAATGTGTTTATATTTTATTTTGCTCAGGATCAATTCACGTGCAAAAATGGCATGTGTATTACTGGTAGTTGGCGGTGCAACGGCATCAACGACTGCGGGGACTTGTCGGACGAGATCGGGTGTCCGCTGTGCTCGCCGCCCATGCTGTCCTGCGACGACGACACGAGGTGCTACCTGCCGCAGTGGCGCTGTGATGGTGACGTCGATTGCCCCGATTTTAGTGATGAGAGAGGTTGGTATTAGGGTGGGCTCCAAAAAGTTGGGCATGCTAACTCACGCATTTTTTTTTCTATGAAACCTTTCCGCTGTGTGACGAAAATTAACCAAACAATTGTAAGGATACTTTTCGTCACACAACGGAACTGTTTTCAAATTCGTTGTTTGTATGTTTAACTACGCTTAGCTCTGGTACAACTTTTTGGCCCTCACACATCTACTGAAATGAAACAAGTTGGAATTAACTGTTTTGTTAATTTCATGTTGTAAGATCTTTAGAAAGAGATAAGGGAAAAGATGGCCTTATTAATGTAACAATATTCAGTGAGCTGAGCGTCAGAGATGGTAGATGTCTTAAACTTTTCTGTAACGTCTTCCGACGGGCATCTTACTCAAGATCAGTTTGTTAATGTGGCCCTAGTTTGTTACGGTCGTAATTGTACTAACATAGTTTTTTCGCTGGGGACTAATATCGGCTTTAATCACGATTTGCTCCAGAGAGAACGCTGGCTTCGCAGAGGTATCTTCGATTATTTAGAACATTTGGATGATCGTCGGCCGCGGTTGTAGCTTACTATTTTATTTTTGGATATAGGTTTAATAGTGTCTTACTGCTGGGTGAGGAGTTCTCCCTGGGATTTCCAACTCAGTCTATATAATATTTTGATTGTTACAGGCTGTAAGAAACCCAACTGCACAGAGAATCAATTCCAGTGCGACAGTGGTATGTGCGTTTATACCAAGTGGGTTTGCGACGGAGATGACGATTGTCGGGACGGATCCGATGAACGCAATTGCACGGTAAGTGTTGTTGATAATCGAGGGCCGGAAAAACGGTCGTCATTACGAAAACTTAACCCTATTCCGTATTACTATACTCTCTACTGAGAACCTTATATTTTTTCTTTATTTAGGTCATACAAAATATTATTATAATTAAGTTTACGCTAAGACTTTTTTTCAAAACAGACCTTTAGTTTCCTATGTTTAACTAAAGCTAGAGAAAAGTAAATTGAAGTTGTCCATTCATTATGATTAATAAATATAATTTAAAAATACAAACATTTAAATGTGTAATGAACCAACAGCTATAAAAAACTATATAAAGTATACACGTTTCTTTTTACCAAAAAAAGGAATTATCTAGTCGAGACACAGTTAACTGACCATTTGTGAATTTTGTCAACTTAAAGTTTATTAAATTGGAGGCAGACGCTCAGTTCACTATGTTTTAGGTGACACCAAAACGCCCTGACACTGTCAACTGCTCGGTGAACGGTTTCGCTTGCGGGAAGGATACCAACGCCATCTGCATCCCGAGCTCGTGGGTATGCGATGGAGAGAGAGACTGCCCCGGCGGCGAGGACGAGAAGGCGGAGAAATGTAACAACTCTACCTGCGCCCCGTACATGTTTAGGTGTCCCAGTGGGAAGTGCATATTCAAATCATGGGTGAGTTTGGAAGCTGCATTTGATGAGTACGAGTATACAGAACTATTTGTGATATCGTGTTTTGAAAGTTAGAAACTATGTTACGTACGTAATTTTTGAGTAGAGGTTTTTTACGGTAAAAAAAGTTATACATATTCATATTTATTTATTAGTAGTATATACATTACAGTGTCATTTTTTGTCTTTATCTGCAACTGATTGGCAAATATTAGTTCAATGCAAGCTCCACAATTTGAGGAAAATCTCTTTAATAAAACGTATTTATTTGTGCCTTTGTTCATTTTTCAACTAACTGGGGAAAAGTAGGTTCTCAATTCGAATGTTTTTTGTTTGTTTGTTACTCGATTTCTCCGTCAATTGTTAACCGATTTTAACAATTATTTTTTCAATTCAATTTCGTCATTGTCTGGTAATGGGGTCCATGGAAAGTCAACGGAATTCCTTAATAATCTGGAGCCGGTTCATTTTTCTTTTAAACAGTTATGTTACGGACGAATCGCTCGCTTTCGTTTTTTACGCTAATAGAATCTTGTTAGATTCGAATTAGCGTATTGCGTAACTATTTCATAAGATTTTTGTCTAGTTTGTAATGTTTTATGGAATGTGAACCTTTTATTTTATTGCCGCTCGTCCCCATAACCTATAACGACCATGTTTGTTTTATTGTGATCCCCGAGGTACCCGGCCTCATATCTAACCTTGGTCCTGAAGGTCGGGTACTCTCCGAAAGCATGGGAGGGTTCCAATCAGGAATAAACTAGGATTGGGCCCTCCCGAAGCTACTGAATGTCCTACCACCGGGAAAGTAAGAATGTTACAGTGGTAGGACATATACATATAGACGGGCGGCAACCTAAGCTTTAATATGCACTCTTTCATAGAGAAATCGATAGGCAGGTTCTAGAAAGAGAAATTAAAGTAGTATAACTCATAGAGGATCTCGAACACAAAAAAGAGCGAATTGGTGCCGTGTGCAAACGGCTCACTTTACGGTAAAGCCTGGGGGTATATATACCGGAACACACCCTCAGTCATTGTAGTTGCAATAGAGCAGTAGTAGCAGTAGGAGCAGTTGAAGAGTGAACCAGAGGAACCCAAAGGAGCAAAAGTGAATCAGAGCGAACATTCGAACGAACATTCCGAACGAACATTCGGACGAACATTCCGAACGAACATTCCGAACGAACATTCCGACGAACATTCGGATGAACATTGGAGCAAAATTGGAGAGAACTTCTTAGCAACTGAACCACGAACCGCAAGGAAGAACTCATCCTCGAACCCCGCTCATTGTCGAACCTCGCTCATTCTCGAACCTCGAACCTTGTTAAGTTTAGAATCAGTTTTGAACCTTTAACTAGAATCTTTTGCTTAGAATCGTGTAACTAGAACCATTAACCATAAAATATACAGTCCACTGAACCTGAACCCTTTTTTAATTAATCGAACGAGCTACGTAGAGACACCGTTGAGTGACCATCCTCAACATCGCTTGGTCCTTCGAACCGGATCTGAACCACACCATTGAAATGGTTGTTACGCGATCCCAGACCGATCGAACGGACGCACAGGAACGACTCCTAGAACTGGAGACTACAAGATCTGCACTACCGTCTACCGAACAAGCCGAAACCACGTCAACAGTCACTGCTGCAGTACAGCAATCGAACCTAGCTGGACCCTCTGCTCCGGCAGACCTTGCCCGGAGTGCAGTTGACCCGTCTACCATCGTCGACGATCCACTGTTATGGCGTACCGATCTCGACCGTCGTTTAAATGCGCCAGCACACGTTCCCGGTTACGTGTGCTCGGCTGCCCGCGATCATACCGATGCGAGCAGCGCATGTCCCCGTCCTCGGACAAGATGGCTTCGGCCATTACGTGCGCTCGGCTGCAGGCGGAGATAGGGACGCGCCAGTGCCCGAAACCGTTTCACGAGGCGATTTCGATCGCTACGGGCACTTGGTCGCCGCCGCGCAAAACCCACTCGAGCCTAACGTCACAGCACCCACAACGACGCGACGCGATAACGCGACTTCACGAACCGCTTTGAATAAAACCGTTGTATTCCGCCCATCGTCCGCAACATCAAGATGTTCGAACAACACAGCGATGCGTATGCGGCAAGCCGAATACGAGGCAGAGCAGAGAATGCTAGAAGTCAGCCGTCGAGAGCTGCAACTTGAAAAACAAATGATCCAGAACAAACTTGCTTCGCAATTGGACATTTTGGAAGCCGAAGGATCACAAAGAGGCAGCGTATTAGGGCAACCTGAGACCGAACAACAGGTTGACTCTTGGCTGACGCAATGCGCATTCAACGCGAACCAATTGAACCCTCCGAACCCATTGAACCCAACGAACCCATCGAACCTATTCGAATCGACGCCTCGACGCGAACCGCGGGCGTCGACTCAGACACCGACCCGCGAACGCAGCAACAGCGGCAATCGCGGAATTGCTCAACTGGCTGAGGCCATTGAAAAGATATCACGCCAGCGACCGCCGCCACGTCAGGTATATGAATTACCGACGTTTAGCGGGGTGCCCGGTGAATGGCTGCCGTTTCAGGCGGCATACATCGAATCTACGAAGGCGTATTCGTTTAAACCGGGAGAGAACATGGCGCGGTTAAGATCATGCTTAAAGGGAGCCGCCCGCGAGACCGTGTTGGCACTGCTTCACACTGCAACCGATCCCGAACCAGTGATGCAGACCTTACGGCAATGCTACGGACGTCCCGAGATTCTCGTCGATAGAGCGCTCGACGACTTGAAGAGACTGCCACGACTGGGCTCGTCCGCTGCGGACCTAAACGCTTTCGCAGTGAAGGTTCAGAACATAATCACAGTCGTGGCGAGTGTTGACAAGCGCAAATATTTGTACAACCCGTTACTGACAAGAGAGATATTGGAACGCTTGAGCCCACACTTGAGATCCAGATTTTGCGATTACGCGGAACTGAACATCGACACGAACGACCCTGAGGTTGTCGTATTGACGAAGTTTTTAATGCGAGAGGCAGATCGCGCCTTACGTTATACGTACTCGACGGCCGCAATTGGGACGTCGACTACAGCAGTCCCGCCACCGAACCGCCGGGAACTGCGCTTTAACAAACCGAGCGGTGGCATAGCGCCACGCCGACTGAACCCCGTTTACTCTGCAGAACAAGTTGAACCGTGCTTAAGCTGCGGAGGAAACCACGAAACGACGCAATGTAAGAAGCTACAGGCACTTACAGTTGCAGCCCGATGGAGTTGGGCTAAGGAAAACAGAGTCTGTTTTAAATGCATGAGCAAGAAACATCGGCGAGACCAATGCCGAGCTAAAGGATGCAGCGTAGAAGGATGCCCGCATTCGCATCATCAACTTCTACACATAAACATCCCGAACCTAGCACCGGCGCCGGCTCCTAAATGGCAAACGCAGGCGCCACGAACCCCCGCGCAGGTGCACCGAACGCAAGCGCCAGCGCCTCAGACCCCGCAGATACCACAGAAACCGGAAGCGTCAGGAGCGTCAGAGTTCGTCACGAACACGACGAATTTCGCAACGAACGCACCAACGGTGCTGTTAAAGGTGATCCCTGTAACTTTGTACGGGCCCAAAGGAAGAGTAGAAACTTACTCTCTGCTGGACGAAGGATCGACCGTTAGTCTTATCGACCACGATCTCGCCTTAGAAATAGGCGCCACTGGACCGGAGGCGGCGCTCTACATAAAGGGCGTAGGCGATATGACGCAGCATCAAAGAAGCCGACAAATAGAAGTTGACGTTTGTGGCCGAAACGGTGGTCAGATGCACCGCTTGAAATTGCGAACCGTGCGCGGTTTGAACCTGCACAATCAAGCGGTGAGCAAGACGCTTACAAAAAGCTATAGTCACTTGACGGGGCTTGACGAAGCATGTTACAACACTGCTGCGCCTCGTCTACTGATAGGAGCCGATCATTGGCACGTCATGGTCTCAAAGGAGACCCGAACCGGGCGTGCAAACGAACCAGCGGCGGTGCTCACCGACCTTGGATGGGCAATCTACGGAACTACGCCGCGCGTGATCAAGACGCGCGGCTACGAAACCGCCCTACACACAGCAACGAGCGAAGACGACTTGCACAACCTAGTGGAGCGTCATTTCGCCGTTGACTCTTTAGGGGTGGCCCTGAAAAATAAAGTCCGCCCCCAAGATGAACGTGCGACTAGGACCTTCGAGGACAAAGTCTGCAAAGTTGACGGGCGTAAAGAACCATGGCGGAACGACGAACCGGAGCTTCCGCCTAACGTAATGAGTAGCGTTGCGACGCTGCGCATACCCCGCCGTTATTTCGTGACGGGGGGAGATGTCCACCCGCCACTACAGATAGCCGAGACTACAAAGGCCGAACAGTGGCGACGGGGTCCGACAAAGGAGAACCCGTCCGACGACGCGACACGCGCCGACTGCGATCGCGAAATCAAAGTTAGCGATCGCTGGTATACCGGGCCTAACTTTTTACGAGGCCCGGAAGAGTACTGGCCACAAGAACCCGCAAGACTTACGGAACCCGAACCAGCCTTGTGCGCGCACACCACGAAGCAAAAGAACAAGTTCCCGCTGCCGGATATAAGTCGCTTTTCGAACTATAAGCGACTTATACGAGCCACCGCATATGTGTTGCTCTTCATTGAAAGGTGCCGCAAAGAAAGAGCTACGTTACAGCCGCGGCACCTAGAAAGAGCAGAGCTTTTATGGCACAAGAAGTGCCAAGCAGATGATTTCGCCGAAGAAATAAAGGTATTAGAGCACGGGGGGAGAGTGACGAGGAAAAGCAAGTTATTTGCTTTAGACCCCGTGCTCGAAGATGGAGTATTGAAAATGCACGGACGCATAAACGCCGCTCCAGTGAACATGAACAAGAAACCGGCAATCTTAAATGGAAGACATCCGTTCGTGCGCCTGCTGATACTACAGGCACACTGTGACGCCGCTCATTCATCGCACGAGCGGATTGTGAACGATCTACGCCAGCAATACTGGATTTTACATCTGCGACCCACTGTGCGCGCAGTCGCGCATGATTGCCGTGCGTGCCTGGTTCGCCGAGCGCGCCCGCACGCGCCGGCCATGGGCGACCTACCGCTCGCACGCATCGAACCTCACCGGCGAGCATTCACCAACTGTGGGGTCGACTATTTCGGCCCACTGACGGTGACGATCGGCCGCCGCCACGAGAAGCGCTGGGTGGCATTGTTCACCTGCCTCACCACCCGCGCTGTCCACCTGGAGCTAGCAGCGAGCCTCACTACCGACTCTGCTATAATGGCACTAAGGCGAATGGCAGCGCGCCGCGGATGGCCTCGAGTCATATACAGTGACAACGGGACCAATTTCCGCGGCGCAGACGTCGAGCTCCGGGCCGCCTACCAAGAATGGTTGCCGGCGCTGCGCGATTACGCGCTGCAGCGCCGGACCGAATGGCGATTCATCCCTCCCGGCGCTCCAAACCAAGGCGGGGCGTGGGAACGACTAGTGCGGTCTGTCAAAACCGCACTCACCGCAACACTGAACACGAAGGCGCCGAAAGAAGAGGTGCTAACGACCCTGCTAACTGAGGCCGAGAATACCATTAATGCTCGGCCTCTAACACACGTCTCTACCGATCCCCGAGACGACGAAGCCCTGACTCCCAACCACTTTCTGTTGGGGAGTTCGACTGGACTTCCAGCAACCGGACCATGTGAAGAAAGCGACCGTCGAACTTGGCGAGCCAGTCAAGCTCTCGCCGACCACTTTTGGTCACGATGGGTGCGAGAGTACCTGCCGGCGCTCGCTCCGCGACGATCTCCTAGCGGAGGCGAGCGCCCACTCCAAGTGGGAGACCTCGTCGTCGTCGTCGACGCCGCGCTACCTCGCAACGTGTGGCCCCGCGGCGTTGTCATCGAGACCTTCCCCGGCGCAGATGGCGGCGTGAGAAGTGCGGATATCCGGACAAAGGGAGGAGTGTTCCGGCGCCCCACGTCGAAGCTCGCCGTCCTCCCGGTGACATCGGATGGCTGCGAATAGATCTACGCCGGGGGGAGAATGTTACGGACGAATCGCTCGCTTTCGTTTTTTACGCTAATAGAATCTTGTTAGATTCGAATTAGCGTATTGCGTAACTATTTCATAAGATTTTTGTCTAGTTTGTAATGTTTTATGGAATGTGAACCTTTTATTTTATTGCCGCTCGTCCCCATAACCTATAACGACCATGTTTGTTTTATTGTGATCCCCGAGGTACCCGGCCTCATATCTAACCTTGGTCCTGAAGGTCGGGTACTCTCCGAAAGCATGGGAGGGTTCCAATCAGGAATAAACTAGGATTGGGCCCTCCCGAAGCTACTGAATGTCCTACCACCGGGAAAGTAAGAATGTTACAGTGGTAGGACATATACATATAGACGGGCGGCAACCTAAGCTTTAATATGCACTCTTTCATAGAGAAATCGATAGGCAGGTTCTAGAAAGAGAAATTAAAGTAGTATAATTCATAGAGGATCTCGAACACAAAAAAGAGCGAATTGGTGCCGTGTGCAAACGGCTCACTTTACGGTAAAGCCTGGGGGTATATATACCGGAACACACCCTCAGTCATTGTAGTTGCAATAGAGCAGTAGTAGCAGTAGGAGCAGTTGAAGAGTGAACCAGAGGAACCCAAAGGAGCAAAAGTGAATCAGAGCGAACATTCGAACGAACATTCCGAACGAACATTCGGACGAACATTCCGAACGAACATTCCGAACGAACATTCCGACGAACATTCGGATGAACATTGGAGCAAAATTGGAGAGAACTTCTTAGCAACTGAACCACGAACCGCAAGGAAGAACTCATCCTCGAACCCCGCTCATTGTCGAGCCTCGCTCATTCTCGAACCTCGAACCTTGTTAAGTTTAGAATCAGTTTTGAACCTTTAACTAGAATCTTTTGCTTAGAATCGTGTAACTAGAACCATTAACCATAAAATATACAGTCCACTGAACCTGAACCCTTTTTTAATTAATCGAACGAGCTACGTAGAGACACCGTTGAGTGACCATCCTCAACAAGTTAAATAACAAAAAAAAAATATTACGGCACTAAAAACATTTTCATCATCATTTACTTAAGAGCTGTGCTCTTCCCGAGTAATTTCCATTTTTCCCTATTTCGAGCCTTCTCTTTAACACACTGATACGGCACGACGCCTGTTTTTTCTTTTTATTGGTCTAGGTAAGTTCTTCTTGGTCTCTCTTTTTCCCTCCTTTTGGATCCTTTTTTAAAAAGTATTTAACGTCGTAAGGCCCGATGTGCAGTAGAATGTACACAATCAAGGCAATTTAATTTAAACTACATTAGAATGGAAATAACGTTTATTTTTCTTTGTTTTTAATTTAAAATGACATTATAGAGCAATAGAATTTTAACTTTATTTCCTTGCTGGTAGTTACAAATTCCAATTGCCAAAAATCTTCCTGTTTGAAGAAAGGTAGGCCTTGCGAGATGTGTTGAAAATAGGTGACCGACAAAGTAAACGGAAAATCAATGCGGAGAACTAGTCAGAATATTTATAACTTAAATAAAATCCTAGGTATGCGACGGCGAAAACGACTGCAGCGACCACGAATCATCCGACGAGCAAAACTGTACGAGCATCGGCCAATCTAAGATATTATCTCGTCCCAGTACCGAGAAGCCTGTGGACTTCCCTTCGAACGGGACCTGCTTAGACTGGATGTTTAAATGCGAAAATAACAATTGCCTGCCATACTGGTGGCGGTGTGACGGGATCAACGACTGCGGGGACAACTCCGACGAGGTTGGGTGTCGGCGGCGGGTCATCGCGGACACCAGCACGGAGGCGCCGGATCTTGTGCCGAGAGAGCGCAAGTGTGGAAAGTCGCAGTTCACTTGTTCACCTAGTAAGTGCTTTTTATGTTGTTTATTTGGGTGTTCTTTATTATTGTCAACAGTTGTTTCCTTGAGTTGTGTTGTGTTCAAGGAGACTTGGAGACGGATGTTTGGTAGTGTTTTCTTATAAACAGTTTCAAGTTGATATATTCTATGATAAGTTATATCGATGGTCTAGAAGACAAATGTTCTTAGTGCAAAGAAAATAATATGCAACTTAGTACATTTGCCTTCTAGGCCATTCAAACACTTAGCGTATTTGCCTTCTAGACCATCGATTTGACAATATAGAGATATGACGCTGTTTTTAGATTAGATACACCCGCATGCTCATGCACTTAAGTAAGATAACACAAAAGCGCCACAAATCAAAATGAATCTTCGTTGCATTTAAATTCAGAACGCTATTTACTTAAAGTTTAAAATCCAATTGTATTTGTTTTTGATTTGTGGCGCTTTTGTATTAAAGAAGTTGTTTACTTTCGATACTTAATAAATATGTCATGATGATATTATATTGGGCTGGAACCTGAAACATTTCCCTTATTATATAGATTTATTTTTATCCAATAAGAGCTACAGCTGCCACTGATATGATACTTGTTGGTTTTGCGTCTGTCCAATGAATCTTAGTGGTTCTAATCAGGCAATATTTACAAGGAAAATTACAGTCTGAAATTATGGGCGTTTAGCTTTAGCTCAGGAAGTTAACGTAAGATCGTTTCAACTTTGACTTACAGTATAGTGCAGCAAGATATAAAGTCGCGCACAGAGATCGCCTCAACGTTAAAATGAGAGTGGTTTATAATATTCCTAGTTAAGCTATCGTAGATTGTCACGGCCGGTTTGTTTAAGTGGACGACTACATGTATTATAGCCCTGAGAAAAAGTTTTTGACTTAATATAGACCTTTCTAACGTGGAACGTCCACGAGGACACGAAAGTTAAAACAATTAGCACGCAAAAAGTTGACAGGAACTATCTAAAGCGTGGTCTTATGATGCGATTGTCATTCAATTTGTATTGACTAACTAAAGTCACCTTGTGAGAGGGCGAATGTTCGGGCGGGAATGATGTGATAGTGATCAAATAAGTAGTTTGGGTAGTTTACAATGAAATTAAATTTGTTAATTATATTCGTAATATAATTTTTATTTCTTGTAAACCAACAGTTATAAAACAAAAAAATAAGTTTAAATAGACACTAAAAGGTAAATACAGGTTCTCACCGATAATTACAGTTTCAATTTTTGGTGGTTCCTACCATGCGACTATGTGTGGTAGGAACCATACACAAAAAAAAATACTAGGACTAATGATAATATAAATAAAAAAAAATGACTACACAAACCAGCCGATCAAAGTAATATAGGTACATAATTACTATTAAATATGTTAATGTCTAACTCTTTTGGCGTATTAATTATTTTGTTACTCGCACGGATCAGAAAGCTTCTGTCTAAAGTTAGAAGACGCAAAAGGTACAAAAATCGGGGTGTAGTGTAAAACGTGAAAGAATTAGTTGTGAACGCCGGATAAGTAGGTGTTCGCTCCCCAGACGTGTGCATCCCGCTGTCGTGGGTGTGCGACGCGATGTCGGACTGCCCGGGCGGCGAGGACGAGCGCGGCTGCCCGGAGCGCGGCGCGCCGGCGCGGGGCGGCGTGCGCGGCGGACGAGACGCCGTGCGCCGACTCGCGCGGCTGCGTGCGCGTCGCCGCGCTCTGCGACGGCCGCGCCGACTGCGCCGACCGCAGCGACGAGGCGCACTGCGCGGTGAGACCGTCCCGCCACAACCTGACACTATATCTGCCTTGCTAACAGAAAAGGCAGTATCTCAAATTCTATGGTCAAAGCAGAGATGCAATCCTATCTTGTTGGTTATATGGTTGCATTTGCTACAGGAGTTTTGTCTGAGATACTGCCTTTTGTGTTAGCAGGACAGACATGGCCGGGCACTCACTAGCGCGCTGTACCTGTAACCGTAGCAGTTCTAATTTAATACAGGCTCGCGAGCTACGTACTCATCACATCTTTACGTGCAACAGTAACCGTTACAGCTCACTAGTGTATACAGTAAGACCACAAATATAAGTTACGCCGGCAATCTTCGTCCACGCAGAAAGGTGCTCACTAATGCCGAAGATAAACAAACGTTTAAATCAATTCAATACAAACCGTAGCGTAGAATATGAAATGACGATTAGCGCTCGTGCGTCTCAGCTTGTGTGCGAATGACAACTGAAACGACGTTAAATAAAATGGCGGTCGACGGCGTCGCTGCAATGGCTGCCGAATATATGACCAATAGCCGTCGAAGTTTTACCCGCGCAAACGCCTGCTGCCTTATAATTGGCTAAAACGTTTTCGCGCCTTCGAAAAAAATGCTTTCTGCGCAGGTACATCGTTGTAACTTATGTTTGTGGTACTACTGTACCCGGCTTTAAATAAATTAATCGCAAATGTATTTTCAGTAGCTTATAGAACCAATCTTGGCAAATTCTCTCCACTAAATCGGTTCATGAGGACCAACAACGAGTTGCCAACAAACGCAAATGATATTGACATCTTCGGTAACTCGTTGCAGGTCTACAAGAATAAGTTGAGAGCTATCGAATAATTTATTAATTTGTTTTTACCTACCTATCTTAATTTAACCGAATTGTTTATAAATCGTGTATTAATCCGTAATACAAAAAAAACTTTCCATTTTTAGACAATACTTTAGTTTATTAGAAATAAATAGTAGTAGCCACTGGACGCTCGATGCAGTCTTAATAGCGGGATTTACTAAAGTTTATGTTGACGTTTAAGTTAACGACGCGTTTAGCTTAGTTGATAATCCCTCTACCTACGAAGCTGCCGGGTCCCGGGCTCGATTCCCAGTACGAGTAATTATTTGTATGAAAAGTGCGAGTATTTTTTTCAGAGTCTTGAATGGTTTCTTTGTATTAAAGTATGTAAAGCTAAACATAAATATTCTCGTCTATTACCCATAGAAGAAGCCAAGAGCTTAGTTTAGAACTAGGTAAATTTGTGTGAGATTGTCCCCGAATTATTATTTTATTAGTTGCTGGCCACTGAAACTCACTTTTTCTATCCAGGGTCACAAGATAACGCGGGACTGCCCGATCGGCTACACGATGTGCGGGGACGGCATGCTATGCATATCTGACATTCTAGTATGCAATGGTCACCAGGATTGCTACGGCGGCAGCGACGAGGTCAACTGTACCAGCGTGGCTAATAGCACCACGCCTGGCTACCAGGTGAGTTTTAAGGTCGCCGTTCAGCCGTGCGTGGTTGAAGCGACATTTATAGAAGCCAGAATTTTAAAGTGACAAGTGCGTATGTGGCCTGTCCAGTAGCGACTTACTAAACTTGAACAGCCGTGAAATACAAGTTTACAACAGACAAAATGTATGCAGTAGATAATAGCACACTTCGGCAAACAATACTCTGCATACATAATGTCTATTGTCCTTTTAACTCTAGCCAATACGATTGTATGGATAGTTTACAATTAAGAGAGCTTCTTTTTCTAAGTACCTTGTGAAACAAACAAAAAACAACAAACAATATTATAGGAAACAAGTGTCTCATATTTTCACTATTATACAATACAGTGAGTGAATGAATGTTATTTATTTAGGTTTCATCTATAGATGGAAACCTAACATAAGTTCCATATAAGCATCATAAATTTTCATCGTTATAGAATATAATTTTAGAGCAAGTGAAATAGATACAGCAAATTAAATTATAGCATGTCATTTTAGGTCAAATGAAGAGACACACGATGTAGGTCAGTACTGTTTCGTTTAACAAAAAAATTTTTTTTTTTTCCATTTAGAACCTAGATATCGGAGTGGACCAGACGTCGATAAACTCTACCAGTTTCCTGATCTCGTTCTGGATGCCGCAGCAGAAGATGGTCGTGTACAGTTTCCTGCCCTCCATCGCCAAAGTCTCAGACGGCAAGTGGGACAACATGAGCTGGATCCACGACAGCACTTTTAGGTACAAATGTACCTTATGTCCTAACCTGTATACCCAGCGCACTAATCCTTGTATGCACTTTCTTTCATTGTCCTGTACTTTCGGCATATGTATTCATTACTTATTTATTATTGATTTAGACTCAATTTTACTAAATAATATTAAATTAAGCTTATGCTTAGAACTTAGAATAATTACCCCTTCCTGTAATTTTATAAAGCTTAAAGCTTGTACAGTGCATTATTCTGCTAAAATTCTACTAATATTATTCAACAACGTCTACAGTTATAAAAGTAGTTATCAAACAACGGCCATAAAATAAATATAAAGTTAAAGTAAACACAGATAAAACGAATACCATTCACGCATAATAATAAAAAGCTATGGGTGACTAATAATTTACTCGGTGCCTAATCTCTAAATGTAGTAGAATAAAGTCGCAATTTATGTTTGACTACTTACTCGTACTCGTATTTAACACTGCTTTAATCTTCTTACAGGTTTATTGACTTGGACCCATTCACGGATTACAACGTCACGTTCTTCATTCAGGACAGCCGGTCGAACAAAACGTATCCATCTAACAGATACGCCAACGCGACAACTCGGGAAGGACGTAAGTACCGAATTTTCATGGTGAAACTATATCCTCCTAAGGTCCTAGGCCTTAAGAGCTATGATTACACAATCACAATAACTTTAAAAAAAGTATTTTAAGTACTTGGGTCTTAATGAGTATAAAACAATTGTACTACTGGTGGGACGACGGGCCGCAGTGACTACATGCTTAATTTTTCGTTGGGCCTTAGGAGGTTAGATTAAGGTCATCGGAACAGCTTCTAGTACGCTATGGGACTATCTCGAAGCTAAGTCCGAATTGAGGATTGTTTATTTTAAAATTTATATTTCTCGCTATTTGGGGTGAAATGTCGAATTAACTGACTTGCACAGCCCGTCTGAATGAAGAATATAATTTAAGCTGAATAAGGGATTTTAGTGCTGTTAGGTTATATATTTGTATAGATTGACTTGAAAGCTGCGTCTGTGTGAAGACTGTTTTAAGTTGTATGATTAGCTTCTTTTTAATTCATAATCGGAAATTCTTTCTTTACATAAACAGAATTGTTTGTATTTAATGTTTTCGCGACCAAACTGCTTCTGTCAGCCATCCAGTCGATGACGATATGTTTGTCCCGCCAGTGCCGTCGCCACCTCTCAAAGTCGGTGTGACCCAGCTGACCGGCAGCCGCATCAGCGTCGCCTGGGACCCGCCCAACACTCCCCAGGGACAGATTCAGTACTACACTGTGCATTACACGCCGCCGGTGCCGCCCTACGAGAGGAAGGTGTTCTTCAATACCAATGTCACCATCAATGGTTACTTTGAGCCTAACAAGAATTATTCTTTCTGGGTAAGTTTTTTTTTGTTAATTTAACAGTTTATTTCACTCTGTGGTAAAGTGCGTTTCCAATATTTAATCCGCGGATGTATTTGATTATTTCAAGTATTTGTCACGAAACACCTTTCATCGAATGTATCATTTAATCGAATTAAATTTCATCGAACGATATTTCTTGCTGAAACCATAATGTTTTCAGGGTATCATGAACATCTAACCTAAGTTACGTAATGAATGTTTAAGATACCCTGAAAACATTACGGTTTCAGCAGGAAATAGCGTACGATGAAATGATACATTTGATGAAGTGAAATTAGATAAAATGACGAGTTTCCATTTTTCACACATCGGTAAATGTCAATGGTGAGATCAAGCGTTTGCAACGGTTCATCTACTTGGGATGCATTGGAGACCCATTAGGAGGAGCCGATGAGGATGTAGAAGCGATAACAAAGCCCGTGCCGCGTACGCGCAGGGGAAATCTGTTTCGAGTTCGAGTTTTAAATATTTTTGTCAGTAACTTATGGACCTATTTAAAATGAGTTCCAATAAGGAAGACGCGTTCGCGCTTTTGACAATAGTGAATTTAGTAATTAGAAGAAGAAATAGAAATAGATGTTGTGTTATAGTCTAAGATCCGAGTATACAACGACCTTCACCGAACAGGTTAATGGATGAAAAATATTTTATAGTAAATTAAATGCCTATTTAATTTATTACCAAATACTTTTCATCCATTAACCAGTTCGGTGAAGGTCGTTGTATACTCGGATCCTATAGTATACTATTAAACCTACAGCCACAATCTATCAACATCTATCAAGAATTGAAAATTGAAGACGATGATTTGACAAGATGTGTCTCTGGCGAGCACAGATACGAAATGAATGATGTTGTCCCTGCGGCCCCCAGCAGATAAACGCGGGGGATGTTATCCATCCTTCGCGGAAAATATTTTCAAGTGTTTTGGCTAACAAAAAATTTTAGGCCACGCCCCTATTTTGTTAGGAATACATGTTAGGTGTCAGAATAACACGAAAACATAGCGCAGCGGACCGGGCTTTCATAAATAGGTCTTTCTTCATATTTGTGCACAATGAGCGTTGATCTAGCTAATAACGAATAGATAGGAAAGTAAGTATTGCGCCGTACAGCACTGAGCGTATGCCCTTTGTTTGAATGATTTGTTTACACCGGGACTACCTACCTATAGGCAGTGAGTGATTAACCAATTAACCAGAGTCTAGTGATATCTAACCACAGCATACGCCGAGGATGACTCGGTAACTTGTGACTAGCGAAGTTAAGGCGCAAGTCATGAACCTTGCTAAGTGGAATTATGTCTCATCTCTCATGTGGATGAAATAGTTGTATCAGCCATTACTTTAACATTACATGTTTTTTTAAACTAAAGCCGATTCCCTACGCTTTTCGAAAATCAAAACAACGGCAACGAACACACGTAGCCTAACAATCACAGCAAATCAATTACTCTTTTTTATAGAGGGATTTAGTATAATGTTAAAATACACTGCTTATTTGATTTCACATTAAGTTTAACAATTCTTATCGACTGTACCTATTGTACAGTGGATATATTTTTTTGTGATCGTCTTTACCTCATGGACAAATAAACAAATAATCCGTGAAGCTGTAGATACGAAAACATAATTAAAATCAACTTTATGTGTTTATGCTCTACTGATTGATAACCTTGGCCGATTGGTTTTTTAATGATTATCGAATGTATTTAATAATTTTTATGATTTTTTAATGGCTATCTGTCGTATTCTTTACGATTTAATTAGTAATATTGCATGTTGATCGCTCGGTGCGCGAGTCCGATTCGCACCTGATTAGTTTTTAATATTCCGTACCCAAAGGGTGCCAGACTCTTATTAAGGTACTCTATTATTAATTCGATTGCACGATCGATTTGCACTTGACCGGGTTTTTTTAACTCTCGAACCATAAACAGGTAACGGCGACCAACAACGCGTTCACCTCCGACTCGTCGCCGGTGTGCACGATCCTGTTCGACGACGTGGGCGACGTCGACGACCTCGCCAACGTGCAGCTCAACCGCACCAATGACACATCCGCCTACCTGCAGTGGCACAAGCTCAGGGGTATCGAGGGGTATGTGGCGACTGGATACTTCGAAGCCTTTTAAGACAGGCGTTTAAGGCAGCGATAATGCCTGTGTGCCCTAGGCTCGATATTTTTTGTTTTTTTTTGTTTACTGGTCCCGCACGGATGCTTAGCCATTTTTCAAGTATTTTATTTTGAAACAAAATTGTTTCCTTACAAATGCGGGATATTTTACTACTAATAAATGGGAATAAGAAGGAAATATGGATCAGTAGAGTTGGTTATAATATAATACCGGTTAATAAATTACATGTATAAAAATATAGGAAAGAATAGGGAATAAATATTATAATTTTACGTTGTTACAACTTATAAAAGATTCTATAAATAAATAAATAGAAGCGTCATAGGAAGAAAGTAGCATATTTATATTTGTAGGCAGTGGGATATGATAATAATAACCCAAATAGAGTTTAGCTTAGTGAAATATTTATGTGGTGTAAATAAATGTGATTTCATTCTCATAAACATTCCCCCAGGTACAAACTGGTCGTGCGACCGCCGAGGCCCGCGTATGTCGAGTGGGACCCGATTGTTACATATGCTAATAATATTACGCGTGAGTATTATTGACGACAAAATATACTTAAACTACTAGATGTACAGGTTTACAGATACTACTTAAGGGTGGATCAACTTTTCGTTGTTGTTATTCTGTCCCGTAAGCCAGGAGACAACAGTGATAGAGTTCCTTAGAAAAATGGTTATAATATACACTACTAATACGCTTGGAAGAAAACCCATAAAAGAATGGGCTTGTAATTGCCACAAAAGCCGATGTTTGCTGGATTTATATACTTTAAAATCGTGGTTTTAAAGAGTGACCCAGGAGACGTCACCATGGCAACGAGCTACAAAGAAAAGTTGATTGACCCTTAAGCATTTGTAAACGGTTCTTATTTATATTGGAATTGATGCTTTTTATTAGTAAAATGCTATTAATATTAGCCCACTCAACCACCAGCTAGATATACTAAAAACAATACGAAAATAACAATTATAACCAGAAACTGAATAATCGCGAGCTTATTCACATAAAGTTTGCGTTGTTTTTTATAAAATTTGATGAGAAGCTGAAACAAACACAAAACTTTGTTTCCTGCTATTCTCCCTATTTTAACCCCTTAGAGGACGAATTTCCAAAAATTCTTAGTGGATCCAGTGAATATTCCCTCCAAATTTAAAGTCCCTAAGTCAGAAACGCCCGTATTAATAAACTGATCTCGGTTTAAATGCACGTCTCAAGATACGTCAAAAATTACAGTTTTCTATGGTTTGACGTTTACTGTGCTTTATCTTGAGATGGACATTAAATCCGAGACGAGTTTATTAATACAGCTATTAGTCACTCAGCCACGTTTTTTTTTAAATATAAACTTTATGACCCATTGACATTTTATTACATAACTTTAACCGAATGTGATATCTCATAAACATTCATACCAAGTTTGTAAGTATAATAACTTTAGTAAGTTAATTATGTAGGTCGTTCGATTTAGCTACGAAAATTAAATGTCCGCTTCCATAACATGCAAAAGCAAGGTCACGGAAACTTAGGTAAATAAGCATTAAACATTTCAGTAACAAATCTACCTACTGGAGTTCGTATCGACGTGGACGTGATGGCTTTCAAAGGCACTATAGTGGGCCAGCCTCTCACTATCTTCTTGGAGCCTAGGGGCGTGCAAGACGAGGTCATTAACAGCACCGCGTACCTTGTCAAAGAGAAACGCACCTCGGTTCAGTTGACCTGGTCCGCGCCCACCGCGGACCGGTACAGCGGCAAAGAGCTGGAGTATGTGGTGTACTACAACGATGTGGTGCACAGCCGGTATATGGAGAAAGAAAGTGAGTGTTTATCCTCCTGAGGTTCAAAGTATACGAACAAAAAAAAAACCCTAGTGAAAGCCCAAGTATTAAAATAGCGACTTAAGGTGAAACCCCACTGTGCTAATAAGGTAACGACAAAGGACCAAATTTCGACACTGACTCTTATTCAAAGAAGATAAGTGATTCATTTGTTTTGCAACAATCGATTTATAACCCTATGATCTTTGAATTAAAAGCTTCTGTCCATGATTGGTGCATGTCAGCCAAAAGTGTCGAACACTCGTGTTGTTACCTTACTAGAACAGAATATTTTCGGTCATCTGCCGTATTAAAGTACCCCTAAGATATGACACCTATCTGTTGCGGTTATCCAGATGTGAACAATTTTTGGTCTGGGCGTTCAGGAGTTTATTAATTTGTTCTAATATTAGGGCACTGGGTCTTCCTTGGAAGTACCCTCTTTGAAACCAGGCCACAGGAGGGTATATTAGTTTAAACACTTATTAAATTTACTCATTACCGGAATACCAGAATTTTAAAATACCAGATTCTCAATATACCTATGTTATCGAAGCTGGTATTTTGGGAACCTGATAAAGAGATTAGTTTGGTATTATGAATTTTTGGTATTTTGGAAGGGAGTGGTTATATCCCACGTATAGCGAAACTTTTTTGTTAAAGAAACAATATGCTTGATGAATTTATGTACAGAAAACTGGAATAATAAATTATCTAACGTTGCGCTCTATAATATCTTACAAGCTCTTATGCCTTTAATAGAGACGAGTCAGATATTTTTAAGCCCGATGTTGGATAATATGTTATTACTGGTGACTGTACATTTTTTTTCTTTTCCATGTTTGTTGCAATTCTAGTCTTGGCAGTATATAAACTACAAATACTTATAGACCAAATAAGATGCAACTGATTTAGTATAATTAATCAATACATTTGTCACTCCAGTGAAGAAAACGACGAAAGAAACGAGCATGTTGATAGAGAACCTCTACGCCTGTGAGAGCTACATCTTCGCAGTGACGCTAGCTAACGGGCCGATGGCCAAAATTCACGAGATCATGACTCGGGAGGACGCTAAGTTAGTACCGTTATTACTTTAAACTAAACGTAACGTAAACTCACGTAGTTATAATGCGCCAAATTTTGTTTATTCTATTAATAAATGATAATAAGTTAAAGGTCTAAACGTGCATTTGCATAATGTTGGGTGGCTTATCCATTAACAGCCAAGCAACAATGTTCGCATAGTTATGTTGTAAATAAGTTGTCGATATACATGTTTATTTATAAAATAATCTGCTACCCTTACGATAAAAAAACTCATAGTCAATTCATCGGAATCAGAAAACGGATTTCATTCATTTTAAATATTTAACGAATGCCCCTTTGACCACAGTGGACGTTGAGAGAACGTTAGTAATTTAAAGTGGCAGTTTTCATCTAGTCGGCAATCGTTACTAAGGACAAATATGGATAAAACATTGATTGTTTACTATGTAAATGAAAAAGTTGTAATTTGTTCATGTTTTTATTTTAAAATGTAAAGAGAACAAATAATATTTATCAATGTTGAACATCCTGATCTTGACGGACACATCGATATAATTTTTCGCAAAAATATTTTGTTACGTCATTTAAGTATTCGTGCCCCGAGTTAGCACTCGTATGGTCATCAGCTACGTTCAATACTTATTATTTGGCTACGCCCCCAGATAATAAAGTCACATAATCTGTAGAAGTTGATGAAGAAATACACCGTTTTGGTTTGGTAGAGTAGTATTTCTGGTCACATGTTATACTAATCATTTTTATCCTATTCCAGGGCTCCGATTAAGAATCTGCGCGTAATATTTAACGCGGACAAGACTCGAATGGAGATCGTGTGGAACGCCAACTGTGACGTTATACACGAACCTGTTACTTACCGGGTAAGCCACCAGATTTTCAGCTTGTTAAAAAGAGTTTGAAAATAATGGGGAAGTGTTCGGAGTAAAATTGGCAACATGGTCCATTTTTCAAGGTCCCATATCCAAACGGTGTCAACGGGACCCTATTACTAAGCGTTCGTTGTCCGCCCGTCTGTCTGTCAGCGGGCTGTATCTCATGAACTCCGATAGGAAGACAGTTTTTTTTACAGTGTGTGGGTTTTGCCGGTATAATGATGAATAATAAAAATAAAGTTAAATTAAAAAGGAGCCCCCATACAAAAACGGTATAAATCCCGTCATGTAAAAAGGCGGCTGAGTGACAATGGAGGGGATGTGTTTGCGCATGGATACAGTCGCACACCAATCGCGTGCGCGCATTAGCTTACCAGCGGTGTTCCCCGTCCCGCCCCCTTCATACCACCAATTTCGTCGATAAATGCGCGATTGCGCAGGTACATCGCCAGCGGCCTTTTTACGTGACGGGAACTATACGGAACCTATCATGTGCGAGTCCGTTTCGAACTCGGTCGTTTTTTTAAATCCAGAGCTTTTGCATGAAATGGAGGATGCTTCTCGAGAATATTGTAGTTTTACCTGTTTACATAAATGATATCTGTCAACTTTCGACTTGTAAATTCTTTCTAACGCTCTCTTATTTGCATTTGAGCTTCAATCTTTTTAACTAACTATTCAATGGGGAAACCTGAGATAAATAATTTTGATTAAATTTTGATTTTATTCGATTTAACATATCGAATAAAATCACTTCGACTTTGCGTTGGTTTGCGTTGACTTTGTGTTTGTGAGAATGTACTTATTTATTAGAATCGCATTCAACTTCACACAATCACCGCGACGTTTTAATTTTGTTATCAGTAATTGTTGGTTTGGCTTGACCACGACTGAAAGACCATGTAAGCGATCTTTCACGTGATTCCGTATTACAAATTAGATATTTGCTTATTCAGCTGGACATAACGGAAGAGACGCGCAACAAAGCGAGCCGGTATGAACTGGCGGCCTCGAGGAATGTGTCGCTGGAACATGTTATTGAGAATGTGCCGGTCGGAGGGCGCTACAACATCTGCATCTATGTGAGTTTTGTTACTACTGTCTAACAAAGATTGTTTATGTAACCGATTACACAGTAGCCATTAGAAAGTAGACTAGCGTTAAGAGTGTATGAGAGCGAGTGGAAAATAAGTACGAACCTGAAGGTATTTTAACCTTTTGAACACCAAGCAGCGAAGTAATACGACGTATCTCAGACGCCACAGAGTCTTTGATCAATGAAGTTTGACGGCAATTGCCGACGTTTGGCGTCAGTATCACGAATTTCCGAAGACGTCATTTACGGCTTTGACTCTCAAAAGGTTAAGAGCCACTGTACTGTCGAGTTCTTAAATATGTATAGACGTTTGCACCTTATTTCAATAGGATAAGGTGCAAAATTGTGTACATGTCTAAGAACTTGACAGAATTGTTGTCGATACATACTTACATTTGGGAATTAAGAACAATGCTTTCCGTTGAGCGAGCTTTTTCTAGGTTTTTTGATCTGTATTTCTTCTAGGATTGTTGTTCCATTTTGGTATAAGAACATTTTGTCTCGAAGTTAAACGAGTCAATAAAAAAGTTTTATATCATATGCGAACCTCTGATTTGGTCGCATAATATGATATTAACACACATTGTGCAGTCCCACGCTACTGTACTTACCAGTGATCGGATTTCCGGATGCAATTCGCGGGATATAGAGTCGTAATCTTAATATGGATGAGACTCTAATCCCGTGACCGCGTTCGTATAAAAAATACTGTTAGTGTTATACGTATTTTTTAAATGCCTATAAATATTAAATATACAGCGAGAATTATAAATTGCCGCATTTTCTTACATTTTACAATCAATAAAATATTTTCATATTGATATGGAGACTTACATGTGATTTTTAAACTATGTACTTATTACTGATTCATCTACCAAGATTATTGTTGAAGACAAATAATAAAATGTTTTTTTACAATAATGTAATAATTTATTTCAAAATTTGACCTGCATTTTCAATTGATATCATTTAAAAGAAGAAAATAATTTCACTATCCTCCAACAACAACATACACTCGGCGTCAAAAATATCGCCCCTCCTCGGAAAATAATTACAACCGACTTTAAACCCTATTTGATCAAGGACAACAATATGATTGTTAGGTATCATTTGAAAGGTGATAAAGTGTTTTTTTAGGAAAATTAAAAAAAAAAGGATTTTTCCTTGGGGTCAAAAATTAAAGGAAATGACATTGCGAACAGTTGAAAAATGTTTATTCAAGTTTAAATTTACAACAATAAATGGATAACAAAATTTTATAAAAAGTGCCTAAAATTAACTTAAAACCTAGTGTTACCCCCCCTTGCCCTTATCACTGCCTCTAAACGGTCTTTCATTGATCGCACCAACTTTACGATGTCCTCTTGTGTAATGTTGCCCCATTCTTCGATGACTGCGTCCTGAAGATCTTGCAGGGTGGTAGGGGCGGCATCTCGTGACCGAACCCGTCGCTTCAGCTCGTCCCAAAGGTGTTCAATCGGGTTTAAGTCAGGACTCCTGGCTGGCCACGGCAAAACGGGAATCTCGACCTCCTCCAGATAATCTCGAACAATTAAAGCAGTGTGGGAGCGAGCGTTGTCGTGCATTAATGTGAACCCAGAGCCGACGTCACCCGCATATGGCATCATATGCTCTTCCAGGATCTCGGCAATGTATCGGCGAGCATTCAGGGACTCTTGGCCGCGAGTGCCTCCAGTCCTGGAGACGCAGACAAGGTCGGTTTTGCCGTCTATAGACATGCCCCCCCATAACATGCAAGAGCCACCTCCGTAGCCCACTGTCTCTTCAATACAGGCTTGAGCAAATCGTTCGCCCGACCTTCTGTAGACTCTGGCCCGCCTGTCGTTGCAATAAAGACAGACTCTCGTCTCATCGGTAAAGAGAACCTGCCTCCATTGCTCAAACGTCCAATCGACGTGGTCGCGGGCAAATTGCAAGCGATCTCTGCGATGCTGTGCGGTCAACATTGAGCCTGTAGCAGCCCTGTGAGCCACGATATCCTTCTCCCGCAGTCTTCTTCTAACCGTAGAGATGCTAATCTTGTCCGAGCTTCTCTGAGGCGTTGTTGCACCTCAACAGCACTAGCGAAGCGATTGCGTAGAGATGATGTCACGATGAAGCGATCATCTCTTTCGGATGTGCAGCGTCGCCGACCAGCCCCACGTCTTCTGATGTACCCCCCAGTCTTCTGGAACCGCTGAAATACTCGGCGGACAGCATGACGGCTTAATTGAGTTACCGAGCGACATCACACTGCCGAACTCCTGCTTGCAGTAGTGCAACCACTTGAGCTGATTCAGCAGCGGTGGTCTCCATGTTCGAGGATTGTTTTCTTGCTTGAATTCCTTAAATGTGTTCTCTTCGACGTCTGGATAGTGAATGATTGACATTTGACCTTGTACAGGCATTTTATACCCCTGGAAAAGGGCACAACTCGCGACCCTTCAAACGAGTATTTGTGCACTTTTTTTTCGAAACGCTCTGATTCACAAGCCATTACGTTTTGTTTAAATTAAACATTATTAATTTAAAACACATTAAACGTGCTTTTAATTGATACTAATATTAATTATGTAACATAATTTCGCTAAGGTCTAGATTAGCTTGAATCTAGTTAATCTAGTTGAATTTAGTGGTGGTAGGACCCTGTGCAGGGTCCGTCCGGATCGCTACCACCATCTTATCCATTAACCACCCGCCAAGCAACAGTGTTCGCATTATTGTGTTCCGGCGTGGGGATAAGACAACCGGTGAAATTACTAGCATAGAGGCATTCCATCTTAGTCCTCAGGGTTGGCAACGCATTTGAGGTCTTAGGATTATAGTCTTGAGAATTCAAATGTGTATGGGTCTCAGATTCCACTTACCATCAGGTGGCCTGAGTGCTCGTGTGCCTTCTCCTTAACATAAAAAAAAAAAAAAAAACTGATTTTCGCGGAGGGGCGATATTTTTGACGCCGAGTGTATGTCCTAGAATGCCGGGACTTATCAATATTAGCATAATGTTTGAGGTCATTCACCCCGTGTTGCACCGGGAAATCCGATGACTACTGGTACTTACAATAGCAGTTCTCTCCAAGTAGCACCTAACCTAACACACGATCTGGGTGTGTGAGCGCGTAGGTATATTTGGACACGTAAAGTTGAGAGTGGCCCGGGCCTGTGTTTCAGTCGAGCGCGCCGGAAGCCGCGGTGACGTGCACGCGCGCGCGCGGCCGCGCCGTGCCCGCGCCGCGCAACGTCGTGGCCTGGCTCGCGCCCAACGGACGACTCATGGTCAACTGGGACGACCACCACCAGCTTAGCGACCAGTGAGTTGTTTCAATATAATATAATATAATATCTAATTAGAGTAGAAAACGCACAGAGAGCGGCGTGTGGCGGTGTAAGCGTTTTTAGTATGGGAATGGGTCGCTCTGCTTCCTGTTAGTCCTTCAAACTATCAAGCATTTATGTTTGTGAATACTTGTAATATCAGAGGCATGAAGATGTTCTAGCCAATGTAGCAAAAACGAACGAAAAATTTGATAAAATGTTATGACGTAGAATTAAATTTCTTGGCATATTTATATATTGATTATAAAAAGGCAAATAAAATTACAGCGCGTTTAAACCAAAATGCTTCAATTTCAGATACTCATACCAAATAATCATTTCCGAGAAAGAGATCCCGGAGGACATGGTGCACCCTCTCCCGGAGATAATGACGGAAACGGCGTCGAGCTCCCCGCGGCTCTTGACTGTGCCGGTTCCCGCGGGAATGTTGTATTGCGCCGTGCGAACCGTGACAAAGGAGGGGTACTACAGCGAGCTTAGCGAGGTTCACACGCTTGAGATGGCTGGTAAGTCTAAGTTGGTAAAACCAACGCGTCTGTGTAATACTAACTTGAAATTACTGCCAATGGTCATAAGAACAGGATACCTTGGATTGCGAGGCGCGAAAAAGGATCTATCGCTCCACTACTGATTTAGATTGTCTCAGAAAGTTTGTTTTCATACTGAACTAGTATGTGTAAACAGAATTTGCTGCTTGAAAGCAAGTTCGCCGACTACAGCGTACCTATAAGCAGAGATCGGAAAAATTAGCGCCATGAATCGCAAAAATGTGGACATGACTCCCAAGATTTTATTAAAATAATTAAATTAAATTACGATTTGTTGACGACACGTTGGCCTAGTTGGGAGTGACCCTGCCTCCGAAGCCGGCGGTCCCGGGTTCAAATCCCGGTAAGGGCAGATATTTATGTGATGGGCACGAGTATTTGTTCCTGAGTCTTGGATGTTTTCTATGTATTTAAGTATTTATTTCTCTATCTAAGTATGTTTATCGTTGCCTAGTACTCATAGTACAAGCCTAGAGCTTAGTTTGGGACAAAGTCAATTTGTGTGAGATTGTCCTGTTGTCCTGTGATTTCTTACCTGAAATTTAATTTAGATCTTTTGCAAAACAGTAAATAAATAATACAAATAAATAAAACAAATAAATAAAACAAATTAAAAAACCCATGTTAAAAAAGTATTCTTAAAAGCCCCTTCCAGGATTGCAATATACAAACAAGTTACAATAAACAATAACACGACGCAGAATTTGGATACACACGGAATGTGATTATACAATTAATTTTACAACTGTGAAGAGAGTTGTAGAAACGCTTAACAGTCGTCACAGTGTGTTAATGTAAACAGATTATACAATCAGTTAACGTTTTATCGCAATTAAACTTTATTTCACAACATTTTTAATAAATCCCACACATAAGAGATTCTTCGAATATGATAAAAAAAAATAGGATATAGGTATATTGATTAATCTGGACAGCATACAAGGAGAAATAGGAAGCCGTTGAAATCCGTTGGAATCCAAGGAAAGCAATCATTAAAATAAATCTAGGTATTGAGACTGTCATCCAATACTTAGAAGTGACTGACTTATTGGCAGGATAATATTCCCATTAAGCTACTTATGTTTGCTCTATTAACACCAGTGGATTGCGAAAGGAGTTTTTCAACTCATAAGTTTATTTCAGGTGTAAAAAAGAATAATGTATTATTTGTTTATTACTATCTTGCTAAGGAGCAAAATTAAAATTCAAGTAATAAATATATTAATTAATTTAATTAATATCTTTGTAGTCAGGTCCACATTTCTGCAAGTAATGACGCCAACTTGTCCGAGATCTGGCTATAATTAAGATACCATAGCGGTATTGAGGGTTAATTAAAAGAGATTGGGCTTAAATTTTTTATTTAAGTACAATAAATGAAAACTATTTTGAGGAATTGGCTTCTTCAATCCGTCGTCCTATGAAAATCGTGTGTTCATAACGGTATTGAATTTAGAAATCAGTGGTTCGAATCAAGATAGAATTTTTTATTACTCATTAAGAACAATAGTTAATCGACCTCTATGTAAACAAAAAAATCTGAAATGTGGAATCCTATGTGTAACCTCTTTGTTATTTTACCTCCTAAGAACAATTAAGACAACTAGCTGACACTTTAATTTGACGACGGCTATTGTCTTGTTTTTAGGGTTCCGTAGCCAAATGGCAAAAAACGGAACCCTTATAGATTCGTCATGTCTGTCCGTCTGTCCGTCCGTATGTCACAGCCACTTTTTTCCGTAACTATAAGAGCTATACTGTGGAAACTTGGTAAGTAGATGTATTCGGTGAACCGCATTAAGATTTTCATACAAAAATAGAAAAAAAACAATAAATTTTTGGGGTTCCCCATACTTAGAACTGAAACTCAAAATTTTTTTTTTCATCAAACTCATACGTGTGGGGTATCTATGGATAGGTATTCAAAAATGATATTGAGGTTTCTATTATAATTTTTTTCTAAACTGAATAGTTTGCGCGAGAGACGCTTCCAAAGTGGAAAAATGTGTGTCCCCCCCCCCGTAACTTCTAAAATAAGGGAATGATAAATGTAAAAATAATATATGATGTACATTACCATGCAAACTTCCACCGAAAATTGGTTTGAACGAGATCTAATAATTAGTTTTTTTTTAATACGTTATAAATCGTAAACCGCATTTTACCTTTCATTCAATCAACTCAAATATAATAAAGAATTAAGAAAAACATTTAATTTTATGAACATAAACCTTATGCATAAACCGTGAACCATTATTTTCTAATACGAGTAAGAAATCGGTAATAGTTTCCCAAGTAAACAACAATTCGCTTGGGGCGTGACTTTATCGGTAGCGGGAGCGCGCGCGGGGAGGTTCCCGACTACGCTTACCCGAACGGGCAGCCACGTGAGGGCAGCCGTCATTGACACTCGTGTGCGCGGAGTTATTGTCAAACTGGAATATATATTAGCTTGTTTAGCTATCACAAGCCTATATGGGCTCGCATATAGTACCTAATTATAATGTTTACTTATCAATATCTTATTTAAAAAAAAAACACTATTATTAAAACATCGATCAAAGTTACAACGAGGTACAAGAACTTTTATATTATGTATTTTTAATATCTACGTTACAAATCCTAAACCGCATTTTACCTTTCATTCAATCAACTCCAATATAATAAAGAATAAAGAAAAACATTTATTTAGATGTATAGTTGTACGGAACCCTACGTGCGCGAGTCCGACTCGCACTTGGCCGGTTTTTTTTTTAGAGTTTCGGAGCCGAATGGCAAAAACGGAACCCTTATAATTTTGTCATGTCCGTCTGTCCGTCTGTCCGTCTGTCCGTCCGTCCGTCCGTCCGTCTGCCCGTCTGTCCGTCCGTCCGTCCGTCCGTCCGTCCGTCCGTCCGTCCGTCCGTCCGTCCGTCCGTCCGTCTGTCCGTCTGTATGTCACAGCCATTTTACTTAGAGCCTATTGGCACTATATAAATGAAATTTGGAGGATAGATGTATTCTATGAACCGCTATACAATGATGTAGTAAAATTGAAAAAAAAAAAAAAATTAGGGGTGGCGCTCCATACATAACTAGGGGACGAAAAAATTTTTTTTGAGTTACATCAGCGTGTGGGGTACTTTTAGATAGGGCTTCCAAAATGATACAGAGGTTTTTTAAGTGACTTTTTTACGTAAGTGAACAGTTGGCGAGATATACGCTTCTAAAGTCGTAAAAATTCTGTCCGGGTGGGTAGCTGTTGAATTGTTAAATAGAACATTCTAATAAAAATTACAGTAGTAGAACGTACGAAATACTTCCAACTAAAATTGTTTTGAACACGATACGCTGTGTAGTTTTTGAGATTTTAATAAAAAAAAAAAATTCAACCATGAACGTTCATCCCAGCTACGGAATTCTTCACTGTGCGTGGTCCGACATGCACTTGGCCAGTTTTTTTTTGTTTTCAATTTTGTTTGATGTGTTCAACAAATCTACTCCAGGCTTATGCTAGAGATGCTATTTTCAAAATTGATTCAAAATTCACCTATAGTATAGGTGATCGACGCGAACGAACGGCAACTTACGTAAAGTATATTATAAAATTTGTTTTATTCTCGGCATCATCAAAGCCTGCCGAAGCATCTTGTCTAGGTTCATAGGATACAACCAACAAGGTGTTTAGGTTATCGCGACCTCAGTGTGAACCGTTTAATCTTTCCTCCAGCTGAAACGTCGCCGGACGTGAGCACGGAGTCAGCGCTATGGTGGGGCGGCGCGGCGGCGCTGGTGGGCGGGCTGGCGCTGGGCGGCGCGCTGCTGCACGTGGCGCTGCGGAACCGCCGCCTCGCGCGCTCCTTCCTCCGGTTCAGCTACGACAGTCGCCGCGGGCAGGCCACCATCGGGGACCACGGTAACTATATCTTATCTTGCCTTGCTCAGATTGGCCTTTTCAGATACTCTTCGATTCAGTAAAATTCAATTGGGCAGCTTTCGGCACCGGATTTTTTCATTGCCGGAACAAGTTTGGTTATCAACTTTAGCTAGTGTACTTGAGAAGAAAGTGTCAGACACTCACACGACCTATATGCCACGTGGAAAATATTCTTCAAACTGCTAAACAATCAAATTCCTCGACTGTAAACGGGCGTTTTCCAAAAAAAGTACCTAAAGTTAAGGGCAAAAATTAATAACGGTAATTTTTCCATTACGTCACGAAAATTAACTATTACTGCTTTAAGAGAAAGTCTCAGGCAAAACTCCTGTAGCATGTTCAACCATATTACTAACAGGTGAGGTTTGAATCTGCTATGCTTATTTAATTTGAATTACCGCCTCTTGGCTTATGAGGGCAGTAAATAAATATAAGACTAATTTTCGTGATGTAATGAAAAAAAATACCGTTGTTAATTTTTGTACTTAACCATAGGTACTTATTTGGAAAACGCCCAAACACATTATCGTTTAAATTACAAATCAGGGCAAAGACAATTAAGTTGACTTGTTTCAAAATCTATAATAATGAAATAACTCCACGGTAGACAATAAGACAAAATATCTAACTACATAGCACTCAAAAACATTGTTTCAGACGACGACGATGTGCCGCCCATCCACGGGTTCTCGGACGACGAGCCTCTTGTGATAGCGTAACTCGCCGCGTGATCTCGTCAAGTAGCGCCTGGGGATAGATATTACACGAAGTAAGCTTAGGCAGCCCGAATCAAATACCCGATTTTTAACCCTTTAAACGCAAGAACCGACAACTGTTATTTAGTAGTTTACTCAGAGATTTTGACGTCGACGTCTTGGCGTCGGAAGCACGTAAGATTGCAGTCGATTGTGGCGGTCAAAGGGTTAATTAACACTACAGTGTCACAAATTTACAATATCAACTAATAAAGTCGGATTCTGAATAGACCAATGTACACATAGATTTTAACAGAATGGCTGTGTGTACCTTATATTTAAAAATAAAAACGAACAATGCATGAGCGAAACTTGATTTTGTGTAAATATTTGTATCCCTAGGTTTTTATTTGTGACGCATGTGCCCTAAATACGCATTAGTCTAAATATCGCCCCGGAGGCGTGTATTATTTTACATGTTATTAAATTGTGTGTTAGGGCAGCTAGCATATTCTAAATTGGTGTCTTAATATTTTAACAATAAACTGGCAACATTGAATTAGAATCTTTTGGATGTTGTCATGTTTTTAAAGTGGTAATTTGGCCTTCGTGGCACAAAGCAGAAGTTGATGTTTTTTTAATTATCTCTTGGTGTCTAAAGTTATCGTGCTTTTCAAATTGTGCTTTGTTTAGAGTCAGTTTTGTACTTTTAAGAGACTCACCGTGACGTTTTGTGTAGAATAGAGATTTATTTATAAGTTTTCTCAAAATTTATTGCCAATTTGCGTTTAAGGATATATTTTTAAATAACGGAGTCATATTTATATTTTGTATTGTGGTTGTTGAAATTATTTGATTTGTCTCCGTAAATACAAAAAAAGAGTGAATTATTTATGCTGTTTTAGGTTATCTATAGCCCAGAGTATTATTATGTTTTAAACATAGTCAGTAAAATAAATAAAAAATGTCTCTTAGCTTGACTTGTGCTTATAAATTATCGAAGTACAGGTCAAGGAGAGACGTGGAACGTGAACGGGCTGTAAATCGTAAGACTTGTTATTTGTATTGTTTAAATTATAGGTTTTTTACCTTGCTCAGTTCGACTTTGTTGTAGGTGTAATGAGGACCTAACGCGAGTCAGTTCGGCGCCAAAGACCATTAACCTAGAAGTACAATTAATTGTATAACTCGTTGTCATATCGATGTATTTGTATTGATTCGTACTCAAACCCAAAAACATTTAAAAATCGAGTTTAAGACTACCTTATTTTTCGGCCTCAAGCCAAAATTAAGTACAGACCAGTACTCATACAGCGATGTAAGACCTCTGAGGTACCAGTGAAATGTTATTCAAGGGAATCAACGAAAGTATTATCTATCTCAATCTAAAACTATTAGTGCAAAATAATTATTAATTGGGTTTTATGGGTTTCAACACTTTTCATTATTTTCATTAAGAGGGTTTGAAATACACTTCCTGACTCAGTCCAGTTAGTTTTGTAATCACCTGGTTGTTTAACCCGAGATTAACTTTCGTATACGCGTGACCTCTTTGAGTATCTATTGTAGATCTCAACATTCCTGTGGTTGGTCGGTTAGGTTAATTGTTTAGTTCCTAAAGGTCACGTTAAAGCCGCGTTATCTTTGTTTGATTCTGATGCTTTGATTACTCTTCGTTAGACATAGACGCGAGTTAGTCATAGATATGTAAACAAATAAATGGAGAAAATAAAACTATGAAAATTACCTGTGTGTTATTACTGTCATACAATTATTTAAATCGTAAGAGCTAGTGCAGTCGGCCCTTTTGTAGTCACCCATCCTAAAGTTAAATACCGTTTGCACATCATAAGGAAATGGAGTCGATTAAATGTGTATGTCAAGTCAAAGTATCGATATTTTCATTACATAGGAAGTTACGTCTCAATTAAGAGATTATTGATTTAGCCGACTGTACTTTGGTGGATAGTAGTCAATTCGGAAGGATTAAAATTACCCCTTTTAAAGTGAACTAAAAATAACAATAGTTATATGAGTTGTGACAGGCTGTTGTACATTCGACTGCAAAGAAATGAATCCACTTTTTTATCTTATTGCATGCATTGTAATGAAGTCCAAAAGTGGATACATCTCTTTGTAGTCGACTACAAATTGAAGGCAATCGCAAGTTAGTAAAAGATTATTCCCTCAGCTTACCATGAAGTTACTGAAATTCTAACTCTTGTATGTCATAGACTATAACGCCCGCACTCAAGAGTTAGTGACGATATTTGAAAAAGTAACGAGTAACCTTTTGAACGCTACGGTCGATTGCAACTTTACGTGCCCCAGACGCCAAAAAAGGTTAATTGTTTCTAAAATGTCACTGATTACGGCGGTTACGTCTGAGATATAATAGTAGTTTATTCACCAAGGGGAGTAAGGCACGGAATACTTATCGAGTGTGCATAATTTGCGGCCCGACGCAAAGCGGGGGGCCGTAAACCACACGAGTTTAGTAATCTGTACTTACCCTCCAGTGATATACATATACCCCCTTACTTATGAACGTGAAATAAGCTTGAAATAGTTTATGCCATGCTTTGTCACTTTCTGTCAGATGCAAATGTCACAATTACAGATAAGGACAAAGCATGGTATAAACTATTCCAAGCTTATTCCACGTTCATAAGTAAGGGGGATACTGCTTTATACTACACTTAAAAATAAATAAAATAAAAAAGTAACAAATTAATTCTTTCGAGGAAAAACGAGCGCGCTAACGAACAGGGACTCACTTTGAAATCCGTAATTCGAACTTCGTCTATTGTTCTCTTTGCACTAATTAGCAAAAAGTGACAGGGCGATCTAAAGTTTGAATTATAGATTTCAAAGTAGGTAGAGCCGCAGTAACAAAGTATTTATTTTTAAATTGTGAAGTTCAAAGCTCCGTACAGATAGCGTGCAAAAAGACGGTAACCCTTTAGTTAATAAACATAAAAGAGGTCGTGAATTCAAGCCCCCTAAAATTTAAAAACAATTAAAAAAAAAATATTAGTGGGTGTTACGAGTATAAAGTAGATAGCCAATATAGCTCCAAATAAAGAGTTAAAGAAGATGAATACGCCCTGATTTGCGGTCCATCTTGCGTGCGTGTCAAAGTGGGTTGATTGACAATGTCATCTTGAATTGAAAAAAGAAACGGGGTAGGTAATAATGGATTTTCTTACGATATTACTGACCTGATAACAGGGCAGTTATGAAATTCCATTTAAATATTACTACCCTGATTTTTGCGAAGGTTTAATGAACGGCTTTCACGCCTTTTATTAGGGTAGTAATTATACAATTACTAACAAAGTGTAGTATAAACAATCTTACGTACGAGATCACCGTATGCGCAACGAGGTGATGGCGCGGACGGCCCACTCCTGCGCAGGCAGCATCACCAGAGCGCTGTCTCGCCACACGGCCACGCCCACCACCGAGTGGCGGCCGCCTACGTTGCAAGTTAGGGGACCTCCGATTCCTGTCTGATAATCAACATTTTTTAAAGGCATGGAGATGGCAAACAAGCACACATGCCTAATGGTTAGTGGGATCCGTGACCCATAGACATTAACATTTTTAAGACTACACATCCCAAGACCGCAATCCTAAGGCAAATACGTTCCCAACTCTGCGTCCTTAGATGGAATGCCTTTATGGTAGCAATTTAGCAGGTTGGTATAAGCCAAAACCGAACCCAAAGAAAACACTGCCACTTGGGGGTTTGTTACAAAGCTTTTTTTATGGCATCCAGAAGGTAAACTACCACACAGTTCACCTGATAGTAAGTGGGATCTGTGACCCATTCTCATGACTACAATCTAAAGACTCGAATGCCTCTATGCAATAATATGTACACCCTTATTTCAATGTCTGTCAAAAAGTAATCTTTTGATTTTTGCTTTAATTTCCGGCAATTGAGGTGAAAAGCAACATAGACTAAGATGCCATAATGACACACATCTCGCCACTCGACACACAAATACTGCCGTCATGAAGAATTGCTTACGACAGAGGCTCTAGAGTCAACAGAAGCGCAGAAGGTATCGGGCGGCAGCGTGACGCGGCGTTTTGACGACGACAGCTGTTCGTTGCACTGCCGCGGCGTGAGGATTGTCGCGCGCTGCCAACGCGGGCGAGCTCTGATTGCTAGAAATGAATAACATCGACCACTGGTAAATAACGAAGAATACTGCCCTGACAAGACATTTACAGCTCGTGTTACTTGAATTAGAGCGTCCCTTCTATCAACTTAAAATATAAAAGTTAAGCTGTTAAAGCCTACTAAGTTTCTGAGAAGTTTTCGGTTAAGCTGTCACTCATAGAAGGCGGAGGCGGCGCGGAGGCGAGCAGTTAGCTGTATACATTGCTCTCTGTGAGAAGGCCTTTCGGAGAATGCGTTATGTTACGAGCATTACAGGGAAATCGTCCTTTCATACTAACTTTGTGCAAGATTATCTTTTTTGAAACGATTTTAAATCGATATTAACATTACAGATATATTTAATATCTCTTTAATTAGTGCAATTACCAGATATTTATTATTTAAGAAAAGTATCATAAAATTAGGTTGACGCACTTATTTAAAGATATCTTCGAAAGTACTATGTTTTACAAAATGGTAACATCTGCACAAAGTTAGTATGGAAATACGTTGCCCGACCCGTCGCGACCCGATTCATCTTAGACCAGCGCTTCTGACCTGTTAACTCTGGCTACACTTTCAACGTAGTGAGATAAAAGTAGGCGCGAGTAAAACCAACGAGTACTTATGACCAGTGATCGGAATAGGTAGTGCAATTTCGCGAGACTTCGGTGCGTAAGTTTAGTATGGATATAGCTTGTAACCCCGGGATTACATTTGCAAAGTGTTAAAGTTTGTTTTTAATTCAGAAATGTTATTAAAATATGATTTTAACGATTATTTTGCTAGCATAGAATATAGCATTGACGAAATATGTAGACACTTGCAACGACAAAAAGTAAAAAGTATTTACAATAACATATTTTTTTTTGATTTTTCGCATGTTCCCATTTAACTTCAATTAAGGTCATGTCAAGAAAATATTCTGTGAAATAATACGAGTCCCGGAATCCGGGGTCTTATCCATATTAAGTATAATGTTTAAGGTTTACTGCGTTCTTGGTGTGGTAAGGGCGTACCAAAAATTAGACGGAACCGTCAGTTGTCAGTACCGTAAAACTACACAACTATAGTCCTATCCTGCAACAGTAGGGAGTCCATTTTTCGTCCTTACATTATCCTTATAATAGAAATAAATAAATATCAGGTGGACAATCTCACACAAATTGACCTAGTTCCCAACTAAGCTCTAGGCTTGTACTATGGGTACTAGACAACGAGAAACTTACTTACATATAGAAATATACACTTAAATACATAGAAAACATCCAAGACTCAGGAACAAATGGACGCTGTTTCGCAATAATGTGTCAACCTATAAGTATTTAGCAATAAAGTGTCAACCCTCGGTGCGATCATTGTAGGTTGACGTTTTTTGCTAAATACTTGTGGGTTGACACATTATTGCGAAACAGCGTCCAAATATTCGCGCTCATCACACGAATATCTGCCCTTACCGGGATTTGAACCCAGGACCGCTGGCTTCGGAGGCAGGGTCACCCAACTAGGCCAACGTGTCGTTAATGTCTGCATACTGTTATTATTGCTGGGTTTATAATTATATTGTTAGGCCTAAAATAATTTGCTTTAAAGTGTAGCCGTATAGCTATCATATTTTAAGGATAATGTAACCTAAGGATGAAAATTGGACCATTGTTGCAGGGTAGGACTATAGTTGTGTAGTTTTAAGGTACTGTACTTCTTGTGGAACTGCTCAGCGGGGGGTATTTACTTCCGCTACACGGATACATATCGAACACGGAACGTAAGAGTAAACATAGTTACAAGTCACTAGAACACGAGAAATTAGTAATACCGAGGTAGATATTATATCGTCGGTGAAACTGTAATACCGCGTAACTAACATATTTACCTAATAAGTTGCAAAATACTCCTTAACAAGTTAGTCAGTAAGGCACATTTAACAACTTATCAAATTTGTTAGTTACGCGTTATTTGCAGTTTCATCGACGATATGCGCATACCTTGATCGTAGCCGCCCCAGCCTACGATTTTACACTCGTCGCCCACATGTGGGTCCGCGAGGCACGCCGGCTGCACGTTCACACCCAACTGCAGCGGACGCTTCCAGTGCTGATGAATGAAGAATAAACAATTAAGTTAACTAACAACATACGAATATGACTCAAAGAAAGGCAACTCAAAAAAAAAACCTTGTTTATCCAATAAATTAAATGTCAAATATATTTGAAGAAACACTGTACCGACATCTGTCATTACACTTAAAATTATTTCTTACCAAGATCGCCAAGTTATGGGCCAAGTTCCCAGGTTTATACTGGGAGTGAATGTGAACTAACGCCATACGTTGTTGGGATCGCACGCTGCTATCATCCTCAAGGTCCCACACGCCGGCTAACATAGTCACTTCTCCGGGTGACGTCCTACTGTAAACGACAAAACCGAGGTGTAATAATAAATTGACAATAATATTATCAGTAGGTACTAGTAAATATTGATTATACCCATGTACGCAATCGGCGGATGTGACTGCAGCGCGAAGATGGACCAGCGAAGCGTAGCATAAAATACTTTGAGGGCTTTTGGTTAAAACCGTGAGTGCCAACCACGGATGTGATCCGATATCTGCTTCCCCAGTCTGCTTGTCTATTAGAAGAGTTATTTTTTAGTAAAGGCTGAAAGCAGGTACAGTAATTCTACTTTATCTAGACCGGACTTACCCTGCTCACAATCTTTCAAAGGATCCTTAACAGCCTTACCACAATCGCTAAATATTTCTTCATTGACATCGGAGTACTCATCGTAATTCGATTCTGTACTGAGATCTATGACTATTGGCCTAGTTTTAACACATTCTGAACTATCTGCTATCCTTTCTGTTGATGTCGTTTTTCTTCCATTTTTAGAATAGATCCGGCTTGTGTTTCTGAATAAATTTACCAATTTAAAGCCTTGGAGTACGTGGAAATCTGGGTTAGCCTGATAATTGATGGTCTGGCTTTGAGTGTCATATGAGATCTCGTCTGATTCATCAGTTGAAAACTTCACAGGTCTTCTCTTAGGTAGCTTTGTAGTGCCGAAGGCCACACGATCAACTGCAAATAAAAGAAAAGTAATTGAAAAAATCTCTATAAATGCTTACTTCCTTTATTGGATAGGTTGATTTACCTAGACGAGGATCAAACGTTCCGTATCCTGGAGAGGGGTCATCCTGTTCTTCAACAGTGTCGTCCATTGCGCCGTAAGGTGAATCAGTCTTCCCGTTAACGTAAGTCCAGCTCGAGCCAGGTTCAGGATCCGAGTACAAACCAACCAGGCCAGGCTTTGGCAGTTCCACTACGTAATCTTCAACATAATCTTCGTTGCCGTATTCATATTTTGAGCTTGTAACTTGATAAGGATTTTTACTTGAATGCGGTTTTTTGAAGTTATTATTTTTTATATTGTCGTAGGGGTCTACATAATCATCTTCAGGAGTTACTATTTTCTGCGTCACCCTTGTCGGTTTAGTAGGTACGGGGGCCTTAATTTTGTGATTTACGGGTGGATATCTACGAAGCATCAAGGCATTTCTTTGTTTTAAAGCAGAAGATGCACCGCTTACTTTATGTACAGACCTTTTATGACGTTGGTTTGCAGGAAAGTTATCGGCAAAGTAAATTTTAGTTGGTTTATTATTATTTGGTAGTGGAAGTATGCAACAAATAAATTGAGAATCAGTCGGAAGCTTCGCCGCACCTTGCCTGAAAAAATTGCAGCAGTTACTATGTAATACTATTTTCCTTTGATACAAAATATACTTACCATTGTCGTTAAGCTCTAAAATATTTTTAGTTTATGCGTAACACAAATCAAAAATATCGTACCTTTCGCGTTTAACATAAACAACTCCATTTCGAATTTTACATTCCCCTTTTTTTAGATACGTACAGATATTTTGGACCTGCGTCGTCTCTTCTTTATAAACTTTGAAAGTAACTTTGTCTGTAATCAATACCGTTTTGTTCTTATTTGCTAATTCATGAGTGCTATTAGTTGCAACTGGCATGGTTTTTCTGGTGGTGTTCATGATTTCTTTCCAAATTAATTGATCACTGTTGGGGAATATAAAGTCAAGAACGTCACCACTGTTTGTATTAGGTGTAGTTGTTTTTTTTTGTGCTTCCGTCGATACGGTGTCACGTTCGTTAGGCCAAGTCAGATGTGTCTGATCTTGAAAGCGAAAGTTCCAATTACCCGTATTACTTCTAGCATTTCCATTATCAGCTGCATTATCATCCCTGAACACAACTTTGTCTGTCTCGTCATTTTCCAATTCGCTTACTTCTTCATATTTTGCTGGGGCTGGTTTCACGCCTTTGTGTGCTGCAACTTTGTCATTAAGCCACCAAAACTCACCATTAAATTGTGCGTTAGTTGTGGCTGTTGATAATGCTAGAATTACTAGCGTTGAGAGCATGTTGTGTATGGTTCGGTTGGTGAGGTTTTGCGGTTTGTGTGTTGCCGGGTGCGCAATAAAAGGAAGGCAACGAGCCAGAAGCGCAGGATATTGCAGCTGCGCAATTAGAGCACAATTTGCTAGCAGTTAGCCGCGTATTATTTCGCGACTATTACGTTTATTCGCGATCGTCCGCGCTCACGCCCTGTGACCGTTTGTGGCCGATCACTGAACTTTTCCCCTTTTGTTGGGGTATGGTCGGCAAAAATGATATGGGAACTAGGTCAGGAGGATAATACATTAGATAGTACATTTGTTTACAGTATAATTTGCAGACTTGTTATATATTGATAAAAACAACAGAAATACGGCACAAATAAGGTGTTTATGCTTAGGTACCTCACGGTTAGGTACCTAAATATTCATTTTGTAGCGGTACATTGCGTTTACCAAAATTCAGACTTAGTTTAGTCAGTCAAAAATTTGAGAACCAAGTTACTTGGAATTGTAATCTTTTCAAAAATCACACCATAACGGCTATTATGTAAACGAGGGACACTTGCAGCTTATAAAATCTAACAGAAATTTTCGTGGACGTTATTTCTCTCTATGTGTTTCTGTTAATATTGTTAACATTTTTGTGTTATGCATTTATCTAGAGTATTTTTCTGTATGTAAAGTATTGAAATTAATGTGCTAACTGTACTTTAGATAATTATTAAGTTATTTACGTGTACACATGTATCTGCGTAGGCATAGTGAATTAGAGGATAAGTATGCGGTATGATGCTCTTTAGTTATCTAAAGACTCATTTATTGTGTCCGTGACCCATTTACTGTTGACTTTATTTTACTATATATATTTAAATTGAATAATTAATTATAGAGGCGGAAACGACACGTAATATTCTGAAAATATCAATTTTAATTTGTGTTGGTCATTTGTGCCTATTTGATAAACTTAGTGCCGTGTTCACCAACAATTAAACGGACGATTAGCAGTTTAACGGGTGTCAGATGTATTGATTAACAGCTGATTAAGACTTAACCGTCCGATTAATTGTTGGTGAACACGGCCCTTAATAGGTTAAGGTCAGGTATAGATTATGCGCCATGCAACTGAAAAAATTAAGAAATAAAATAAATGCCGCTTAAGTCCGTTGACCACCGCCGCCGTCAACGACACGATAACGATAACGAGATGACAGCGCCGAAATAGCGGCACATACATGGCCACCGCACGCCCGACGCTTGAGCGACGTGTTATCCCGACCGACGATTTTTGGAGTAGATCGTCGCTACCGCTAGAACTCGGCCCGATATTGTGACGGGCCGATGTACCGGCAAAACAAAACACGTTTGAACTTGTCCACCGCCGCCGTCAACGACACGACGCCGATAACGAGATGACTTTTTATTTTTAACCGATTTTAAAAAAAGGAGTATATTTTTTAATTTATGCCTCCATATTTTTTTATCTACTGAACCGAATTCGGTAGTACTTTTTTAATTAAGAAAGTCGTATTTCATGGGTGGTCCCATATAATAAGTTGTCGCCGGTTGTACGCAGCAATTCCTTAGTTTGTTTTATTTCTACGCACGACGACTGACGACAGCTACAACAAACTGACTGAACCACCGATATCGTCAAACAATCGCCTTCACGACATTTTGATATCTACTATAAAAATATCGTTATCGTTGTCGTGTCGTTGAGGAATTGGAAATGATTTAGAGGAATTTTGAATTTTACTGCTTATTTTTTTGTTATAACCGTTATTTTCGTAAATGAGTGTATAGTGTATCATTGTAACGCGTTAATCGACCGATTATCGCAGATTATTATGCCCGTCAATGGAATTGACGAGGTGAAACGCAACGCAATCGCGTGTCGGACACACGCAGCGTTGCAGTCGACATATTTCAAGGATTCACATACCAATATCAATTGCTGATTGTGAAAATATTAAATACTTTTTTTGAGTATTATAATCCATCTAAAAAATATGAGTCCTGCCCAAATTGTAAAGAAAGGAGAGCTCGGGGGAGACCAACAGGTCAACGCCCCTCGGTCACCCCGGATATCGCTGGAGTGATTTGTCAGAGATGGATTTTTGCCAACTTTATGTCGGCAATCATTTGCAGGAATTGACGCAGAACTTTGAGTAGCTGAGTCCCATGTTAGCCAAGATTCAGTAAATATCAGTAAGCAGGTATTATTTCGCTGAAAAGTAGTAGTTCATATAATTATGCAGAAGTAATCCGAAACCTACTTCGGTTAAGAACTGCAGAGGCAAATAAACCGTTAACAAATGGAATTGGAAGTGGAAAGAGAAATAATTTTCAATGCGCTTGTTTACTCCAACACAGACGACAGTTTTAAAACAGTACGATAGTACTACCCTTTATACCTTTACCTTACCTTTTGCCAATTTAGTATAGTCAGTTTTTTTTCAGTAGATTCCAAAACAAATTCAGAAAACATTATTTTTTAAGCAACATTTTATAATAAGGTGTTTTTTTTATAAACGAGTGCACTATTAAAGCTACCCGAGAAATTACTTATTTGCGAACTGTGAGAGCCTTGGTTTCAAAGTGCAGTTTATAGGTAGTGTAGGTCCCTTACTTTTCACCTATACAGTTATACTCGTACTGTTACTGGAATGCCTCGACTGTGCATCTACTCAGCTCTGTTTATTGGTGCTATTAGAATGCATGGCAGGGCAGTTCGATGCATCAGGGGTTGTGCAGTTTTTCAGCTCGAAGGAGATTGCAATCGTGGCAAATGGTAACAAGCGAGAATAGTAAGTTCTCTTCTGATATTGATGCAAAAACGGATTGGAGGTTGGTCATTGATATTTGATTGGCTCTCGTTTGGATCCAAATAACTTTGTTTACTATTTATATCTTCTAACTTATATATTTGTTCTTATTTCAATTTTTGTGGTATAAATGTCGAATAGATTTTAAGGTTTTCTGTTTTGCTAGTCATATGTTATTTGCGTGTAATTTTTTAGCGTAAATTAATAATCAATTTGACTGATTTCTCTCGAAGTAAAGACATGTTAAGGGACAGACTGGGTGTGGTCCGGGACCTTGTTATGAACTGTTAAAACCTGGTAAGTGGCAAGTTCAAAGCAGAGGAAAGGAATCCTCTATATAAATGCTATAAGTGTGTCCCTTTCTAATTTCTTTCCGGTTGATAATATGGATCAGGGCTGGGATTCTTCACAGTTTTAACGATATCGTCTTTTCGACCAATTTCCGTATTGTCAAAGTTTTGATAACTCTTATATCATTGATAATAATGGCGGCCGAGTTAAAAACGATGTTAAAACAAGTCAAACACGATATCGTTTTAACGCAGTAGAATAGAGGCTCAGGATGTTAATTCCATAGAATAATAACTAAAGGCATAGAAGGAGCCTTAAAACGAAAGGGTCAGATTCATAATAAAGCCTGAGAAGATTTTATTTGGCCCTAATTCAATACAAATTTGCATTGAAATAGGGTCAAATAGAATCTTGTCAGGCTTTATCTGTCTCGAAACTTTCAAATGAATGTTCAATAAATGAAAAACGGAAACAATGTAGTCCATCTTTTGCAAAAACTAGCCATGTTCACACCAAGTTGATGTCAACTCGTCGAAACTGGTCACCAACTGGTCATCATGGTCGTAGATTAGCTTATACAATACCTGCAAACATAAACGTAGTTTATACATGTAACAGTATACGACTATGATATTTTAGCTTATAAAACTGTCTCTTTTGGCGCACTGAATCCCAATAAGACTATGCATGGGTCATACACACTCTTAAAAACAAAAGTTGTCTTTCCTGTGGTCAATAGTTAAAATCTTGAGTGCGTATAAGTTATGTTTTTACATGATAGGTCTAAAGCAGTCCTGACACCGTTTATGCGGGAATGGGCTTAGCCAGAAAATTAGGCCTTAAAACTGTTAACTTCCGGTGTGTCCACAGGAAAGACGATAACCTTAATCCGTGTATGACCCGCGTATCAGCTATCTGTATGTTGCCTTTTATTTTGTCGCTCCTTCTGGGCCTATAGTGCTTATTCTATGGTTAATTCTCTTAAACATGTGAAAGACGAAACTCGCGAGCGCGCTATTTACGGCGAGCTTAAGTTGTCCCTCGAGCTCGTCCGCATAAAGAAGAATTACGTACCTACCGATTTTGGTTGCATGTTTCGGATGCGGAAGCACTAGCTGGAGATTGATGGCACGAGCAGAGCGAGGTGTTTGTGGGGCGAGATTCGAGATTGTAAGCAGTCAGTCCGAGTGCGTTTGATTAAAAGAACTAATACTTTTAATTTAATAGTTAGTGGTATAAAGGTTATTTTTAACTACAGAAACCAAAATAGCCAAGCTCCTAGAACTGCCCTTTTTAAATGTTACGAATTCCAACGGAATAAAAATTCATCATCTTATAGAAAATTATATTAGGTAGGTAATTATTTTAATTTTATTATTTATTTCTAATTTATATTTTTGGCGATCTCAATGTAATAACTTATAATATGACGTGCTGTTCAATTTAAACTGTGACTTTATATTGGGAAATAAAATCAGGATCTGAATAAAATCACAAAAAGGTCATACATATTATTAAATGTAGGTATTCTTAAACATCGGTAACATCATTCGAAATTTTATGCAATTAGTCCTTAGTACCCATAATTTTAACTGTCAAATCCCAGTTAGACATTTAAGTATCTAAAAAAACACCAATTTTATAATTTACAATTCCTCTATAAAACAACTGTACTCTTTAATTCAAATTTTAGAAATAATGTAATGTAAAGTGAAAAATCGTCTAAACGATTGTGGTTGATGACGTTTCTTACGTATCCAAAAATAGCAAGATGAACGTATAATTTTACTTTGTAATTTTAGTATGAACTCAAGTTTAATGACCGATTAGGAGGAGTTGACAAAGAACTACGAAAAGCTAGCTTACAGTCGTTAATCTACGAAACAGGCAATTTATTTTTTCGACAGACCTACACGAGAGATATAGCTTTAACTACGCGAAAGTATTCCAAAAGAGAATAAAAATCTATCTCAACGGAAACGGATACATTCTTTCGAAAGGTTCTAAAGTAGTAAATATGCGCTAGGAAAATGTTGCCATGTCCAAATTCAACGAAATCTCAAACAGTTGGTAGGAAAGTTTATTTCAAATCAAATCAAATTAAATGGGCAGTTTGTTACTAAGAATGTTTTTGTAAGTTTTTTGACTTTATTACCTTATTAAGATTTTCTTTGACACTGAATAAAATACTTGCCTCTACTGTAAGAATTTGGATGCTAATAATTAAAAAATATCAAAACAATCGAGATTACCTCTAGACAAGATTCAGATTCAGATCCAGATTATTTATTACGTAACATAATAATTAAATTATTCATTGAAAACATTAATGAGATACCATACTTTCATATAAATACAAAATTTTATTTCAATATCTTAATCAAAATGTTTATTCAGTAAATAGGCCACCATAGGGCTCTTTTACACGTCGGTAATATGAAGTGAATTTACTAGCGCTTCGGATAAGACCATCATTGCGGAGAAGAAGCGTTAAGAAACTCCAGCAGTAGGTCATTTTTTCAAACATAAAGTACAGTAATACTTAGAAGTAAGTTACATTACAAGTACTTAATAAAGTAATAAATAATAATTATTAAAGCTAGAACAAATAAAATCATTACAAATGTAAGGCTAATAACATTAAACTAAAAATAATGAGTCTAGGAGAACAACACGACGAGGTCTCTACGTCAAAAGCCATAACTAGAATAATAAATTTCGAAATCACTATCACTATATTCTATTATAAAAGAAGTTCCTCCGTTGTGTCTGTCTGTCCGTCTGTTCGCAGTAAACTCAAAGACTAACGGACGGATTGCATACAGTTTTCACCAATAGACGGAGTCATAGGAAGGTTTAAGTGTATAATTCATCAGGGTTTGGTGTAAATTAGCTGAAATATGACGATGCATGGTATTAATAGAAGACTAAAAAAACCTGCCTATTGAGAGCGCAGAAATAAAAAAAACGCGTTAACATATATTATGTCTAACCACACGATGCTCTATTCACAATGCATATTTTTTGTATACATTAATTCTTATCAAAATAAATCTTTTAATTGTTTTTAATACTTAAAGTAGACAAACTATGCATTATATAATTTGGATAAATGAAGTTACAACAATGAATGATGAACAAATGAATTTTGTGAGTTTGTATCTAAGTATATAATATACGACAAGTAATCTCCATTACCACGGAAACTACTTGAAAAATTCTTTTACTATTTGAAAGGTACATTCTTCCGGATGGAAATAGGCGATTTTTTACTAAGTCAGGTTTAGAAAGGCAATCAAATTTTAGAAGTTTATTGTTGTCTTACTCTCACTTTTAAGTTAGAAAAACACAACAAAATTGTGCTTCTTGCTCTACAACTGCAGTTAAAGTAAGACAGCAATCCACTTCTCCATTTTTTTATTAGGCCGAAACGCTAGTGCTCACACATTAAACTAAATATTAAATAGTACACTATACATAATCAGTACTAATCAATAAAAAATAAAAACAAAAAAAATACTCTAGGATTATCAGTTTTTTCAATTCCTTGTTCATAGAATCCCTATTTGAAGATTGAGCAGAATTATCACTGGGGATCTGGAAAAGTCAATAACTGGCAACACTGGCTCCAGCGTGGCGAGAGAGATTTGTGTGCCGGAACGGCAGCCCTAGGCCTGGCTCTTGGCAGGTTACTCCGAAGCAAAATCTAAACTTTGGGTGTCGCATTCCTTTTTCTCTCGACTCGAGATCAAATCGAAAGAAAGAGACGGAGCTACAGTAACCTTAACCTTAAATTTCAGTTTTTTCAGGTTAACTTATCCAAAGGAGATCGAGAGAAAAGTCAAATAACAATGAATAACTATTCAGAAGAGAAGTTCTACGTTGTCATTTAAAACCCATGGAAATATATTCCAAAGTGAAAGGTTGAAGTAACTAGGTATAGGAACAAATCTGGTAACACTTAAGCGCAGTCAAGTTTATCAGAATTCTGGCAATAAAATTGCAGAAGTTAATTGCTTTAAATGTAGGCCTACAACGAGAAAAACCATTTTGCTGTCTTTTTCCAACTTGAAAGTTAAATACAGCAGAGACAGCAGTCAACTTCTGCAAATTTTATTTTTAGTTTAAAGCTCACTTTAAAGCTTCACAGACTTTCCGCAGCGATACAGTTATATAAAATTACACGTCGGTTGCATACTCAAAATGTAACGACAAATTCAGGAGCTCTATTTTACTCGATAAAACGATATTGCTTTTGATAGTTATCGTATTCTCAACGTTATGATAACTTCTATTTACAGTAATGGCAGTCGAGTTACAAGCAATACGATAACATGTTAAAAGCAATATCGTTTTACCGAGTAAAATATAGTCACTTCCCTATACTTAAACAAAAATTAAGCGCTGAAATGTATGTATCGTACATAACTTCCGAAGGACTGCACCAAATTAGTTTTTTTGTCGTTTTCATTATTTTTAGGACAAGGTTTGTATGAAAGAATAAAAAAACATTAGGTCGGATACGTGCTACGGGGGCGTAGCCAGATTTTTTTATATATGAATAGTGCCACTCCATGTCTTCCGGTGGATGTCGTAAGAAGTGACTAAGGGAATAAAGGCCTGTAGTACTGTTAGACGATGGGCTTGCAACTTGTCACTACACTCTTCAATCTTGGCCTGATTGTGCAAAATGTGGTTACAAAATTAATAACAAGTCTCTTTAGAGTTGTTGGTATTTCTGTAGCTCTGCCGACCCCACTCTGGGAATACAGGCGTGATGTTATGTACCTATGTTATAATCTACCTATTCGTCCTAAAAAAAGACTACAACCTACCTATTACTTCACCCCATAACTTCTAGCACTTTTATACAACTTTCATAAGCTGCTTGTGCTCGTCTCGCTCCTGGATCTAATATAGAGCAATAACTTGCAGGTACAGCACGACGTGAAAAAATATGTGGCAGTAAAAAATAGAAGACTTTTTTTCTGACAATTTTTTTTATGATGTCTTTTCTATTATTGAGGTTATCTCGAGCAGATCGCTATATAATTAAAAGACCATCAGTTGTTAAGCATGTTAAAAAATAAAATGTGGGAGGGTGGATGAAGTTTGAGTGTCATGATGGGGTTTTCATTCTCGAGTTAAACCTCAATCTTTCACTTCGATTGCGAGAAAAATAAATCTCAAGTTATAATAGTTTTAACATATGCACGTAAAACGTAAGCACTATCATTTTTACTGCTAACTCCTTGTCACTGTATTAATGCAGACAGAGACAACAACTTATTTTTGGGGTTAGAACATAACATAACAAATAATCCATAGACATTTCCGAAAAAAGACAGAGAGGTGGTGGAGGTTGTAGGCCCAGCCTGCCCTCCACCGCGCACTCCGACGACAAGGGCAATATAATCAAATGACAACATGTAATTGGCTGTTTGTGGTTTTCCAAGGCTTTTAATTATAAGAAAATTAAAAAGAAAAAGTGAAGTGTCACTTTACCCCTTGGGATTAAATGCATCACTTTAATCCGAGTATAGTTGGCTATTACGAGTCATTTTATATAGAGTGTGAGAAGTGAAAACAATATTATTTTGTCTTTAATCAGTCATTTACTTTCAATATTGCGCACGAAGTAGGTAGGTATTCATTTAGTTAGAATAGTGCCACTCCAAGTCTTCCCGTGGATGTCGTAAGAGGCGACTCAGGGAATAAGGGCTTGTAGTATTGTTAGGCGATGGGCTTGCAACCTGTCACTAATACACTAGTAAACTTCTTGGCCTGATTGTGCAAAATGTGATTACAAAATTATCAACAAGTCTTTTTAGAGTTGTTGGTATTTCTGTAGCTCTGCCGACCCCACTCTGGGAATGAAGGCGTGATGTTATGTATGCATGTATGTTATTAATGAAATTAAAAAGATTATCATATCATACTCGTATCATCGACATGATTGCCTGACTCGTCTTAGACATGTGCTGTCACCTGTCGTGATAAACATCGTCATGCGCCTGCGGTGAGCCGACATCTCGTAATCACGGGGCATCGCCTGAAATGTCACCGAAACGTGTTCCCACGGTTCCTAAGACGAGGTCGGACTAAATTTTGGTTTCATTTTCATTAAATTAGTGATTGAAACAACTCTGTCCGAGTTTCCACCCACTTCAGTAATAAACAAATTCTTTTGTTTATTCTACCTCTGTAGTAGTATACTCTCGGGATCCGTCCAATTGTCCGGAATAAAAAATACCCTATGTGCCATGGAAACTAGTACAGCGGTTTACCTGCGAAAGCGTAACGAACAATCAAACAAACAGAGTTACTTTAGCATTTAATTTTTTTATATTATGGTTGTTACTATTTTTGAATTTAACATACCTACTATTGTATGTATACGTATGGTGCTAATCTTAAATATTCCTCGATCTAAATACTTCTAGCAGCATTGGATTCGGCAGCCCTCATAAGACACAAAAGGATATCTAATTGCTGAACCAAATGACACCAATTATCAGTTCGCTGGCTTCGCTGCAGATAATGCTAGCAAAATACCAAATACATCAATACGACATTCTATTCCCGGACAGTGGAAATCAAATTAACGGTAACTTGTATGGAATGGCTGCGTTCGACTGGTTACCTATTACTGTTATCCGCAAATTTAACACAAGCTGCATATTGCAGATAGAAGGGAATCATTTCAGCAAATTCCGTTGTCAATACTTCTGTCTAATACTTCATCCATTTAATGTAAAGATACGAGACGGTATGTGTACCTATACATACGTTAATGCCATGCGACCATACGGGTGAGATGGCTATTTATTGACGACGAAAAATGACTAACTTTGAAATCAATTTGTGCAACGATAAAATCTACGAGAGGGCGCACCTTTTGGATTTCATATCATTACGCCTTTATCATATCAAACCCTAAAGCTGGGCCCGCTCGCTAATTAAATCGCTGCACAAATTGATTTTAAAGTTAGTCATTTTTCATCAGTGAGCTTCAAAAATTGCCCCCTCGGGCCGAGATTCTACATCGTATAAACTTAATTATTGCTTTCGACGTGTTCCCGTATTGTCAACATTTTGGTAACTCTTATTTCCTTGACAGTAACGACACGGCAAGGCAATAGGTACGGTTTTACCAAGATAAATTAGAGGCCCTGTAATCCATGCGTTCCGTAAACGAGTTATCGATTGTTTGAAGCTGAGCCATCTGTCGTTTCGCTGCAACTCGAATAGATAATATAATGAGTAGGCGCAAACTGCATACTGTGAGCCAAACGAGAACGTTTATCTCGAAAGATTATCTTTTCAATGCTAGTTAGCGTTCAATAGTGTGTATTAATCCGAGATAATAATATGAACTCTTAATATTAATAAAGGAGTCATATTTAGCATGTATACGCATCGTGAATAGTTCACGCCACATGTTACAATATTCCTACTACTCCATTACCCAACATGTGCGACTTTACGAGTTCCATCTCACCCGTATGGCATTAAACATGTATATTTGTATAGTAGTACCCGTGGACCCGCGGCCGTGAATGTTAAATAGACTAGTGTGTTGTTGGCAAGCCGCAACTGTTCAACCAAGCTCTGCTTCACCACTCAAAACACACGACAAAAAGTCCCAACCCATTTCTGACAGGCAAAATTAAACTATCCCAGAAAGCACTAAAGCTTATTTTCAGTGGTGAGGTAAAACGACGCTCGTTTCGAAGCCAACTGATGCATAAGCATATTTTTATGTTGGTTTCAGGACTGGATTGTGCCTGCAGTGAATTTAAACAGCGTGGTTTGTGAATATGCAAGTGATATTACTGCCATACTGGTTTATTTACTTCAGCTGCTGGTTTTGAATAAATGGGAGTTAGTTTAGAATTGCGTAATCGGAAAAATGTTGTTATAGGTTTGTAGGGTTCAGGGTTAAATGCGATGAAACAAGTTTTTAATTTATTTTATTCATCATGAAGTTATATAAAAGTGTTAGTGTGTGTTTGGTTCAAATTTAACTTTGATCCACTTACTTACTGCTAATAGAATGGGTTGAAATTTAGAATACATAATAATATATGTTAACCTGACGACATTGCAATATTATGGTACGAGTATTTAGATACTACTACTGATACTGAGCGGAGCTGCTGATCTGATAATGGAGTCTAATGGTTGGATAACGTAGACCACAGACTTAGGATTGCAGATGATAACTTTGCAAACAAAGTACAGTCGGCAGCAAACGGTTATTCCATTATATTTTTTGACAGAAATTTATTAAAGCCTACTTACAGGGCTACGAAGAAACCTATTTAGATTCGCTCACCCATTATTTTTTAGTTTACCATGGCATTTAAAACCTGAAGACTGAAGAAACATCTTGCCGTTACCCGTTCAAATAAATGTAAAAACGTATTCTTTACTTAATTTATAATCATTTTTCATCAACCAGTTGGCTTCTGTACGTGTCTAGATTTGCCTACATTATTGTATTTAGCTGTACAGAATCGGGTACGAGTATTGCACGATGTTCGCACGGTTTTAATAAGTAAGCACGAAACTTTATTATATAAAACCCAGTGTGCAACGAACGGTGCAACGAGTCGTGAATGGAAATGAGTTGCGTATTTTTTACGGAAGCTTGTTATGCATAACTGCATTAAAACCATTTTTTGATATATGCATTATTATAGAAAATAACGGACCCACTTTTGATGTGGATATAGTTTTAATGTTTTAAAACATTTGGAAACTGATCATTTTTAATACTTATTATTCAGTGTCACTTTATAAAATAAAATATAATCCTACTTATCCTACTAATTCTTACTAATATTGTAAATGTGACAGTTTGGATGGATGGATGGGTGGATGTTTGTTACTCAATTCCACCAGAACGGATCTGGACAAATTTTGGTATGGATATAGTTTGAGTCCCGGGAAAGGATATAGAATACTTTTTATCCCGAAAAATTGGACGTCCTTGAAGGAATAGCGATAAACGAGTTCTATGCGGTCGGAGTCACGGAAACAACAAGTTATAAATAAAACTTAAATAAACTCTCAATAGGTCATTTTAAAACTGGATTTCTATTACATTTGACTCTCAACCATATCGTTATCAATGTTATCATATTGTTGATATAATGGTAGCTCTTATTAACTTCATAATAAACGCGGCTGTATCGTAAAAAATACAATAAATCCTTGTAGGAGGGTCCTTCTGAAAACCAGCGCCGCGCTTGCTATGGCACAGAGCTGGGGCCCTTTTCAACACCATGTTTAATGCGTTATTTTCAGTAGTTTTTTTTTTCATTTTTTTTTTACGTGTTGTTTTTTTTCTATTCTGTTGCATTCTGTTTTAGTAACATAGAGGTGCACCTACTAAGAAAGTAAATCATCGCTATAAACAGGAAGGAATATACACTTTTTAATAATCAAAGTAGGTACCTATAAAATAACTCGTATGCATGCAGCGTTATAAACAAATCTGCTAAGATGTGGTAATAGCTAGTTTGGCTTGAAGCAGTGGCCACAGGGAGTATCTCGGGTGAAATATGCCTCGTTCCAGAGATTTACTCGCTGCCGTGCGAGCCGTTTTAAATGGTTAACTTAATTGTTTTGCGTTGAATATGTTGCCTAGAAAACGCTTGTGTTCATACATTAATTTGTGTAGGTGTGCATTATTAATTTACATTTTATTACAATGTTTGCATACTGAAATATATGTAGTTGTGTGAGATTTAAAAGAAAAATTAAGTATGTTATAAACGCTTTGCTAATATTAAAATTACTATGTCGAGTAATTTACATCCTTCGTCATGAACCTGTCAACCGAAATTATAAACTTGTAGCGATTTTATGGTATAAAGCTGAAAACGCGGCGTTTTCCAAAAAAAGTACCTATAGTTACGTTAAATATTAACAACTGTAATTTTTCCACTACGTCACGGCTACGTGCTACACTAGTAGCGTGTGGCAAAGCTTAACAGCAAAAATACATCTATACTGATATAATATTCCTGTTTGCCTAGTACCAGATTTGAGATTAAACTAGGTCTAGGTTTGATAAAATCAAAAATGGGACTCACAGATATTTGAAATCGCAAGACAATCGGAAGAGTGTTAATTGCCACTCAACCCTGAGGACCAAGATGGAAAGGCTCTACGAGTATGCTATGCTAGTCATACCGTCATCGGAGCATAGCAATGCAGCTGCTTAGCGGTTGGTTAGAGAATTGGATGGCCGTAGCAATCCGGCTCCCACATCTAAAAAGAAGAGATATAAAATAACTGGCACAGAATAATTCACGTTATCAGCTAGTACCAAAGATAACAAATCACAAAGAAGAAAAAGTAAAACAGTTTATCATTTTATATTCACTTAACCCTTTTCGTAGAACGGAGCAAGCAACAACTCGGCAAATGAACACCGTGCGCCGTTGTCTCCGACACTTTAACGAACAACTAACGAACTGCAACTACTGCTGATTATGTAAGTGCATTTAAAAAACTTGCAAATTGTCGCAACTCGTATTGTCGCGGTAGAGTTTCCGACCAAGTTGGCCTGAGAATGAACATGGACAAGACGAAAGTCATGTCCAATGTCCATGTCGCGACAACTCCCGTGATGGTCGGAGGCTCTGCGCTCGAAGTTGTTGACGACTATGTTTACCTGGGACAAACGGTCCAGTTAGGTAAGTCCAACTTTGAGAAAGAGGTCACTCGTCGAATCCGACTCGGCTGGGCAGCGTTCGGGAAGCTTCGCAGCATCTTTTCGTCCAAATTACCGCAGTGTTTGAAGTCAAAAGTCTTTGACCAGTGTGTGTTGCCAGTGATGACTTACGGATCTGAGACGTGGGCGCTAACAATGGGCCTTATAAGGAAGCTCAAAGTCACTCAGAGGGCTATGGAGAGAGCTATGCTCGGGGTTTCTCTGCGTGATAGAATCAGAAATGATGATATCCGCAGTAGAACTAAGGTTACCGACATAGCCCGAAGAATAGCTAAACTTAAGTGGCAGTGGGCGGGGCACATTGCTCGCAGGACTGATGACCGATGGAGTCAGAAGGTTCTTGAGTGGCGTCCACGGACCGGGAGACGAGCTGTAGGTAGGCCTCCAACAAGATGGAGCGACGACCTTGTAAAAATCGCGGGAACGCGGTGGATGCGAAAAGCACAGGACCGGTCTGAATGGAGAGCCTTGGGGGAGGCCTATGTCCAGCAGTGGACGTCTTTCGGCTGATATGATGATGTATTGTCGCGGACAAAGAAACTCCGCTTCCAGCGTGTTTGAGCACATTCCAATTTATTAAGGGAAGACTAGTGAAAAGTAGGATAATTGTATTGAATTAGAATTCACTCTACTCCTATAACGACATAATTAAAAAACAATTGAATAGTCGTTCTATATATTATGTCAAATACTTCGGAACCTGATTTTTATCGAAGATTACGACTTGAGACATAAAAGAGGAGATATTAAATAAAACGGAAATAAAAAAAAATATACCAAATTGTATTGTAGAAAGTGGCGCCCTCATTTAATTTCTACTATTTTATGCCCACTATACAAGAATTGCTAGTTCAAAGGTTACATAAGAGATTTCCTTTCTCCCCACGTACAGTCAAGGTCATAAATATGTATACACTTTAGTACCTTGTCACTTTAATCGCTGTGACAATTTCATATGGCAGTTGAAACATGACGTTAAATAGACAAGGTACTAAAGTGTATACATATTTATAACCTTGACTGTAGAAGCGAGGCGAGAGACAATTTTGAACATGTCTTACGGAAGCAAATATGAATAAATGAATTAATGAAGTGCGTTCATTGTCATAGAAACAACTCAATTGAGACAATACAACTTGTAAAATAAAAGAAAAAAATTAGTTAAAAAACAGACAAAATAATTTTATTATGATAACTTGCAATATCTGCGGTCCGAAAAATATGATTTGATCTCAATATCAAGATAATTAATAATGTATAGAGTTGATAATCCGTCCGTTTTCGTAAATCGCTATTGTTAGTGTTTTGCATCTTGTCCAGGCCCATATTATTATGTACTCGGATCCATTATAAATGATCTAAAGCATAAACAGGTTATGTGTATGTACTGACCAGGCGGAAACCTCGCGAACACATGTGCTTAGTACAACATGTTTGGGTTAGCGGAGCTGAAAGTTTCTGTGTTGTTCCATCGCGTCAGGAAGTTGCCCGTCAGCTGTGTCTAGACGTTCGGTTTTGCGCTCATAATAAATTTAGTGCACGATCTCTGTATATACAGAGGGGCCTTAGCGGTCGGGACCTATTATTAGATATTGAGAATCAGCACCCCCGTGTGGTTACCGGGTTAGAATAGTGCCACTCCATGTCTTCCCGTGGATGTCGTAAGATTAAGGGCTTGTAGGTGATGGGCTGGCAACCTGTCACTAATACACTAGTAAACTTCTTGGCCTGATTGTGCAAAATGTGGTTACAGAATTATAAAGTAGGTAGATTTCTTTTTAGAGTTGTCAGTATTTCTGTAGCTCTGCCTACCCCACCTGGGAATGAAGGGGTGATGTTATGTTTATGTTATGTTATGAGAATCAGCACGTCGCTCAGGGCCTCTATTCAGTATGCTTAGCACAAGTTGTATTTTCTGGCTTGTCGCTCAGTGCATCTCTATCGTTACAGACTAGATAGAAAGGGAGATCCGAGCGACAAACAAGTCGCGGACCCCTTGTGCTAGCCTTCCAGGGCCTCTATTCAACTGCGTTATAACGATATCGTTTTTGACCTGTTTCCGTATTGTCAACGTTTTGATAACTCTTATGTCATTTACAATAATGGCGACTGTGACATAAACGATTCTTAAACGTGTCAAACACGATATCGTTTTAACGCACCTGAATAGAGGCCCAGGTGCGTTAAAACGATATCGTGTTTGACACGTTTAAGAATCGTTTATGTCACAGTCGCCATTATTGTAAATGACATAAGAGTTATCAAAACGTTGACAATACGGAAACAGGTCAAAAACGATGTCGTTATTACCTTGTAGAATTCCAGCCCCGGTTTCATGATTGATTTGTGTTTTTTTTTAAATAAAATTCGTCTTTCTTTTATATTTCTCTCAGAAATTGTGCGCTCTTTTTATTGTATTTTGTTCTTGTTGGCTATAATTTTAACACAAACCTATGCTCACAAGAGTGCGTAACTACTCGTAAGTGCTTATCCTATGATTTTTATAAGAGACAAAAAAAACCTATCATAGAAATTCTGAAAAAAGAGCTGGGGGGGCCTACCTATACCAAAACAAAATGAACAAAAAAATCAACGAGTCAAGCCGGCTCCAGGATTTAGGGGATAAAAAAATTGAATCCGCTCGCGGTCTGCATGCACCCGAATGCAGGGGATCAGCCTGGTGTAACAATGCCGGTGTTCGTGTTACTGACGAGTATTTAACACTCTAAAATTATAGTCCACCATTGTCCTAGGTCTTTAATATGTTTTTTATAATAAATATCACGAATGAATGAAGGTCTGTTTTAAATGTATCATTGATTTGTATAAATACAGTACGGTTATTGAGAGTACCTCATGAGTAAGGTCTTAGTCCACGTGTCTCACCGGCTAATCTTGGTTTAAGTGGGTTTTCTTGGTAAAACCAAAAACCCACAAGAATTTTAGTTTTAAGTAAAGTTTTTTGTAACTGACTTTCAAATAAAATTCTAGCGACTTGTATTATTCGAATTGTATATTTCGGATTTCGGATTTTAAGCCCTTTACTTTTTATTTTGTACACAGCAGACCTAGTTAAGAATCTCAAGCACTGTAGTACGCATTTATACGCAGACGATACCCAAATATATTACTCTTTCGCACCGAATAATCTGGATTTGTCGCTTAGTAAGATTAACGAAGATTTAGAAATAGTAGCGGACTGGTCGCTCAATAACAACCTCATCTTAAATCCGACTAAATCTCAGTTTATAGTAATGGGAAATAAATGGCAACGAAACAAGATGAAGGAACAAAACCCAAAAGTATCGGTTGGAGCCGAGGCTATTTCCCAGGTAGAAAATGCAAAAAACCTAGGTGTGGTTATGGACGGACAATTGCGGTACGTAGAACATCTGAATATAAAGATAAGAAATGCCTTCCTACAGACTTAAGGTACTGTATAAGATTCGCAAATACTTATCAGTACAGGTCAGGGAAGTTCTCGTTGAATCTCTAGTGCTCTCGCAATTGAACTACGCTGACATAGTTTATGGACCGAGAATCTTGGTTAAAACAAAAAAGCCGTGCAACGGGTACAAAATGCGTGTGTACGTTTTTGCTATGAGGTTCCCAAACGAGCGCACATTACCCCCTTCCTTAATGATAGGAAATTATTAAATATGGAGAATCGAAGACGACTGCATCTAGCTTACACGGTTCGTAAAATTCTTGACTTTGAGAAACCTCGCTATTTATTTGAGAAGCTTAAATGGGTAAAAGACACACGCGGCAGATCGCTAAGAAGGTGCACTAAGCTTGCAGTGCCTCAGCACAAGTCAGCATTTTTTAGAGGGTGTTTTAAATTTGCTGCTGCCAAAATTTGGAACGACCTGCCACCACCACTGCGAGAACCTATGTCTCTGCAAAAATACAAGCGGTTGGTCCAAACGCACCTAATAACTACTCAGAGCAAATTTTATTCTCCCTCATAACGTCATATCATAATCATAACGTTGTGTTTTTTAAACGTATGACACATCGCGCCCACACAGTCACATACCTACTCACACATGCATACATGCATTCACAAACTACACATACTACACACACTATCACATCGCATGGCACTTTTCTCTTTTTCTTTTTCTTTTAACTTTTCAACCAAATGTTTTCATTTGTAATGTATTCCTTCAAACATGAAATGTTTTATTATACTTTTTTTTTCAATAACTTTTGAAGCATGAAATGTTTTATTGTACTTTTTTTTTTTTTTAAATATATTTACCTAGTTTACTGTATCATCAACACTTTGTATCAGTTTGCGACCGTCCCGCCTCTAGGGACCAGTCTGAAAACCAGCGCCGGGCGTATCTGCCTAGCACATGCTGAGATTGGGACCCTTTGCTCAACCTGGCTTAGATACTATACATTTTTATTATATTTTTTTTTCTCTTGTACTAACTTGTTTTTATTTATTATCGATTCATTTATACTTGCTAAATTTAAGGTTGTGGCAATAAAGATTATTCTTATTCTTATTCTTATTCTTATATCTTAGTAGACACGTGGGGGCGTGTCAAGCCAAGTTCAAAAGAAGAGAACTGGCGACGCAGCGGCTGTGTGTTATATTACACGAACCATTTGAGGCCAGTTTTGACCCCTACGTAACTGAAAATCTATCTCATACATATCTCAAATAATTTGTCGTCGAAGTCAACAGCCAAAATTAGCCAGTAATATTGACACTTTTACGTTTTAGGTGGGATATATTTTATTTCTCCGCACTAACTACTAACTTTTAATGAAATAATTCTTAATGATTTCCATGAATCTCGGTAGGTCCGCGATTTGTACTTACTATTGCGCAATAAAGATTAAATAAATAACTAGTACCTTTATAAGAAAATTCATACACTTCCGTGTAGTAGGTATATACTATAATCTTGTTATAATTGAAAAGGAAATTTATTTGCGTTACCCCCGCGGAACCACGATGTGGAAGTGACTTCCACAAATGCCGTTAAATGCCGTTAAATATGATTATCACTTCATTATAAAAGCTTTAATAACGAATTTCTCTTCATATTTTCACGTATCAATTTTATTTTAATGACGAAAAAATACACCAAATAACATCACTTTTATGAAAGTAGGGTCTAATCTTTAGCTGTTATCTAGCATCCGCAGTCGCGTAGGATTACCGTGATTATGTAAACTGCAGCTCGCAGTATAGCCAGTTAGTGGCTCTTTAGCTGTTTGTTTGCCGTCGGTAAGTAGTTGTTCGACTAACAGTGCTACAACGGCGATAGAAAGTTACTTTGGACTTAGTGTTTGGTTTTCATGCGGACAGCTTTTACATTGGTAAAGATAAAATGAAAAGTGTTTTGTTTTTAAATTATAAACTGTTGTGAGACTATTTTGTCATTCTACTATAATATGAGATAACTTAGTTGCCCCGCCTATCTGTTTGACAATTTTTTTTTCTAACAAGGCTGAATCTACAATGCTAAAATTTGGAATAGATAGTATATAGTGATCCGCACAAAGCTTCGTCATTAGTTTTTTTTTTTAAAGATATTTATTTAAGCAGCGGAAAACATGGTACAGTCACCATCAGATAGATCTAACCGGACAGCGAGCCCAAAAAAATGTGTTGCAATGGATTCCCAAAAAAGACTAACACGTGAAACCGTCAGAAAAATGACACGTAACACTTCGTTTAAATTATTTGCTTGGATAAAAAATCAAGAAGATGTAACTGCATAGTCGACCGAAAAGATTTAACTGGACAAACATTCAGTGTATCTAAGGTGACAAAAGTTCAAAAAGATCTTTCAAAATACCTCTTTACGGTAAAACTTTTTGGGAAGTTTAAAAAAATCAGGACAGAAATGACAAATGCCAATATTGACATTAAGCTCACAATGTAAACAATAACCATAATTATATTCTTCACATGTTCAGCGTACAAGAGTCGTTTTAAAATATTATGCGTGCTTTTCAAATATATGCGAAAACGTTAACCAGTTTGTCGCCGTGACCAAACTGCCGCCTTGTGTCGACGGCATGTTGCCGTGGTCTCCTGTTGGTTACTCTCGCCGTACCGCCCCTAAACTTGATCAGTTTCCAGCAGCCGTTCATGTGATCACATGAACGGCTTTGAAACCAGCACGATGGTCTCGTGTATGATGCGTGTTCAACAAATAATCTCAACGCAGTTTCGTCTCGTGCCGCGAATCACAAACACGAGATAGCTTGAATCAGCTTATTGCTCGGTGTGTAGTGTTTATTTATGTGTGTTATTTGTATAAATAAAAATCAATTTTACTTTAATTTGAACGTATCCCTTTATAACTTTTATGCTGCCCCTTTTTGTAAGCTTTTATTGTACTTGCAATTTTGATAAGTTAGATCATTTTGCAAACCATATTTCTACCACTTGCTGCTACCGGATTGCGCTGAAATTCGGCATATTTATGTAAGTAAGGTGACAATGCAATATTATTATAAAGTGGTCATAGGAACTTCGCATCGAAAAAAGATAGCCCCATCGTGTTTGGGCTCGTTGGGTTTTTCGGTATAAACAGTGATTACTGTGCACAAAAACGTACAGACCTTAACCCAAACCCTTGTAAGTAGGTACCAAAAACAAAATTTTGGCAGACACTTATCTCAGCAATAGCTGTTTTAAATATAATTTAAGGTGTCAATATACAATTTAGCCCTTGAGGATTTCCTATGGCTGCCTTCTGTCTCCATCAGCATAGCTCGATGGGACCGTTATTATTAATTATTATTATAAGTAAATATTCTCATCCAAATCGCATAAGTACGAGTATGTTAGTTACAAGTGACGCTAACGTAAGTGTGGTAAAATACTGCACCAAGAAAAGTAAAAACAGTAAGAGTAAAAGAGATGTCTAAATTCTGTCACGGCGTAAGTAACAAATATCGCGTAGGGGAGGCCGGGGCTTGTTTTAACGAGGATAAGTATTAACACGTCAATAGCGGCCAAATTACTATAATCTAAATCTCGTTTTTTTATTCCTTCCATGGATTATGATATGATACCAAATACGTAGTGACCCATCAGTTGTCAGCAGGACTCCAAACGGAAAAATTGTGCGCCGCGGCGACTTTTTGCAGATAAATAGAGTTTTTTACGATTGCAATTTTTTGACTTCCTCACTAATTGTTGCCACAATGAAATCACAATTTGGTGTTGAATAAAGCTTTTTTGATTAAGTAACGATAGTAATTGTAATTATCATGTTATTTAATTGCTTTAATTTTAAATGTTTTTTCTACTGTTGCAGGAGTGACCGCTACCCTGACCATGAGTTACAATTACGATACTCACTAGAGATTCTAATACTCTGTCCCTCTCACTCTACTATAATATTGTGAGGAACAGAGCATTCTACTCGCTAGCGAGTACGATAATTGCAACTCATGGTAAGGTTACGGGGCTAGTTTTAACAAAACAGGGGTATCTGTGTAATCGTATAATGTGACAAAAGATTTTATTCGTGTGAAAAAAACCAGAAAAAATTATGATATTTTGATACTAACGTTGATTATTGTTTAACTTGGCTTGTCTGTAAGGCTGAAAGTAAATTAAAGTTACCACTATGCAATGTTATTATTTTTTAGTCATTCGATTTTTATATCATTGTCGATTATTGTGTTACAAACCCCTTTGAAGAAGACCTCTTTTTTATAATAATGGTGATGTACTTTGATTTATTTTTTATTTTAACCACCGATTAAATGGATATGAAAATAAAACACGTACGTTATGTACTTTTAAAGCTACAGGTATACTTATACGTCTATCCATTCTGTGCTACAGGTAAAAGCTTGAAGTGTTAGATTATGCCCGGCTTCCCCTACAAGAAGTCACGGGGACTTTCCTTGACAGCTGACATATTGTGATCAAATTCAATTTTAAACTAACGAACAGTGTTCAAAATGTAAGCCAAGTTCGCCTACAATAACCATTCAAATATCTAAAATGAATACCACATACAAGTACTTTATTTTCCTCAATCCTACACTTACTTGAATTAAATAAGTTATATAAGTTATAACTTAATGCCATAAAGTTCAAAATGATTTATTGGAATATGGTCATAAAAAAATGGGCAAGAGCATGTCGGACCATGCTTAGTGTAGGGTTCCGAAGCCGTTAAGTACTACAAACATAAAAATCAACAAGTAATAATATTTTTTTATTAAGTCACTTGGTGCCGTCTTAGATGATTTTAGTAGGTATAAACACTTTGATTGCCTGTATCTCAAGAACCAATGATGTCTACTTAGTCGTGATAGTTTTGCTAGCGCTTAAATTAATATTTCATAAACGGATTACCTAATCGAAATACTGTTTCCACAAACCCGTAATATTTTTGAAAAACCTATCCAACGACACCTCACACTATAAAGTAGACGAGAAAAAATACATCCCCACGTTACGTGCAGGGGAGGTACCCTAAAAAATTTTTTTTTGTACATTTTATTGTACCACTTTGTTGGCGTGACTTATATGCATATGCATGCCAAATTACAGCTTTCTAGTACTAAGATTCTCTGCGCTAGGCTGCGGACGGACGGACAGACGGACATGGCGAAACTATAAGGGTTCCTAGTTTGACTACGGAACCCTAGAAATTGAGTATAATGTACCTATATTTTATACTTTTTAATGCTTTTTTCAACACAATTACAGCCTATTAGGTACATACCATTATGCTAAATTTTGAGCATGTTGGAACTATTTATCATTATATATAAGAGTATAAAATCTTTCATGATTTTTTATTTACGAGTGCTATAATCTTTTCATTAAGAAAATTCATATCAGAATATTCTCTGTTACTTGATAGACTTTATTCTAAGCTGGGCCTGAAAGAGTTAACTAACACAAATGAAAAAAGTATTAATAAAAATACGATACGTAGAATAATATCCCGTCGATAAAAATGAACTTGGCCTGCGCACTTCTAACAATCCGAATGAGGGTCTGATATCTCTAGTACCAGCAAATCAGTTCATATGAAATTGCGCATGTGTGCGTTCTATTCTATACCAGCCTTCAACAAAGTACTAATGGCGAAAGACAAAATTAAAAAAAGAGTTCAAATATTTATTTGGTTACGATACGGACCGACGGACGGACGGTTTTGTATACCATTTGCGTTTTATTATAATTACTCTCTTAGTGCTTTAAGGTTTTATAAAAATAAAAATACGATTAGGCTGTTTTGTAATTATTAGATCGCATAAATAGTGTGTGGTAACACTGGTTACATGGAAATATAATAAGTATGGAAGCCTAACTGATGCTGAAAATCGGCTCCACTGACATAGTGCTGGCGGGGGTGCAGCTAATACTGCTCTGTGGAGTCGACTTTTTGACGTAGTGTCAAACAGTTGTTTATAATTGCAAAAATAATTGGATTTTAATGATTACCGGATTTAAATAATGCTGCAAAAATGCCAAGTAGCTTTGTGAGTTGGTGCAGGACCCACACAGATGCAAAACAAAGCGATATTTATTTGAATACTTAGTGAGTTATTGAAATTTTCATATTTCCATACTAATGTCATGTCCGACTTTTTGCAATACACTTTGAAAAATATGAATTACAAGCAAATGCTTCGAATGAATAGGAAATTAAATTTCATGTTATCTTTACTATAGTTACTTTACATAATAAAACAAATAGGTGATATCGATGGTTCCACCGAATAAAGGTGTAGTATGCCAAAAGCTAACTTTCCGGGAAAAAATAAATACCAGTAGATAGATACCAAAATATGAATTCTATTAAAATAAGCACATTCATTCATTCATTCTATTACATTAAGTATAAGTGCTAGTACCATTTCATAGCTTTTATTCTAGTGTAGTGAAGCGCAGATAGTTTGTGCTATAAAAGTTTATACGTTTCTAGGATTCCATAGTCAAACTAGGAACCCTAATAGTTTCACGATGTCGATCCGTCTGTCCGTCCGCAGCCTAGCTCAGAGACTCTTAGAACTAGAAAGCTGTAATTTGGCATGAGAATATACATATTAGTCACGCCAACAAAGTCGTAAAGTTAAATTTTGAAAAAAAATGTTTTAGTGTACCTCCCCTAAACGTAACGTGGGGATGTTTTTTTTTCTCGTCTACCACATAATGTGGGATGTCGTTGGATAGGTATATCAAAAATATTAGTAATGCAACCTTTCATTACTTTTTGTGTAGAATAAGTACTAGTCTATTGCCTTGATTCTTTAGGACTATTATTCGACAGTGGAAATTTCAAATGTCGTAAGGGACAAACGCTTACTTTTCAGGGGAGCCAGAAAACAAAATTCTACTTTTTTTAAATTCATAACTAGGAAACTACTCATCCCATTAAGATGATTCTTGGCAGCATACTTTTTAAATAACTTCGCCTACCCTATTTTTTTAATTGGACCTCCATAAATACAGTGGTTTAGGAAATAGTGTCCCTTACAACAAAAAAATAAGAAGAAAATGTGTGTTACACCTCCGAAAACACAGTACTTATCTGACAAAATGTATTCTTTTTAGTGCCTTACAACATAGGAATTTTAAAAATATTGAGATATACGATATTGCGCTTAATGAAACAAGACGTTATACAAAAATATTTGACCGATACGACAAATACAACAAATAGATAGAAAAAAAAAATACTGACTTCAATGGTATATTTAGCGTATTTACGACAAAATGTCCCTTACGACATTTGAAATTTCCACCGTCGATATACTATTGTTAATGTCAGTTTTAAACAATTGATAGCTTACTTATATAAGTTTGTCTAAGAAAATTTCTTAACAATAACAAAGGCGTTCTAATTAAAAAGGACAAGAATGTAAAAAGTACAAAAGTTGTTTATTCAGTAAATAGGCCGCACAGGCACTTTTACACTTCAAATTTTTAAATTCCAAATTCTATCAGCGCTTCCGAAGAGGAGACCACTGCTGAGAAGAAACGCCGCAAGATATTCAGCAAAAAAAACGGTTAATGTTTTGTAACTCTCAAAATTTATCAATCCCTCCATATAATTAGGTCCACAGTCCTTTGCATCTATAAAAAGTCAAACTTCGAAGTAAACTGAAAAAAAAGTTACGGCCGCTTATGCAAGCCGCAAGTTCATATCATAAAATTGTTAATTTGTTGCTCCATCACAAAATAATAATGTTTTTTGTAATTGAAATAAAAAATTGTTATAAAACAAAAAATCGCCTTCAAAAGCGCACAAAATAACTTTTTTTTAAATTGTAGGCACCTAATAATCGCCGACTTCGGTTCTGTTGGGCTAACCTATTAGGTAGGTGCCTACAATTTTAAAAGATGTTATTTGATGCGTTTTTGAAAGCGGTTTTTTTATTTTAAAACATTTATTTTATTTTATACTTTTTAGTGATCACAATACGCTGTTACGTAGTCATACTTCGTAGTTGATATGAAACTTTAATTTATTTCAAGCGCCCCATACGACGCCGCGGGAAAGTCATAGTCATATTTCAACAAGTAAATATTTTTCGTTGTAGTCGCTCAACTATCTAAATCGAGATATCTTGTCGCCACCCTTGAAATAGGTACCATTGAGGAGTTCCGGTGGCCATCTGTGGTCTTCATGATCAGTTTCACTGCACCAAGTTATACTTTCTGAATGCAAATGCTAGATTTGTTACTAAAAATACTAAAATCGCTATACTATGTTTGCCAATCGCTATATTTGAGGAATTCCCTCAATTCCTCACTGATCCCCTCATCAGATTCAGATTTGGTGACAATGGGATCACCTCGAAAGTATAGGTACTCTATCAAACTAAAGAAGATTTTTTAAAATCGGTCCACAATTGAGGAAGTAATCGGTGAACATACATAAAAAAAATACATACCATGGAACGTACAATCTCCTCCTTTTTTGAAGTCTGTTAAAAACCAATAGGAAACGGCTTTCCACTCAAGTGCGAGTCGGACTATGCACTACGTATTAGGGTATCATTTAAGAAATAACATTTTTCGGGTTCCGTATCTCAAAAGCAAAAAACGGAACCCTTATAGGATCACTTTGTTGTCCGTCCGTCCGTCCGTATGTCCGTCTGTCTGTCCTTTTATGCCGCAAAAAACGTATGTTTCAACACTCTCAATGGAATCAAAATGTATAGGGTAGGTACTTCCTATTAGACCCAGAATCCTGAAAATTGGCAAGAAGGAAGCACAAATTATGGAAAAAATCCGAAAAATGTTTTTTGCGATTGCAAACTTATTTGCAACTGTGGTGAAGCGTGGCCCAAACCAGTAAGGAAAGCCGGTCCAGTTAAGTGCGAGTCGAATAACGCACCACGCATTAGGATTTCTTTGATAAAGTAACATTTTTTATTACCAACTAAATTTTGTTTGTTGTTGACGGCGAAATAAATAGTTTTTTTTTTTAAGAAAAGAAAACGCACTCAGAAATGGCCAGCAAACTAAGACCCCCGAAACTTTAAGAGATTGTATGAAATCAATAAAATGCTGATTTGTAATCTCAAACTTCTGTTTAGATACCTCGTTTAATATATATTTTATTAAAAGTATTAGCTTTCAGAGCTCATATCTACCTAATATACCTAAATATCAAAATCACACTTGGATGTTATTTTTGTGATATACTTACCAACTATTAATAATACATCTAAATTATTAATATCTAACGAGCCGGTTACATTTCGAATGTTGCTAGAATAAAGTGTGTAAGTGTATATAAGGTCAAAGAATAGGTTCAACCCTAGAATTCACCAGCAGCTTATTCAATTTTTGCCTATGACAGTCATGTTTTGTTATTTTTAAAAGATGACTGTATTAATCTTATATACCTACTTTAAACATTTCCCAATAAAACATGACTTAGAAAACCTTTGTCAGTTCATGACTTAGGTAATTTCTAAGATAAATACTCTATTTGAATTTGTGCGACCATTTCTACCTACATTTAAGTAAACAAACAAACCTCCGTCGCCTCCACCGCAGTACAAAATCACAACAAAACTACACATACACATAACAAGTTATACTTCACTGGTTGAGGCTCTTATGCTGAGTAGGGGCCCTTTTCAACGCCATTTTGTGTTATTTTTAGTTGTCTTTTGTTTTAATTGTATTTTGTAAGCGTTAAATATTTTTAACCGACTTAAAAAAAAGAAGGAAGTTTTTCAATTCATCGGGACCAAGACGCCTGGAACGATTTTTTTTTTGTCCGATTGCGTCTACTTTCTAGTTGGACCCATTTCCAGCACGTCAACATCTGATGATGAGATCTTGGAGAAATCGAAAGAACTCCTCAAATATTATAGGAATAAATAAATATACGTGGACGACGTAACAGTATTATTATGATCACTAAAAGGTATGAAATAAAATAAATGTTTTTAGTCCGACTGACCTTTATTTTTATTACCTATCATTTTAAAATAAGTTATTTCTTGCATTTTGAAGACGGCTTTTAGTTTTTTCAAACATTTATTTCATTTCTACTCTTTTACTTTAAAACATCACCTAACGTTTTGACGGAAGAAGACAATAAATTGGCAGTTGAGTTCCGTACTAGGAACCCTTATAGTTCCGCCATGTCCGTCCTTCTGTCCGTCCGTCTGTCCGACCGTCTGTCTGTCCATCTGCCAGTCCTTCCATCTCTCCGTCCATCTGTCCGTCCGTCCGTCTGTCCGTCCGTCCGTCTATCCATTCGTCCATCTTTCCATCCGTCCATCTGTCCATCTGTCCGTCTGTCCATCCATCCATATGTCCGTCTGTCCGTCCGTCCGCCCGTCCGTCCGTCCGTCCGTCCGTCCGTCCGTCCACAGCTTAGCTTAGAGACTCTTAGTACTAGAAAGCTGTTATTTGGCATGAATATACATAGGACCTCCCCTGCACGTAAGTGAGGATAGTTCTTTTTTCTCGTCTACCCCATGGAGTGGGGTTTTTGTAATTTCAAAAATATTACGGATATGTCAAATATTTTTTTCGATTAAAGGCATCCGGTTGTAAAATATTAAGCGTTACATTGCTATTTTTGTTAGAGTCAAGTGTCCCTACAGCCAAAACTATAAATAATAAAAACAGAAAAATGTATACAAAAAAGTGTTTATACCTACTAAAACCATTGATTTAAATCAGCACCAAATAACTTTAAATAGAAAATTAGTTCATACTTGTTGTTTTTTGAGACGGTATTGTTGTGTTTGTAGTATCAGCTTCGGAACCCTACATTGAGCATGGTCCGACATGCACTTGCCCGGTTTTTCGGCGGTACTCGGTACAAATCAGTCTGGCGTGCGTAATTTTGCGATAATTGTAATTATCACATCAATCATTTATTTTTAAATCGAATGTTTTTTGGCTAAAACGAGATCTAATGATGGATCTGAAAGGTCGTCACATCTCCGGTGTACTTAAAACAGGCTAGCTTAGTTTGAACTGTTAACCTTTCGTATGTCCCGTCCGTCCTATCCGTCTGTCCTGTCCGTCCGTCCTGTCCGTTCGTCCTGTCCGTCCATCCTGTCCGTCCGTCCTGTCTGTCCGTCCTGTCCGTCCACCCTGTCCGTCCGTCCTGTCCGTCCGTCCTGTCCGTCCATCCGTCCCGTCCGTACGTAGTGTCCGTCCGTCTTGTCCGTCCGTCCGTCCGTCCTGTCCGTCCGTCCTGTCCGTCCGTCCCGTCCGTCTGTCCCGTCCGTCCGTCCTGTCCATGTTCATCTGTTTGTCTGACTGTATGAAGTTCACATCCATATTACTTGGAACACTAGACACTGCTAAAAATTTTAGTAAAGGAAAAAAATATTTTTAGGCTTAGCACCCCATTCTGTAACATTTTTTTACGCCAGTATTATAGCTCCATTACATCAGAAGTTATAACCGCATGTTATTTTGTTTATTAATATAAATATTTTTGTTGCAGTCTACTACGTCTAGGTACTTCTTACATTTTATTCTATTAAAATAAATTCTGAAATGACGCAGTGTCACAGATCAGTAAGAGATATACGTTTTTCAAATCAAGATGTTTGTAATGTAGCTCTAAACGTAAACTATCCGTCCGTCCTCTCCGTCCGTCCTGTCCGTCCGTCCCGTCCGTCCGTCCTGTCCGTCCGTCCTGTCCATCTGTCCCGCCCGTCCGTGTTCGTCTGTTTGTCTGACTGTATGAACTTCACATTTATTTTATTTGGAACACTAGACACTGCTAAAAATTTAAATAAATATTTTTGTAATGTTGCAGTCTACTACGTCTAGGTACTTCTTACATTTTATTATATAGTAATAAATTTCTGAAGTGACGCAGTGTCACAGATCAGTAAGAGATACACGTTTTTCAAATCAAGATGTGTGTAATGTAGCTCTAAACGTAAACTGTCCGTCCATCTTGTCCGTCCGTGCCTTCCGACCGTCCTGTTCGTCCGTCCTGTCCGTCTGTCCCGTCCGTCCGTCCTGTCCGTGTTCGTCTGTTTGTCTGACTGTATGAAGTTCACATCCATTTTACTTGGAACACTAGATACTGCTAAAAACCTTGTAAAGGAAAACAATATTTTTAGGGTTAGCACCCCATTCTGTAACATTTTTTTAGAAGCTTTTATGTTATTTTGTTTATTTATATAAATATTTTTGTAATGTTGCAGTCTACTACGTCTAGGTACTTCTTACATTTTATTATATAGTAATAAATTTCTGAAGTGACGCAGTGTCACAGATCAGTAAGAGATACACGTTTTTCAAATCAAGATGTTTGTAATGTAGCTCTAAACGTAAACTATCCGTCCGTCCTCTCCGTCCGTCCTGTCCGTCCGTCCCGTCCGTCCGTCCTGTCCGTCCGTCCCGTCCGTCCGTCCTGTCCGTCCGTCCCGTCCGTCCGTCCTGTCCGTCTGTCCCGTCCGTCAGTGTTCGTCTGTTTGTCTGACTGTATGAACTTCACATTTATTTTATTTGGAACACTAGACACTGCTAAAATCTTAGTAAAAGGAAAAAATATTTTTAGGGTTATCACCCCATTCTGTTAATATTTTTTTACGCCAGTATTATAGCGTCATTACATCAGAAGTTATAACCTCATGTTGTTTTGTTTATTAATATAAATATTTTTGTTTCAGCCTACTATGTCTAGGTACTTCTTACATTTTATTCTACTAAAATAAATTCTGAAGTGACGCAGTGTCACAGATCAGTAAGAGATACACGTTTTTTAAATCAAAATGTTTGTAATATATGTAGCTCTTAACGTAAACTGTCCGTCCTGTCCGTCCGTCCTGTCCGTACCGTCCGTCCGTGCTGTCCGTCCGTCCCGTCCGTCCCGTCCATCCCATCCGTCCGTCCTGTATGTCCCGTAACGTCCGTCCGTCCGTTCTGGCCGTCCTGTCCGTCCGAACCGAGGTACTGCTTAACATTTTGTACAAAGATCAAAACTTTTTTTAGGGTTGGTATCCCATTCCGTAATTATTTTTTACACCAGTATTATCGCGTCATTACATCGGAAGTCATAAACCTCGTATGTTATTATATTTCTTAATGTAAATATTTCTGTTCCAGCCCACTACGTGTAGTAGGACCTTCTTTTATTTTATTATATTAGAAGAAATGCTGAAGTGACGCCGATCAGTACGAGATACACGTTTTTCAAATCAAGATATTTGTATCATGGCTCTAAACATAAACTAATAACGAATTAACTCTGCGACAAAGAGATTGCATACAAATCCCACTGACGTGAATAATACTTAACTTACGAGCAATGTATACCGAATTGTCACCTGTCACTTATCCTCGTCAGTACGGTGGAAAAGGGGGCTGATAGCGAGTGGGATCTGAGACCCTGTGGGACATTTGCATTCTCAAGACTGCAGTCATGAGACTGCAAATACGTTGCTTATCGCTCGGATCCTATTTTCATGTTTTATCTTTTAAGCGATCCGAACGCACCCTGCACAAAGCCCTACCAACATTAAACCCGTCCCATCTTGCTTTTTAACCCCCGACACAAAAATAGGGGTGTTATAAGTTTGATGTGTAAGTGTGTGTGTGTGTGTCTGTCTGTGGCACCGTATCTCTTAAATGGATCAGCCGATTTGAATGCGGTTTTATGATTGAAAGCAGGTTTTCTAGCGGTGGTTCAGTCGTTTTTGAGATATGGAGCTTTTAGGGGGTTAAAAGCCCTAGAGGTTCATTTCAGAGCTGATATCTCTTGAACGGCTCAACCAATTTTCATTAAATCTTGCTAAGAACCATCCTGATTAGTGTAGCTTTATTGTTTTTGAACTAAAACTAGAAAGTAGCACTATTACTTGTGAAAAAGATTGCGTATATATACTCGTATGTTATCGACCATCTAGGGCAGGTCAAATACAAAAGTATAAGAAATGTACCCCCTCTACCAGCCCCCTATTTCACCATCTTGACAATGACATGTGATAGGTGACAATTTTGTATACATTGCAAAGTTAACACACTGATACATCACTGGGTTTCATATAAGCTGCGCCACGTACACTAAAATGTCACCTGTCAAGTGTCATTGTCAGTAAGGTGAAATAGGGGGCAGGAGCGCCTGGCGACATCGGTTGGCAATTTTACCCCTTATTCGCCGTCCAGCTCTAGGTTCCTCGGGGGCATTGACGACAAAGGTCTTAGAGTCTCTGTTCGTATCCCAAAATAATCGTATGAAAATTGGATTAAAAGTTTTAATGAAAATACTACTATGTAACAATAAAACAAATTTAATTTTCTATTACGTGAAACAAATTGAATGTATTTTTTTATTTTAATTGCTAGATGTGTACAATGTGATGTGTGATGTGATCGAAAAGGATGATGATGGCGCTGGTGGTCAGAGCGAACATGATAGCCCACAGGTTCCGACGATGTACCGCGGAAGTCGCAGTAACGCGTTTTAGAGATTTTTAATTGCTTTATACCTACAGCCTGAGTGCTTACTTGTCGCAAAGGTCTATTATATCAATGCCCTCCGAGACCAATATAACAACACGTTTAGGGATAAAGCATGCAGCGCAACGGGCTTACTGGCGGATGCGCGTCGACGGCTCTCCGGCGCAGGCGCACCAGCAACAGCAGCATCCTGCATCATAACGGACAGACTGCACCCTTTGTACCTTCTAATCAAGCTCTAATTCAAATTGATACATCCAAAAAATTATGGCCCATTTGTACGAAATGTTTTTTTTTTTTACCTAAAATGAACTACCACTGGCACCTCACCTGCATAGAATAAGTCTATAAAAATATTTTGGTTTTACGAAGGTAGTTTTGATTTGTTACATGATTTTCATAAAGTCATTTTTTCAAAGTAGCGAATTTTCACATTTCTCGTTCTTTCATAATTGTTTAATCGATTTTGTTCATGTAACGATTATATGTACCTACTATATTTAGTATTATATGTACCGATATAGAGTTAAAATGTTCGCGGTTTATTTTAATCGCTAAAATTACCAGTAGATTATTTAATTTTGTAGCATTTTTTCCATTCTAAAAACTTTAATTTGATAAAATCGACGGAGCTCCGCTGAGCGGAGCTTCTATTTCTGGGTTGTTTTGGCCCTCCAGGCCTAATATGAGACCGAAGCTAACCTAACCTACATACGCATATTATGATGCAAAAGTAATTATTGGGAAAATTTGCGATGGAAACATTGGGAACATATAAAATGTGAATAGTAAAAATTACGAATATTCAATAATGCTGTATAAAAATCGCTACATGAAGAAAAACAATAAAAAAAATTGACAATTGTAAAAGAACGCGATGTGAAAATTCGCTACTACGAAAAAATGCCTTTGTGAAAATCATTAAAATCATCTAACAAATCGTGTTTTGACAAATAAGGTGTCGTTGGTTTTGTCTTATACACTGTTGCCACATCTACAGGATTCAACAAATATACCTACCTTATACTTGCCTTCGGGGTCGTGCTCCTACTAGGAGCATAAAAATATTACAATTGAATCCCTCGTTTTCATACTCTAATTAAAGTACAAACATTATTTATTATTATCATATCAATAGTATTTCAGCAAGTTATAGGTTTAGGTCCGCTTCTGCGGAGCTCCTGTTTGATATCACTATAAGTCAGTGGTATCGTTTAACTTTAAAATACCTACTGTACCACCAGGGGTAATGCCAGGGGACGGTGGGTCTGAAGGGATATTTTGCGACAGTAAATAATAAAATTTGAAATACCTATATCTTCATTTCGTTGCAGTAGGAGAATCAGAAATTATAGTATTCATGCTCCTACCAGTGGGAGAATCAGTACTATAATGTCTTCGTGCTCCTACCAGTAGGAGAATTTAGCAGGAGCACGACCCCGAAGGGAATATTCGTATTGAAGTCTCTTTCTTTATCCTATACAATCTGTCCCTGCATAAGGTGCACAAACAAATAGGAATGAAATACGATGCAATTTCACCGACAAAAAAAAATGGTGTCTATTTTTTTTAAAGATTTGTAAAAAATCATTGATTGCTGTCAACCCCTTTACTTTGTTCTGATAAACAAAGTAAAATGTATCGCCTCACATGAAGTCTATTGAGATAAAATAAACGGTTTTTTAATCGTAGAGCATTTTCTGTGCCAATTAAATAAATAAAAGAATGTAAAAAAAAAACAAACAATAAAAGCACGTTTTTCTTAAAAAAAAAATTTTTTTTCGAAATTCCTGATAAATCCTATTTATTCTTTAATTACTTGAAAATATGCTCATATGACCTCGTGTTTTTATTAGCTATAATTATTAATCAACTCATTATCTTTAATTAAAAAAAAGAATTACGTGTCTAAAGCAAGCACGACATTTTTGATAAGCGTATTTTTTCGTACTTTTTTTATTTGGTTGACACAGGAAATGCTATAGGATAAAAAACCGTTTATTTCATCTCAATAGACCTCATATGAGGCGAGATATTTCCCTTTGTTCCGATAGGGTCGACAGCAGTAATTGTTTTTTTATATAAAATTAAACAATTTAAAAAATTACGTTTTTTTTTGTCGGTGAAATTGCATCTAGTCTCATCCCTATTCATTTGTGCGTCTTATCCAGGGACACTGTATTTAATTTTTAAGGGATGCCAACACGATCCTTTGCCGAAGCTTGTAGATGTACTCGTATGTGGCCGTAACGTGTATGGCGTGTAGAAGTTATTTCATAGAATAAGAACTAAGCATAGAAGGAGCTATAAAATATGCAGTCTTATTGGAAGAGACGGTCCTATAAGCTAAAACCAATTAGTATGTTGAATATCATATTCGCAAAACACGATTTTCGCAAAACATCATATTCGCAAAACATGATATTCTCAAAACATCATTATTAGCAAGACAGCAATTAGACAGTGTCGACGGAGCTCCTATTTCTGGGTAGTTTGGCCCTCCGGGCCTGCTGTAAAACTAACATAACCTAAACCTACCTACGATTCTATAACCTAATTCCACTATTTGCAAATATCATGTTTTGCGAATATCATGTTTTACTAATATCATGTTTTGCGAATATAATGTTTTGCTAATATCATGTTTTGCGAATATGATATTCTGCGAAGTATGGGCTAAAACATCATGATCGTACACTATAACGATCAAGGTGACCAGGGTGTTGAATACACGACTTCACAACACTGGCGTGTATGACTAGTTTTAGCGAGAGCTGGAGTCTATACTCTTTCCTTTTTAACTTATTGAACATTCATATTCAAATTTTTGATATAGGTATAGAAAAGACGCTTTCTTTTTAAGGCTCCTTCTATGCCTTTATTTTTTATTGTATGGGTTATGTGCTTATGTGACATGTATAAGTTGCTATTGTAAGTGTTTTTTTACCTATATGTATTGAAGTTGGTATTACTATTAAATAAAAGGTTTTAAGAGGTTTGAAAGCTTTTATACTTCGTCACAGGAGGGCTAGCACAAGTGGTTCGTGACTTGTTTGTCGCTCGGATCTTCCTTTCCATCTAGTCTGTAACGATAGAGACGCACTGAGCGACAAGCGATAAAATACAACTTGTGCTAAAAATTGCATGAGAGACGACATGATATCAATATTTTATTTTAGTCTGGTTTGGATAAAACTTTATTTTATCCAAACCAGACTAAAATAAAATATTTAACCTAACCTTAGACGAACGGCTAAGATTAGGTAGGGAGCTATTAAATTATTGGTATCATAAATACGTCTTACATTATGCCTATGTTAACAAGAAAGAGTTTGGATTCAAATTATGGCACTGTTTGAATCGAAATTGGCAGCATGATCCACGTTTACCTAGCATCTGATATTTCTTTGTGGCGGACATTTTAAAATATTCATATTTCACCTGTCGCCAATGCAAACTCTTTTTTGCCGAGGTTACTAAGCTTTTTGTGAGGCCCCGCGGCACTAAAGTGCGCCCTGTTGTGATCCTTATTAGTGCTGATAGACGAGCATAGTCGCTAGAATGCTCGAGTAAATGCGCAAGTCTATCGGCACCTTAAGATATAAGTCAATTAATATCTGGGGACAATCGCACACTAATTGACCTAGTCCCTAACTAAGCTCTAGGCTTGTACTATGGATGGGTACTAGACGACGTTAAACATACTTATATAGAGAAATTAATTTCCGTGTCAAATACACGCACATTTACACACACAGTCGGAAACATACTCAATCTCATCACACAAATATTTGCCCATACCGGGAATTGAACCTGGGACCGCTAGCTTCGTAAATATGCAGGGTCGCTTCAACTTTCTTTATAGCAGCAAGTGGTAGAAAAATGGTTTGAGAAACTTAAAACAGAACTTACAAATCAACATTGCAAGTTAAATAAAAGCTTTTAATAAAGGGCAGCATAAAAGCTTAAACAAACAATACATTCTTAATATAGTTCATTTATTTTGATTTATATAATTTACACACAAATTAGAAACACAACCCAACACCACACCCAGTAATAAACTTATTCAAGCTACCTCGTTATTGTGATTCTTAGCACGAGACGAGACTGCTTTAAGAGTATTTGTAGAACAGGCATCATACACGAGACCATCGTGATTTTTTCAAAGCCGTTCATGTGATCAAGCTGAGGGGCGGTACGGCGAGAGTAACCAACAGGAGACCTCAGCAACACGCCATCAACACGAGCCAAGCCGCCTGCGCGCGGCCTACATGCACTCAGTTTGGCCGCGGCGAACAATTGGTTAACGTTTTCGCACAATATTTTACACGCACGCATAACATTTTAAAACAATTCTTATATCGCTGAATATATTGTGAGGAATGTTATTGCTATTGTTTACGTTGTCAGTTTTGACATTAGTCATTTTGGTCCTGATTTTTTAAACCTATATAAAGTATTCTAGCGAAAAGAGGTAGTTTGAAAGATCATTTTGAATTTTTGTCACCTTAGATACAGCTGAATTTTTGTCCATTTAAATCGTTTTGGTCGACTATGCAGTTACATCTTCTTGATTTTTTATCCAAGCAAATAATTTAAACGAAGTGTTACGTGTCATTTTTCTGACGGTTTCACGTGTTAGTCTTTTTTGGGAATCCATTGCAACACATTTTTTTGGGCTCGCTGTCCGGTTAGATCTATCTGATGGTGACTGTACCTAATCAATATTTAAACTAATCGTGAGATTCATTATTTATTAGAAAACTCTTTAGTAACCTGTAGGAGGGGTTAATGTAAATTTAAACTGCCGGCTGAGGTTATTTATTATTTATTTTATTTCTAAACACGATAGCATGTTACACAAGGCGGCGAGCGTTGACGGAAGATCAAGTTACCCGCGTGAAATCCAAACCAATAGTATAAATCAAGTTTGCCACAACAGTAACCTAAGATAATCATTTATTAGGTTATGTTAGGTTAGTACAAATGTTCTATTTTATAGATTACTATGTTTTAAGAGACATACTCTTAAACCTTCGGAGAAAGAAACAGTTGAAAAACGAAAATTCGACCTTGTTTAATCCTAAAACATGTCTAAGGTTAAAACGACATTTACGACACCAAACTAATTGATTATAATAAACTCTCAACCAAATCATTACAAGGCGAACTGGCCAAAAGCCCGATATTAATCATAACATCAAAGCATTCATTCACCCAACGGAAAACTCAAGTTAAAATAACAGGTACCCCTGTTCAAATTGACCCACATCTCAATACCGGGGGAAAATAAATCAAAAGAGGGTTTATTTACACAAACCGACTAATGCGTCTTAAATATCCCGGGAACACCGGTACTATCCCGGGATAGAATTGGGAATAAGCCCGGGATTGCCCTGGCGGCGTTGCCGCGAATTTATAGAGTGTGAAAATTCTCTCAGGACGGATTGGTGTGAAATGACAAACGTGAGTCGCGTCCTAATGCGGCAAGGGTACAGTCGGCTTCTGGTTCTGAAAAGAATAATAAATATTGGCTTGAATTTGAATACAGTAAATATATGTATTAGCAGCAGTAAGTATTAATAATCACAATTTCAAGTATCTGCGTTGCTTAATTTTCGAGGAAACCAACTGAGGAGAGGTCACAAACGTGATTATCACACATCTACACTATTATTAAGAGGTAAAGTTTGTGTGCTTAATGTGGTTACAGAGTTATAAACGAGATTTTTTAGAGTTGTTGGTATTTCTGTAGCTCTGCCTACCCCACTCTGGGAATAAAGACGTAATTTTATCTATGTTACTATGTGTAAAGTTTGTGAGTTTCTCAGGACGTACTGAAACGTTTTTGAAAAAAAAATAGCAATACAAAGCCACGTTATTTGTAAGTGTCATAGGCTATATTTTATTTTTCTACACGGACGGACTCACGGGCAGCAGCTTGTATTTTATAAATTTCAAAGCTTGTATGTGTGTACTCCTTCACGCTGAAACTATCGGATGGATTTTGCTAAAAAAATGAATAGAGATAGCTTTTATCCTAAATTAACACATAGGCAATTTTATTCCGAAAGTAACACTGGTTCGCATAGGATGGTCAACGAAATTGGAGGTGTAGCGAATCACTAATTATACATGGACAAAGTCGCGAACAGAAGTTAGTAGTAAATGAAAAATCGTTAACGTTACCGAGTGTACACGCAGTGCAGTTGGTTGCTCGAGCAAATACGAAGTTTGAGTGCGCAACCCTTCGGCTAAGCAGATAGATGTCCAAGTTGGATAGGTGGCGGAGGTAGCGGAACACGGGTTGTTTATTAAGCATTACGACTGTGCCTAGAGTTGGAATAGACTGTCGGAGTGTTCAGTAGTGGTATCAGTAGGTAGCACGTGATGATTGAGCGTTGTATGGGTTGAAAACGAACTTTCCTGAAGATTGAAAGTTGAAAAAGCATCAAACGAGCATTTTTTTATTAAAATCTTCATTTTGTAGGGTTCCGTAGTCAAACTAGGAACCCTTATAGTTTCGCCATGTCCGTCCGTCCGTCCGCAGCCTGGCGCAGAGACTCTTAGTACTAGAAAGCTGCAATTTGTCATGAATATGCATATAAGTCACGCCAAGAAAGTGATACAATAAAATGTTAAAAAAAATTTTTTTAGGGCACCTCCCCTACACGTAACTTAGGGATGTATTTTTTTTCTTGTCTACTCTATAGTGTGGCGTGTCGTTGGATACGTCTTTTAAAAATATAACTGGTTTGTAAATCAGTTTTTTTATCAAGTTATCCGTTTAAGAAATATTAAGCTTTAAAGCGCTAATTTTTGTTAGACTCAAGTGTCAACCCCACCCTACAGCCAATACTACAAATACTAAAAATCAGAAAAAAATCTTAGATGAAACAGCATATAACGAATTTTAAAGGAAGACTATCACGACTAAGTAGACATCATTGTTTCTTGAGATACAGGTGATTAAATTGTTTATACCTACTAAAATCATCTAAAACGGCACCAATTGACTTTAAACAGAAAATTAGTTATTACTCGTTGATTTTTATGTGTGTAGTACTTAACAGCTTCGGAACCCTACACTGAGCATGGCTCGACATGTTCTTGCCCGGTTTTTTATATTTCTAGTATAGGATTGGTACGCATGATCGAAACTCTTATGCTCTTTTGGGCCTCTATTCTACTTGGTAAAGAAATATTCCTTTTTCCATGATATTGTATTGTTTTTAAGTCGGTCATTACTGTGAAGTAAATAATGACTTAACATAACGTTGACAATACGATAACGTGTCAAAATTCAAAAGCAATATTTATTCCTATACACCGAGTACAATAGCCCTATTAAATCGAAACATGTGTGACTCTCCAAAAATGTGATTTTAAATTCTGCCCAAAAACAATAATACGTAACATTAAAGACTTACAAACTGACTTTTGCGCTCCTAATATTAATAAAGGTTGACATGACATACTTAAACTACATTTAAAAGGACATCCGAACCAAAAGCGGTTAAATCTAGACTTTTTGTCGTATAAGAACTACAACATAACCCCACGCACAACTGCCAAAAGGACATAGGTTAAATTTCAAGTACCGCCAGTTTAAAAACGAAATAAACACAGCATCAAAGTAAATTGCGATGCCGCGTGCGGTTTCACAGTTAACGAGAGTCGTTTGTGACAAGTACAAACAGACAGACGAGCTTGACGGGGATTGCCGCAATTTCATGCTAAATCGTAATGAAAAATCTCATACGCTATACTTTGTGGCATTTATTGAGGGGATGTTATTATTAACTGGCCGGTGTTGCTGACAACCCAATTACCAACAAAAACAATTGGGAATAAAATTATACATAAGTACCTTATTTATTATCAAGCCATAGCCCATAGTACAAGCCTAGAGCTTAGTTTGGGACTAGGTCAATTTGTGTGACAATATCCTGTGATTTATTTTATTTTTTATTTTTATCAGAAAAATCGTACCTAGGAATACGGATTTCATTAGGAGTAGATATCAATACCATACAGAAAACAAATTTATCCTCCTATGATGTATACTTAAAATTACTAAAGTCAAATTATACCTTATGGCACGTGCGCACAGAATAAACCTGCCTTTTTTTCCGAAACTGTAAATAATTCTGGATTTATTTCAGGACTATCGTGTAGAATCCTATAGGTTAGGTTAGGTTAGTGTTATAAAATTCCTGAAATAATTGTAGTTACAGAAAAAAAGCGGGTTGGCAAATGAATAAGTTGCGGAACGATGCATTTGTCAAAGTCGGCGAAAAGGCAGATAACCGAAATTTTCACAAATTATGTATTACTGTTGCCGCTATAACAACTAATACTAAAAACAAAATTAAATAAATATTTAAGGGGGACAACAAACGTGTTTTTTTTAAACGTGAAATTCAATTTCAAATTGAAGTTCATAACATTTATTTCACAAAAACACATTGCAACACAACAAACATAGTATACAAAACAACATCAGAATAGATACAATTTACAAATGTTGCACTTTAGTGTGAAGTCAAATAGGGCTCCGCTCAGCATGCGCTGCAGCGAGACGAGGGAAAAACAACAATGAGAACAATGTTACTCAGCGGCAGGTCAAAGGGTTAGATGGGAAAGCAGTACACATACAACAATATTGTACAGTGCCCGGCGGTAAATATTGCAGCTAATTTCCATGTCCATCAATTACTAGATTTGTCATTTATCAGAATTTGAATCCAGAACAAGTACTTTATTGTTCTTTTGTTTGATTCTGGCGTGAACTATATAGAGCTGTAAAACCACTTTTTAAATATAATTTACTCTTTTTCAACCAACGAAATTATACAAATGTTAAACAAAATAAAATACTTCAACCGGCTTCCATAAAAGAGAAAGCAACTAAAATGAATATTTATTCGACGGCAAAATATTTATAAACATTGTAGATAATTTCGCGTGACTGGCCTTGTAAAGGTTTCCCTTTTTTTCCTATAGGTGCCATCGTACGACTTTAAGTGATTTATAGTTTGGGGTTTTAACTACTCTATACTATATATATTTTGGCCTGGACGCGACTGCACTCTATCGCAACTGAACCACGACTAGGAAAAGTTATAAAAGTAGTGTGCGACAGAGATAACGCTCTACGAAGCCGAAATTAGCCGATCGAACGATCTGTCGTGTGGTCGAGCTGCAATATTCAACGCCGGGCACTGTACGCGCTTTGTATGACGAGGACATGTAGAGTAGATCTAAAGTTGCTGTAGAATACCCACCGAATGGTAATGCAATCTGAATTTCGGGAACATTAAAGAGATTAAATTTCAACTAATTTGCGGTGGTGTTTTACCGCAACTCGTAGCAAACAAGCCGCTCGTGTTAGAGAATTCAGCTTTCAATTAGCTGGTATTTAGTACGTATAAATTGTAAATGTGAAAATACGTTTAGATTCTAGGAATTTCTCTCAATCATGCAGAATGGCAAACGAAATCGAATTTGGTAGCTTATTTGAAACGAATAAGTTCTTGTGAGAACACGTAAAAACTGCATCATGCTGTCTCCTTGGGAAGCCTTACCACTTACACAGTTAATGACATTTATATTTTTCTTACGAAAATATTTATACAAAGACAAGTGTACCTAGGGTAGAGCAAAAACTGAATTATGAAAATACAAAATATTCTTGTTTTTAAGTCGTTTGTCTGGTTAAAGCCAAAAACTTAAGTTGAAAGCTGTTAAAAAGCATCATTGTTGCTGTCATTGGATTGGACAAGCAATGCTTTCCTGTCTTGAATGAATATCTTTAAACTTCTATTTCTTCACAGGCTTGTTTGTTTTAAATACTTGCGTAACATATTTTTTTCTGAATCCTTTGCATTTTTAGCCGAATATTTTAACGAAAATACATTTCCTCTTTAACATAAAGTTCGTACAAAATTAATAATCACTTATTTTAAGTGAATAGCATCTTACCCCGGGCTATCAGTTATACCTGTCAACTCAGGAGTAAAGGTCGTATCATTCAGTAACTCGAACAATTCCCATAATGCCGCGGTCTACGGCCGGGTCGTAAAAGGGTCTGGGAGAGGTCCCAACTGGTCCCCAAGGAACATTATTTATATCCACGGAACACGGGTTCCGTCCGTGAACTATGGGCCCCTGAGTGAACCTTGATAATGTCCTGCTTATTGTTGGTTAATGTTTTCAGTGAAACTTTGCGTAAGAACTAGAATTTCAATACGTTTGCAATTGCTTGATCATAAGATTAGTATCTATACATATAATACAGATGAAGAGGGTCAAAGTCTGTTCATGGACGATATTCGAAAAAAAGTTGGCTTAGAATCTTAGAAAGTTTTTAGAATCTGTTATGTTTGTATGTGTGTTTGTTTTTTTTTGTTAGAATCTCGACTTTTATTTATAAAAGTGGCAATTAATTTTTAAATTTACTCGTATTATTAAAAAAATGAAAATGGGTTAATCAAATTTACCACAAACCACACAGGTATTGTTTTAGGGGGTAGAGTCATGAAACGCAAATTGTAGTATTTAGACCGCTTACATAGAAAATCATTTTTTGGAAAAATATACTCTTTGAAGGTGATGTAAACTATATCTGTAGTTATAACGAAAGTTCTGACTTTCCGCAGACGAAGCCGCGGGCGGAGAGCTAGTAATAAATTTAGTAAGTAATTATTATAGTGATGGAAGTATTAGGTAGCTCATGGCATGTGGGCATTTCATAAATTTAAATCTATGTATTTAGATTCCATATCATGCCTTCATTCCCAGAGTGGGGTAGGCAGAGCTACATAAAACCAACAACTCTAAAAATACTTGTTTATTATTCAGTAAGCACATTTTGTATAATCAGGCCAAGAAATTTACTAGTGTATTAGTGACATATTGCAAGCCCAACGCCTAACATGCAGTGGAACTATTCTAACCCGGCAACAACACGGCCTTAAAATTAAATCTATGGTCTATGTTTAACTTCGCGTATGTTTTTCCCTTTATTTATATATTTTTACCGATATATTCATCAATTATTGCAACGTTAATGACGGTCTGACTGTTCCATACTTTCTTACACAACTAAGACATGTTATATTGTGTACGTTATGATAGCTCTTATTTACTTAACTGTAATGGCAGCCGAGCTGAGAACAATACGATAACATGTCCAAAGAAAACTTTACTCAGTAAAATAGAGCCTCATTACTTAAGATTACAACTAAATTAACTTTTCGCAGCAAGTCACCCTTAACATATACCTACTTATTTAAAAAAGAGTTACGAACATTACAATGTTTTTATCGCATAATATTACATGACTCAGAATCAGAATACATTATTAGTAGTGAAAATGCTTGTTCGTCGAACATTTTAAGTAGTTACAATTTCCATTTATGTCGTCAGTAATCAAAGACAATACTTACTGAGCTGCTGAAATAAATAAAACAAGTAATTATTTTGGCAAGTACTCCTCGTTTAACTTCCGTCACGGTTAAAGCAAAAGTAATGAAATGATGGCTGATGAACAACGTTTTATGTAAGACTAGCGACCCGCCCTCGCTTCGCTCCGGATTAAAGTATTATACATATAAACCTTCCTCTTCAATCACTCTATCTATTAAAAAAAGCCGCATCAAAATCCATTGCGTAGTTTTAAAGATTTAAGCATACATAGGGATATAGGGACAGAAAAAGCGACTTTGTTTTATACTATGTAGTGATAAATGCATAGGAAAGGTTTTAAATTCCGTAAAAGCAAGAACTAATGTTTTATTAATAATTTATTACTTAAAATAGCATATTCCTGTAGGGAAGAAAGAGGAGATAGATACGAAGAATTAACCTGAGTGGATGATATCGAGGTGGGTCGCGTGTAGGTTAAGTTAAATCATCAAAATTTTGCGTTTGTACCCCCGTATAATCCTGTCGCAATAAGGTGATTTATGTAACGCCACATTGGCTACTTGTTCCTAATTGAGAATGCCCGCGATGAAATGTTGTTTATACTCTCTGTCGGAATAAATTAAACTCGTCAGTTAATAATTTGTCCTTTGAGATGGAAAATTAATCACTTAAGAGAATAACATAGCAGTCAATTTTTTTACCACCGTATACGAATCCACTTTGTTGACTGTACGTCCTCCTCTAAGTAATCCGCGAATCCTGTACAATGTAAGAAGCTCAATTTTATTCCAAGATCGAAAGTGTTTTTGGACTGAAATTTATAATTGTTTCGTATTCTGTTTCTATTTAGGCATGTGATCTTGGTATTGGTTGTTGTTCTTCTTTATCAATTCGGAGTGAATCAATCTGTTAAAATCATTTTACAAGATTTTACCTCGCAGCTTGAAGCAAAGACAGAAGTAGGTAGTAATATCTCGACACGTAACTCACTCCGCATAAAAAAAGTTTAACGAAACTAGTTTCATAACGAACATGAAACGAACTTGAGGTGAATACAATGGAAAATTCTACCTCCTAAAAACTGTATAAGAGAGGTGCTTATTTTTATTTTAATGCGAATGTTTTCCGAGCTGTGTCGTGTTATGTGGTTCGGGAGTTAGACATATGAGTCGGAGGATTGCTAATTTAATAATAAATAAATACATAATAGTAAAGTATATATCAGGGGATAATCACACACAAATTGACAGCCACTAGTGATTAAGCTCTATTCGTGTACTATGTGTAGTTATGGGTACTAGACAAACATACTTATTTAGAGAAATACAAACTTAAACACATTGAAAACGTAAGATTTTAAATATTATTTTAATGCTCATTTTTACACGTGTCGCATATAGCAAAAAGCGATAGGCCTTTACAAGAAGTATATTCTTTAACACATTTTTTTATATTTAGCTGGTTGGAATGGTAAAATTTCTGATTTGTTCTGGTACAACCATGAAATTAAATTATCAAATTGACTGTAATAACTCACATTTGAAGGTCGCACTTGAACGTATAGAATTTAAAATTAAATATTTAAACAGTTATATCAAATGCCGGACGTCCTAAATGTATATAATAAGATAAAAAGCGTTATTAACCGGAACCATTGTTGCTCCGATCCTATTGTACATCGTTGATAACAAGTCTAACAAAAAGCAAACCCGACTGCATGTTTTGATAATGTCGTCTATATATGTTAGTTACTGTTTACATATTTTTTGTGCCGCTGTATTGTTTTAGTTTTAATGTAAGTACCCAGTGAAAATCGCGACGATAAGACGAATCTAACAACACCTCGCTTGTTGAAATCGGCCCATCCATCCAGCCGCTACGAGGGAACATAGAGTCGGACATACATACCGGTCAAAAACATAACCCTCCTTTTGAGCTTTGCCTCAGTCGGGTAAAAAGATGCTTTTAATTGACATATAGATTAGTCAACCATTAGTCCCCCGTGTTGTTGCCGGGATAGAATAGTGCCACTCCATATCTTCCCGTGGATGTCGTAAGAGGCGACTAAGGGAATAAGGGCTTGTAGTACTGTAAGGCGATGGGTTTGCAACCTGTCACTAATACACTAGTAAACTTCTTGGCCTGATTGTGCAAAATGTGGTTATAGAATTGGAAAGAAGTCTTTTAGATTTGTTGGTATTTCTGTAGCTCTGCCTACCCCATTCTGGGAATGAAGGCATGATGTTATGTATGTAGATTAGTCAACCATTGAAGTAAAAAATGGTCTCTTCACACAGATAAAAATATTTCAACTAACTTTAGATTGGGCATCAGATTTAGATTATATTTATTTCATAGCTACAAGAAATACTTTAAGCGCTGCCTCGACGGTACCACCGACATTATTAAACCAACTGAATTGAATAGCTACAGTTATACATTACATTAATCTTATTTTAACGGAGTCTCCAAGGCTCCGAGCAAATGCCATACGAATTGATAAATAAACTAGTCATGATATATTATTTTTAGTGGTCAAACGACTAAGAAACGAGACGAAATCGTAATGAAAAAGTTTCTTATTTCTAGCGTTTTTTAAGCCCGTCGATTTGTTTGAAGTTAGCAATCCAATTATACACATTCGCTCCCTGCGGTTTACGGCTTTCGACACGAGTACGTTTCAAGCTGCATAATAAGTACTTAAAATTTCGTGAATACCAGAGGTTGTTTAATTCTACATTTTTAGCTCCGAATGTACTGAAACTCGTTTACCTACTTTTAAATTAACACTGGTGTTGCGCTTGTGTGGAAAATATACATTAGCGTTACAATGTCTTACCTACTGGGTATATATTAATTAACTACCTTTTTGACTTCGTTTACAAAAAATACGTTTATCTGATAATAGAGCAGTTCTCGTTGGAGTACCAGTAAATGAGTCCTAGAAAGAACATAATTAATAAAATTTGTCCCAGAAAATGTGATGGTTCTCCAAAGAAACCGAAAAGCAACACCTACAAAGAGGGTTCAAACTGAAAACAAAAGTTAAACAAATCCTCAAATTGATTTTAAAACAAGTAAAAATTTCGAAAATATAGTAGCCCTTACGACGAGTTTTCACTGACCGTTTTCGCTAACGAGTCAAATGCTCTGTCCCTCTCACTCTATTACAATACTTAAGGGATAGAACATTCGACACGCTTCGCTAGAGACTACGGTCACTTTTAAGTCATGCTAAGGGCACAGGTTCGGAACCCAAAAATAACACACTTCATAGTCAAAAATCAATTTTAATGTAAGGTAGATGTCCGAGTGCTCGTCGCTGTACTAGTAGTTGTCACCATACTTTGAATTGCGATAAATAAAATAAGAACAACTTTACTTTTATCAACATCTCATTTTAGCGATGAGAGTTGACTTTGATATTTCACACGCCTATTTTAAAATATAGAACTTATTTTGAATTTATGCACCTAACATTTACTCATACACTCCGATTGACTGTCATTTTTTTTCATTTTAAGAAATTTCGAATAAAGTCACCATATTTATAATTCGATTTAACGAAAGTAAAGGTCACTTCTCCTAAAACACAAAAATGTTTTGGGTAGATGTATAAATTAACGTAATATCACGACGCAAATAAATATTTTCTCTTGACATGTCGACTCGGACGTCCACCTTACACCAACTCAAAGGAAGCCAAAATGGTTGTAGCTGCAGCTGAAAATGATTTGTCGAGTGTTCCTCTGAAACGACGAACTCCATCGACGAATGATCTTTAACGAATAATCTGACGAGTAAAATACTGTTTTAAAATTTTATTCATCATTAGTCTAGGTTAGTAATACGCTGTTTGTTCAGTTGATGGTTGATGTTTGATACGAACACGCAAATCGACTTTGTAGACATGAGAACCGATTGCTTGTTTATCTCGAAGAACCAATCAAGGTAACGAACGCTTAAGTAAAGAGTCACAAAGAAAGTTAAATTGAGGTTTATTCTTAAATCTCGATCTAAGGCTGATGTTTTCATACATTTGACACAGCTAAACTGAACATAAAAAAATATTAGAGGGCAACCTCACACAACTTGTCCTGGTCCTAAACTAAGCTCTAGGCTTGTACTATAGGTACGAGACAACGATAAAAATACTTGAATAGAGAAATACATACTTAAATACATAACTAGAAAACCTCCAATATTTGGGAACAGACATTCGCGCTCACAAACTTTTTGTAATAATACGTAAACTAATAACTAACAAAAAAATATAAATAGATACTAACATAGACTTTAAAACTTTCAAGTAATATCTTGTCAATTCACTGCAAAGAAATAAAAGGCTTTTTATTTATATTTATTATTCGCGCTCATCATACAAATATCTGCCCTTACCGGGATTTGAACCCAGGTTCCCTGGCTTCGGAGGTGGTTTATCTGCAAGTAGCCCTTAGTACTATTACTTGGTAACTTTTTTATATTGGTCAAATGGAACATTCTAGAGGTTTGTTAAAATAAACATCTACTTACACTAATATTATAAGGAGAGGGAGAGGGAGAGAGAGAGAGAGATAATAGAAAGTGGATTTTGTATGTTTGTTTATATTATATGTGGAGGATAATCACCGTAACCATTGCACCTATGTATACCCTTTCACCATATGAAATTTACTTTATTTCACATGAACGGCTATATTATATTTAAGTATATTATTCAACCCGGGCGAGTCAGGACGTTGTAAAAACTAGTTGTAATTTCATTATTTACACAAAAGGTATCTTATTTTTCCAGGTAAAATTATTTGTTTCAGTTATCCAAGTTATATCTTTACTTTACCCGTGTAGTACCTACACGTCGCCAAGTTCCCAGTTTTATTAAAATCATTTATTTGAAATATTCTCATAACGTTTTGCGATATTATTTCTACAGTACCAGGAGTGCTTTTAACTGTGTAAACGCAGAGGTAAGCTTACCGGGCGAGTTATTCTGTTCAATAACTCATCGGCGAGCTCATCGACGAAAAGATGATGGCTAGCGTAACTAGCCCACGAATGCTATCATATAGCCTTTATCGCGATGGATAAAGCATCCGTCATTCTCGCAATTACCCTCTGGCTAGAAATTGACACATTTTTAATCCACGGTTTCCCGCATTGATAAAATTGCTATATGATAAATTGCCCTTAAAGAACTAGCTTGTTTGTAGATAATCAACTTCTCTTTAACACAAAAAAAAACTTGGAAGCTCAAGTTGTCCGGACAGAGCAGTTATTAACATTTTTGTGCCGGTATTTTTAATTTAGTCGCAAGTTTCGTCGACAAAGCAGCTCGACCAAATCTAGTGACTTAACTCTACATAACTTGCATACGAGCGCGCGGGACAACTTTAGTTTACTGGTTAATACATTCTAAATTAATTAGGAAGTAAGTTGTGAACTGAACAGCACTACACTCCTGCCAGTGCGTTCAAAGCGCATGTTCGTTCATGTCACGAAGTCGCAGTTGAAGTTCAAGTAGGTGATGCGGAATAATGCTTACGAACTCCGAGGTCAAGTTATGGTTGTCAGCCGAAGTCAGCGACGAAGTAAGCAAGGATGTTTTGTAAAGAGAATATCTACTCAGCGTAGGACGATGTCTAGACGACTAATGGCTGCTTTGTATTGTATTTATATTTTCTCATTTTGTTGTAAGTATGTTAACATAATATTAAAAAGATGTTTGTGCACAGTCTAGTCCAGGATGTGTTAATGTGAAAAACTGTAGGCGATATTAATGCGTATGCGTTTGTACAGCGTTTTGGAAATACAAAATATCGTCTCTACTTTAAAAAAAATCTCGTATCTCACAAATTTGTGATGTAAGATTTTAAACGGGACGACACGTTTGGCCTAGTTGGGAGTGACCCTGCCTCCGAAGCCAGCGGTCCTGGGTTCAAATCCCGGTAAGGGCAGATATTTGTGTGATGAACGCGAATATTTGTTCCTGAGTCTTGGATGTTTTCTATATATTTAAGTATGTATTTCTCTATTTAAGTATGTTTATCATTGTCTAGTACCCATAGTACAAGCCTAGAGCTTAGTTTGGGACTAGATCAATTTGTGTGAGATTGTCCCTTGATATATTATTATTATTATTATTATTAAACTTTATTATTTTCCTAATTAAGTTTAAATCGTGCATCACGATTTATGAGATACGAGGTTTTCTCAAAGTAGTCACGATATGTTTGTGAAAGGTATTTTATTTTGTTACCTACTTTATTTATTAACCTTCACGCAAACTTAACACTTAAATTGTGTTGAAGGACTTATGTACACTTTTTATTCGTACCTTTTTATTTTTTACTTGGAAGACTAACAAAATAAACATGAGGTATTCAATTATGCAACTAGTTTTGGTGTCTTCAAACCTTCCCTAGACATTTTTGTCGTAAGTCGTAAAGCCAGTGTAGTAGCAGCGTTATTTAAAATGTTACAAATATTGGCACTTGAAATTCAAGATTGCAGTTTTTTTCCCCCAAATCGACAACATGGATTATACTCGTATGTTATTATTAAAGCAACGTATACCGTTCATTTTCCACCTTTTGCAAAGCAGATGCTTATATATTTTTCCCCACAGATTGGACTACAAATCAAATTGTATAAAAACAAATGATATTTTTATTTTTTCTGTCAGTTTAAACTATTTAACAAATACAATTCATGTTTCTATACATACACAAGAAGGGTTTTGAGAGGCCTGTACCTTGTTTTACGTATAATTGGTCCACCCGTAATCCGGACGTCATAGTTTACGTATTGTGTATAGTTCGTTATATATAATATAGCCTTGGGAAGAGGCATGTACACAGGATATTATGAAAGGTTCACCCTAGTACACAGCAGGTACCAAATAAGAATACCTTTAAACTTTGCAAATGTTTTTATAATTTAAATGATTTTTTTTCTGTAAAGTATTAATTAATAAAATTTAGATGTAAGGTTATTATTGTACGTCCGAAATGGGCAAACTGTTGGAACTATTAATCTTTTGATTTTGACATGTAATAACAATTGTACAAAGTTTGACAATAAATGCTTATCTTATCTTATCTTATCTTATCTTATTCCCTTGAAATTCGTGAGCCACCTGCCATCCTGACGAACATATTTTTTTTACAACTAAACTGAAAAATATTTTTGTCGAATGTGGCCCTTGACGGTTTTAAAAGTTTTTCTTTTACATATATGTATTCATTTATGGCATTCCATAGTGACAATGTATGTCAACAAACTAAATATAATAAAATTAAAAAGCGACAATCTTACGATCGGCTATCTTTCCTTCCCCGATTTTCCCCCTATATATTTTTAACTTGACACATTACGGACTTTATGTTTATAAAGTTAAAGGTGCTACATAGTACCCAGACAAGGAATCCAGGACTTGTCTATAACTTTCCCTGTCAGATACACTGACGTCTGACGCGAACATGACAAGTTTTAAAATTATAAATAGGACTCTTGGATGCTCTTGGTTACAAGCCACAAACTCTATTCATTTATCTTGGTTTGTAATTATCAAGCTATCTAATGGGTTGCTTAACATGTTCCAAGTGTTGCGAGTGTTGCTGCAAAAGAAGTGACAGGGTCCCGCAAAGTCCAGCTCGGGTAATTTTGAAAGTGGCAATCTGCAGCACGGTGAGTATATGAAAAGGTTTTGGGAGACTAAAATGGCCTATCGCAGTTTAATTTCGGCTTGGTTTGGTTTGGTAGGGCCTTGGGCTTTGGTTCGTTCGGATCACTACCATCATCTTACACGCTAATATGCCGCAATAAAACGCTATTCGCATTGTTGCGTTCCGGTGTAGTAGTAACAAAGTCGGCGAAATGACTAGCGTACGGGCATTTTATCTTAGGGTTAGAAAATGTACATAGGCTTGAGAGTCCCCCTAACCTACAATCTGGTGAATAAAGATAAAAACTGAAATAAAAATCGTCAATTAATGTTCTTTTCGACTAAGCCGTGGTACAAAGGCGTACTTTTGCAGCACTGTTGTTGTGGAGCAGTCTCATGATGTAAAATGCAGCCTGGCGAGAGAGAGGGCGACGACGGCGGCAACCGCAAGGGGCTTAAACAAATCCTTCGAAATCACGTCATAGCCAAGCGCCTTCCTGGCACACTTCATGTATCTCTTTTGGCGACACGTTGGTCTAGTTAGGAGCGACCCTGCCTCCGAAGCCAGCGGTCCTGGGTTCAAATCCCGGCAAGTACAGATATTTATGTGATGAGCGCGATTTAAGTATGTATTTCTCTATTTAAGTATGTTTATCGTTGTCTAGTACCCATAGTACAAGCCTAGAGCTTAGTTTGGACTAGGTCAATTTGTGAAAGATTGTCCCCTGATATTTATTATTTATTTTATCTCTATGGATTACTTTATTCCCGCTCGCCGCCTGTTGCCGTCTACCGCCTCACCTCGCATTATCATTTTTTTTCCATTTTTATTTACCAGGTTATGTCAATATTAACAGTAGTATCTTCTGGAGTTTACCTGGCATATATATGGCAGAAGAAGGTACACTACAATACCCATCCAAATTTGGCGGCGGATTTGCTCGCTGCGCTCGTGATTTTCAGTGTTTCGGTCTACCAGTTGGTCATATGCAGCATACTCTTGCGGAAGGCTACGTCAGTCACAGTACGTAGTCCATTTTTAAAATAAGCAGAGTCGGCAGTGTACGGTGGACTCGGGAGTAGCCTTAAAATAAAAAAAAACCTACCAACATTCTTTATAAGATAGGTAAGTTTGCTAGTTTTCTTTTGTTCTTCAGATCAGCAAATAGGAGCCCCGTTGTGCGAGGCTCCGTAGACTTTTCTTTAGAACATATGGCTGAGTTCGACAGATGGTAAAGAAAGGACATTATAAATAATATGAGTGTAATGTAATTTCATATCACTTTTAAACGATTAATTTACATTGTCAATATTGTAGATATTTTATACATATACAATTATATGATGTTGATTTATTTTGTTTATGTTTTAACTTTTCTTCTTTTGTAATGTTGCCTGGAAGAGATCACTATTAAGCGATAAGACCACCTGTTCACTCACTCTGTAAAGAGTTTTGTATTGTATTGTGTTTTATTATATGGATTTCATTGCAGGCCACTGCCTACAACTTGTACTACGTCTCGCTATGGTACGTCTCCCACCTGAGCCTGCTGACCATCTACGGCGGTCTGATATTCATGGAGATCTTTTTATGTGCTCTCTTCAAGGATTATTTGAGACTTACGATAATAGTAGCTGTCGCGACTGTATACATGGGTAGGTGATTAAACAATAAGTTCAGCTGTATTAATATCTTTATAGTAAATAAGAGGAGTATAAAGCAAAAAAACGTCCATACAAAATGTTTTTCTACACTTAAACGTTGTGAGATTTTTATGATTTTTGAATACGTTAAAGATATATGAAATACTAGGTCTGTACGTTTTCCTGTCTAAGAAAAAACAAAAGCGGAAACGTACAGACCTAGTTTTTCATAATATCTACAATATATTCAAAAACCGTGGAAATCGGATTAGATTTAGAGGATTATTGCTGACAGCTACGCGATTTAAGCATCGCCGCACAATACTCTTAATATGTTTGGTAGTACAAGCCATGGGTGCAGCAGTGGATAAGTTCCCTGAAAAAGGCAGTTAAAACTGTAGGTACCACTTAACTAGCGCGCTATGTCTTACGTAGTTCCAGACGAGTTAGTACAGTTAGGTTAGATTAGGTTAGGTTCTCTAGACTTTTAATTTTTTTTCCTACATTTGTGTAATTAAAAGTCAGACACAAACTGAACCGGTTTACGGCTTTAAATAATTGGAATATGTAGATAGCGACTTTGTTTTCTCAGATCTAGGAAGACGAGAAAAACGTCTTTTCTAAATATCTACGGGGATCATGCTACCACCGTACCTTTCATCTAAATCGGTACATCGGTTTACCCGTGAAGTAACAAGCACGTTACTTTCACAAGATAATTATGGATTTTTCAGGTATATTTTCTACCCTTGTTGCGGTTGTAATAAAGCAGCTACCCGCGGCTGCTCAATTCTGATACTACTAGCGCAGTCGCATCAGGTAGGTGATTCTCTTAATCATTTCGTTCTTGGGACCCAATTCTTGTGACTTTGAGATGATTTTTCATGCGAGATATGTAAAAAAATGCATGTAGTTGACAGTTCATCTCGCATGAAAAAAGCATCTCGAAGTCACGAGAATTGGGTTCTTGAACTCATCGCACCAGATATTTGGTGTGTCGTATTATAGCATTGTCAAAAGCAATATAGTTTTATCGAGTAGAATAGAGCCCCAGGTCTCTTTAGCGCTGGCAACATTGACGGTTCTATCTGTGGTGCGAATACATCCAGCAGAGTTACATACATACATTAAATTACGCCTGTTTACCAGAGAGGTAGGCAGAGACCACTTCTTTCCAAATCATTTGTATTCACATCGGTTTCGAGTACTTAAGATTTGGCTTTTGTCCAGCATTTCTCCAATTCGATTAAAAAAAATACGCCGAGGGCGGCCCCTTTCAACCCATTCACTCACTTTTGCACTGTATATATCTCTTTCAATCTTCTGTCATACTTTTTTTTCAAATTACCAAACCGTTGAAGCATGCCCTTTTAAATCTACATCTTCTTTCAGTCAACATTTCTCTCTGATCTTCCCTGAACTTAGCTCATTTAATCGAATATATTTTCTCCTTCGGAGTTCGTTTGAAAAACTTCATATTAGTTCTAGCCTATGCAAGTGATCAACGAGCGTTCTAAGAAACGGTGCATTAACGAGAAATACTCGCTGAACGGGGCCATCTTTATTAAAAGACAGAGCATAATAATACTGCATCAACTTTGAACGACCAAGAAGACTTTGGCAAATATAGTTACGGTAATAAACGGCTCCAATTCCCTAGCCTTGCTTGTGGTATTATATCTCTTCCATTAAAATTATTTTTTTAGTTGCATCTAATCTTTATCATACATACGTACATACATTAATCACGCCTGTTTCCCAGAGAGGTAGACACAGACCACTTCTTTCTTTTTCTTTCTTAATCTTTATCGAGTTGCTGAATAACGAGGACAAGCCCAGTTTTGTAGCGGAGCAGGTTTGGGCAAAACTATTGCCCAAACCTGTTAGGTCTGCCCTCTCACACAGGCATGGCTACGAGTATAATAGTATTTTATTGTTTATTTCAATGGTACAATAGTGTAGAGGTTGGCAATAATTATGCTCATTGAGTGGACTTGCTCAGGCATAACAATACGATAACAAGTCAAAGACAATATGGTTTTAACCCAGTAGAATAGAATAACTATATTATTATACTACTTTATTAGCAGAGATCGGACAAATGGGTGTCTTTACTTGCAATAATGTGGACATGACTCCAATTTTAATTAAACAAATAAAGTTATATTAATTTATTTCGTACCCGAACTTTAATCTTGATCCTTTGCAGGATAGTTATAAATAAATAATACAGGAGTGGCCATTGATATTATATTAATTTAAGTACTTAAGTTTGCTCCATTAACTTCCGTGGATTCGATAGGAGCTTTCACCTCGTAAGATTATTTTAGCCGTTAAAAGGAATAAAATAATCTCGGACAAAAATATTATAATACCTGTTTGTTTGCTTTAATAAATAAACATAATAACAAATCTTTGTATTATTTATTACTGCCTTGCAAAGGATCAAAATTATTTTTAGGGTAAATAATCGATTAATGTAATATAATTAGTTTAATTAAAATATATGGAGTCATGTCCACATTATTGCGAGTAATGACACCCATTTGTCCGATCTCTGTTTATTAGTGACAGGTTACAAGCCCATCGCCTAACAGTACTACAAGCCTTTATTCCCTTAATCGCTTCCACGGGAAGACATGGAGTGGCACTATTCTAACCCGACAACCACACGGGTAACTTCCACAGAATCATGGCAGCATTGAGGTGGTCGCGCTTATGGTCTACTTTATCTACCGTAACTTGTGATATATCAAATAGTTATTTTAATAGTTAATAGTGCTTTGCACAAGTGTAAATGTAAAATTGAGTTATGTGTGGAAAGAGCCCAAAACTTAACCATTGTCAATAAAGTTATGTATTCCACTTTTTTTCCTTATTTGCATTGCACTAAGGTCCAAAAGTGCATACACCTCTTTATAGTCGACATGTTAAATTTACGTATTGCAGATACTTATCATTAACAAAAACATGCTGATTTAGATCGTCAAATAAAAAGGGTGGTCACCGTTATCAAACAGAGGTCGACAGCTGGTTTTTATAGACGTGTTTTGATGCATGTATCAGTATCGAAATTATTATACGCAGGATACATTAACTGATAATGCCTTTAATACTGCGAAGTATCTGGTTTGCAGCGGTTGTTGTTTTTATTTACAAGGATCATATATCTGTAAGTGTACTCTTGAATAAAAACGTTCCATTGTGATGGGGTTATAATATTATCACGTAAATAACCAAGAATCGGTCAAGTGCGAGTCTTATCTATACTAATATTATAAATGTGAAAGTAATACTGTCTGTCGGTTTGTTACACTTTCACGGATAAACCGCTGACCCAATTTTGATGAAATTTGGTATGGAGTTAGTTTGAGTCCCAAGAAAAAGACATGGATAGTTTTTATCCCGGAAAAAATTACAGTTCCCGAGGGAGCAGCGATAAACGACTTCAATGCGAATGGGTCGCGGGCAAAAGCTAGTTTGTTTATAATATCAGAAACCTTAGGGCTCGTCCAGCAGCGGCTCTCTTCCCGGTCTCTGCTGTATTGTCTATTGTTAGACACAAACTTTACATTATACCTAGTATATAATTCTAGAAGAGATCCCTTAAAGGGATAAGTTTGCCTTTGTACATCTGTGCTATATTTGCGTCTATTTTATAATAATTATCATTTTTTTGTGCAATAAAGTTTTGTCTTACATACATACAATTGAGAAATAAAAAAGATATAACATTTATATCGTAGGCTCTTCAAGTGATCCCCGAGCGTGTTATGAAGGTGAAATTCAACAAGAAGTACGTTGAAAACGGGACTCTCTTTGTGAACAGACACGGAAGGAAGAGTGGTTACTTCCTTAATTTAGAAGGGACCATTAAGCAAACCTTTGGAAATAACGTATCGGTAATCTAAGAATATTTTTTTTACAATTTACGGCCGTCCAAAAAAAAACCATTTCTTTATCTAGTTACTGACCCTTATTTAACTGTCTGATGGTTTTTCATATTATTTGTATCTACAAGTTGTTTGAATTTCATATAAATTTTACCTGTTAAAAGAATTCGTGTGGTTGACAGTGTAGAATAGTGCCACTCCATGTCTTCCCGTGGATGTCGTGAGAAGCGACCAAGGGAATAAAGGCTTGTAGTACAGTTAGGCGATGGGCTTGCAACCTGTCACTAATACACTAGTAAACGTCTTAGCCTGATTGTGCAAAATATGGTTACATGCTCAACAAGTTTTTTGAGTTGTTCGTAATTCTGTAGCTCTGCCTACCGCCCTATGGGAACGAAAGCGTAATGTAAGTATGTATGCATGTTACAAAAAGAAATGAATCATATTTTTCTTTTTTTATTAAATTTGTTTTTTTTTAGCAGCTACACCTCGTCTTATTCGAGTTAATGCAGAACGAATACAAACCTAGCTTTGTAGCGTTCCATGGGAAGATATGTGACATGTTACAGTCGGATCCATATGTTGGTAAAACGTTTGCCAACGTCGGCATGGTCTGTCCTATCCCAGCGGTAAGAAAACTTCATTTTATAAATAACTAGCTGTTACCCACCTGGCACCTGTGCCAAAAATAAAACATAGCCTTTGTAACTCAGTGATAATGTAGCATTCTAATGGCGGAACAATTTTTGAAATCGGCCCAGTAGTTTTTGAGTTTTTTCGCTACAAAAAAAAAATCTGTAAAATAAAGAAGTTATATTTCATCGCATTGTTTTCCATTGATATTATCCGTAAACATTAGACATTCAGAGTCCTTATTGTCAAAGTTTTGATTACTCTTATTTAGTTGACAGTAATGGCGGCCGAGTAAGAAACGATTCTAAAACACATCAAATGCGATATCGTTATAACGCAGTAGAATAGAGGCCTAGGTTAGTATTGCTTCACTGCTGTCGACATTAGCAATATTTTGAAACTCAATGGTTGTGCAATGTGTCAGGATTGCCTTCTTATTTATTGTACAGTAAAAAGTTTATATTTAATGTATTATTTAGTAAAATACTGTAACATATCGGTTTTTCGAAATAAATTCTCGTATACGTGTTTCAATAAATACAAGTTGTGTAAATCAGCTGTGTAAAAACCAAATTTGTACGCAGTTACAAAGCAGCTGGAGACCTACAAGAAAATGTTACACAGCACAGAGGCCCTAGCCAAGGTGCGTACGATAACTAGCATTTCTATTCTTTTCGTTTTTAGACCAATCGCGTCACTAGTAGATCACGTGACTTTTCGTATGACGTGATGAACCAGTGACGTGATTGGTTAAAAAACAAAATTAATAGAAACGCCAGTTAGCGTACGCACCTTGGCTAAGACCTCTGTCGGCGGTTTGCAAAAAAAAAGGTTTTTACGCAGCTCGTTTACACAGATTTTTTTTCGTTTACTTTATACATGGGAAGCATGTTCTACTTTAAGATGTACCGATTATTTTCCAGGGTTACCACAAATTTTATAACTTGTCGGTACCGGCTGACAATTTCCCAAACGTGTGGCCCTTCGAGAGATGCAAGATTGAAGCGTCGCTCACGCAGTCGCCGACGGGTGACGTCATCGCTACAGCAGACATTTTCCTTTACTTTAAACAGAAACCGCAGCGAGGATAATTAAAGATATAAAGAAAATATTGCTTGACAATATCATTCACAAGGATGATTTGAATAGCGACCACAAGCACCTAGTACCTATGTAAGATCGAATAAAACAACCTAAGATGAACAATGTTATTTATTGTTTGTTCAATAAATGAATTTGTACTGTATTGTTATTTAGTACTTAAAATATTTCAAGGTACCTATTTTATAGTGCCAGTTACCCAACTAAATCAAAACGCCTTTTTTAGGGTTCCGCCGACAATGCGTTCCGCCAGGATGTTTTTTTTTTCACTTAAATGTTGAATTAGATATGTGAAAAATAAATCATGGAAGTACCTATTTTACAGGGCGTCCCAGAATTTGACGTAAATATTATGAAACATATGAAAGCCCCCTTTACACCGGGCAAGAAAATATTTTCAACTTTTCAATGTGTTCCTAAATTACACTATAATTCTAAAATATCAACACATTTTAATTAATCTTTAATTACTTAACCACTAAAGCATTTATCGTTTTCCCTTTAAAACTTTATTTTCGTAAAAAAATGCTCATGAACAACGTGGCATATTGACTCAAAAGTTGGCGATCTCATTTAAACGAGAAATGTTTTAGTGGCTAAGAAAGTATGGATTTATTTCAAATGTGTTGATATATTGGAATGGTGTTGTAAAGCAGTATTTTGCTTCATTCAAGTGTCTAAAATATAAATAGGTAGGAAATGAAATATCAAGTATTGAAATCACGAATTGGGTTTAAACCTGTTTATAATATTTGAATGATAATTTAAAAACCATTTCGAGGAATAAATAGGCTTCTCCAATCAATCCCTGCAGTTAGACTTTAATTTGACCCCAAAAAGCGGGCCTAATTGCTATAAATTATTATTTTTTGTGGTAGTATGTACTTCAAACATTATGCAATACTTTACCTTATTAGTGCAATTTAGACAGCTAGCTGACATTTAAATCATGTACATAATTATTTGTTTACATAACAACATTAGTTTTTATAATTAAATTTAAATATTGAAAGAATTAATAAAAGAAAAAAATATTTATTGACTCAAAAACGACACGGTTTACAATAAATGAACAAAGAATGAAGACAATATTTTTATCTGTACCGTTGCGTCAATAATGTGACACCAGGACAGCCTGTACATTAATGAAATCTATTTATCGCGACTAACTCAATTTCACTGATTCTGTATTATTTACTGGCAACTAAAATGTTTATACCACACATACCCGGACAGCTTTTCAAATTTGGGCCAAACTGTTTTCCTTCATTTTTAACCGACGTCAAAAAAGGAGGCGGTTATACGTTTCATTGTATGTATTTCTTTATTTTCTCCAGCGCAATTTTAGTAGGTTGGATGCAGACAGTCTCCGTGAGGACGCAGTTAAGGTTGACTGGAGTGTTATTTCTAACGCTAATACCGTGGACGAGCAAGTCGCATTGTTTAACTCCCAACTTACTCAGTTATACGATGTCCATGCTCCGGTTCGACCTGTCAAAATCAAGCATCTTCCTGCTCCTTGGCTTACTGATGAAATTAGAGCCCTGATTCACAAAAATAATGTTGCTAAATCTAGATACAAAGTTGACTCATCAGAAGAAAATAAGTTCAAGTACCACACCTTGCGTAACCGCTGTGGCACGATATGTCGTGATGCACAAACTCGTCATATGCATAAATCTGTGGAAAATGGGGATCCTGCTAAAGAGTGGAAGTTTCTTAAATCTATAGGAGTTGGAAAATCTCAAGTAAATTCTGATAGTAAAGATATTGAAATCAATCAGCTGAATCGGCATTTCTCTTCTTCTACCTTATTTGATGGTCCGGCTAAAGCCAATACTCTAAAATTTCTTTCTAACTTATCAACTCCTGATACTTCATCTTTTTCCTTTTCTCAATTCTCTGACCAGTGATGTTAAGAGGAGCATACTATCCATCAGTTCCAACGCAGTTGGTGTTGATAGCATTAGCCGTAATATGATCCTCCCTTTGCTTGACCTTCTCGTTCCTATCATCTCTAGTATCCTTCATAGGTCCATTATAAGTAATAAGTTTCCTTCGTTATGGAAGGATGCTGAAGTTGTCCCTCTTCCCAAAAAACCTAATCCCGCTTCCTTTTCTGATTATCGTCCCATATCCATTCTTTCTTTCTTATCTAAGATCCTGGAGCGTCTTGTTCATCAGCAATTGTCGTCCTACTTAAACAGATATGACCTCCTTAACCCTTTTCAGTCCGGTTTCCGTCCTGGTCATAGTACGGCTACTGCTCTTGTCAAAATCACGGACGACATTCGCGCTGGCATGGATAGCAGGAAACTAACGATTTTGACACTGCTAGACTTTAGTAATGCTTTTAATACCGTTGATTTTGACATAATGCTTGGAATTCTACGCTCCCTTAACATATCTCCTGCGGTAATTGAATGGTTTCATAGCTACTTAATGGGTCGTCGGCAGCGAATAAAGATAGGTGATTCTCGATCTTCATGGTGCAGCACGCTGGCCGGCGTTCCGCAAGGTGGCGTGCTGTCTCCGCTTCTTTTTTCTATCTTTATTAATTCCATTACCCAAAACCTTCTCTCTTCTTATCACCTTTATGCTGACGACCTTCAAATTTATACTCAGGGTACGCTTGACGATCTTTTTCCTGTGGTTGACGCTGCCAATGAAGATTTGAAACGAATTTTGAGTTGGAGCAATGCATTTGGGCTAAAAGTAAACCCTTCTAAAACTCAAGTGATCGTCATTGGCAGCTCCCAACTAATTTCTAGAGTCAACTTTGTGAATCTTCCCCCAGTTTTTTTCGACGGTGTTCTGATACCTTACTCTCTCCAGGTTAAGAATCTGGGTGTCATCATGGACCGCACTTTGTCATGGGCACCTCAAGTTAGTGAGACTAGCAGGAAGATGTTTGCAGCTGTAGATTCTCTCAGACGGCTTCAGAACTTTCTGCCTCTTGCCACGAAAATTGCGCTTGCTCAAAGTTTACTGCTTCCTATTCTAGATTATGCTGACGTGTGCTATTTGGATCTCACCGAGGAGCAACTAGATAAGCTTGAGCGTATTCAGAATTTGTGCATACGGTTCATATTTGGGTTACGCAAGTATGACCACGTCTCCGTTTTTCGCAATCAGCTCAAGTGGCTCACAATCCGTGCTCGTCGTAACTTTCACATTTTAAATCTCCTCTTCAGCATTCTTTTCAACCCTGCAACCCCGCGCTACCTAAAGGAGCGGTTCAATTATTTTAAATCTATTAGAGCGTCCCAAAACCTTCTCCTGTCAGTTCCTTTTTCGTCCTCTAAATTTTACACGAATTCTTTTACCATCAAGGCGATAAGGTTATGGAATGCTTTGCCTGTGGAGGTACGACGTGCTAAGTCTGTTGCCATTTTTAAAAGCAAGCTAAAGGATCATTTTCTATCACTTCCGTAGTTTTTCTATTATCTCCCTTACTTTTTTCTTTGTTCTATCTCATGCTTCGTCTGTTGTCATTGTTTGGCTGTTTTGGTGGATGTAAGTATGTATATATTATATAGATGTATAATTATATGTATTTAGTATGTATTTATTCAATGATTTACTTTATGTTTTTATATTTAGTCTATTTATAAATAGTTCTAATTTCAAAATTGAAATAATTTAATTGTTTCTTGTAGTTATTTAGTTTGAGTTCTAAACGAATTAGTTTACACCGCCTGCCATGAATTTGTGTCCTCAGTTATTTCTCTTACAAGGTTGTCTGGAAGAGATCGCTATTTAGCGGTAAGATCGCCTGTTGTATACCTATGATTTAAATGTACTGTTCTATGTTCTGTTTTTATTTTTTTAATTTTTGGTGTTCAATAAAGAGTATTTGTATTGCATTGTATTTTTTTATATATGTTCAACGATTAGAGTAATCAATTGCAGACCTATTTTGAAATATTTTTTTTTGGTTCAATAGAATATCCTTCCGAGGTGGTCCCATTGTCACCAAATTTGAATCTGATGTAGGGATCAGTGAGGAATTGAGGGAACTCCTCAAATATTGTAGGCAAACATATAGCGATTTTAGTATTTTTAGTAACAAGTCTAGCATTTGCATTCAGAAAGTATAACTTCGGGAAGTGGTACTGATGATGAAGACCAGAGATGGCCATCGGAACTCCTCAACGGTCTATTTCAAGGGTGGCGATAAGATATCTCGATTAAGATAGTTGAGTGACTACAACGAAGAATATTTACTTGTTGAAATATGACTAAGACTTTCCGGCGGCGTTGCTTGCGGCGCGCTTGAAAGTTAAAGTTTCATATCAACTAATTAGTGGGACTACGGAACAGCGTTTTATAATCACTATTTTTTTTAAATAAAATAAAAAGTTTTAAAAAACATAAAACCGACTATAAAAACGCAACAAATAACTTCTTTTTAAATTGTAGGCACCTACCTAATATTTTCACCAAAAAAGCCGAATTCAGTTGGACAAACCTATTAGGTAGGTGCCTACAATTTTAAAAGAAGTTATTTTTTGCGTTTACGAAGGCGGTTTTTTGTTTTATATTAAATAAGTACAGACAACATCTTTGTTTTTCTATCTTCCCTGATTTCAAAATCTAAGTCGATGAGCGCAGATACTCGAGGATGGTGATAATCATCCTGCCAATGATGAGAGCAACGATTACATAAAGATGATGATGACCGTTGTTAACAGTTCCTTGGAACAATGCCCATTCCACAGATACGGGAAAAGACACAGATAAACTACGAGAGACGTGAAGTGGTTTCGCAGGTGGCGCGGTGCGAGACTGGCGTTTTATTTCAGGCAACATGGCCCTTATTTACAAACTTAACAGACCCGTACTTACCTACCTACATAACTAATGTGCGGCGGACACCACCCTCAGTGCGCGAGCCCGACTCGCACTTGACCAGTTTTTAATTAATTATGATTAATATATAAAAAGTCTACGAGGCAAGGTTATCATTCTTTCTGGTTTTAAGCTGTCATTGGTGTGTGAGCGACGTCTTTTGTTTGACAAAGTTATGAAAAGGTTAAATCTGCTGTAAGGGAATTTCACACGCATGGGTAAACTTATAAGGGCCCCTTTTTTGTCAGCTACAAACTACCTCTGATTGGGATCACTAAATAAAAAGCCCTCATTACATTGATCACGCGATAAATATCAAAAACCTGTTTAGTAACAAAACTCGTGAGTTTATAAAGAGTACATCCGTAACAAAACGATTATGTGGTGTGCTGGATGCATTAACTTTAAAGACCCATAATGATTGAACGTATTTGGTTCGCAGTGTTTGTTGTATTTGCTTACAAGGAATTTATACATGTAAGTGTGTCATTTTTGGACCGTAATAAGTTGAATCTTTAAGAAATCAACCAACAACTAGCCTCATTAAATTTTTAAGCTGAATTTACAGCATACATTATTCAGTTTGGTTCTTGTTTGAAGCAATTCATTATTGCTCATATAAAATGAGCAATAATTGTCGTCGGTCATAGTACAAAAGGTACTGTGACCGACTGAAATAGCAAGACACTTTCGTAAGTTTCCGTGAAAATACGAAGGAAAACAATTATGCAATACATCTGTACTATTCACTAGCTTTTACCTGTGACTCTGTCCGCGTAGAAGTCGTTCATCGTTATTCCCGCGGAAAGTGTGTTATTTCTCAGGATAGTGTATACTTACAATATCAAATATTAACACTGACTTCGAGGTATATTTTTGAATTATGTTACTTTGTTAGGCAATTTTTTCACCAAATTGGCAGAACATAGACGACGCTTTAAAACAAGATAAGAAAATATTGTAGCACCCACCATATCTCAAGAATTTAAAGTAGAAGCGTTTATTAAAATTTTATAAGCGCCATTTAAGATCTTACAAAAATCACGCCAATCCGTTGTTCCGTTTTTACGTGAAAGAAAGCCTGTTTCGCGTTTATAATAATATAATGGGCCCGCATTATGGTCGCCTTTACCGCGGTGGATAAAACATCCGTCAATCTCACATTTACGTATTGTTCAAAATGTGACAGATGTTTATCCAAGTTAATCCACATAGATACATTTTTCCACTTTGGGCTCGCTGGAAGACCGAGCGTCGCTTAGTTTATAATCTAATTTTCCCGATGATGTCAACTTGACACAGATTTCTTGATGGGAAACACCTCTTTTCCACAATGTCGCACTGTACTAAAAGGATTGATTTGACAGCTGCCAAAATATTATATGTGTTTCTTCTTCTTTTTTAATTAATGGCGGTCCACAAAGTGATTTCGCCAATGTCAAGTGAATAGAGTAAATCAGTAAACAGAAATCAAAAGTAAAAGCCGGGCATTTTTCAATCGGCCATCTTCCGTCCCCGAAGGTTACCCTATTATGTGTTTGAGGTTATATAAAGCACTGCATTGATAGCTGTCAAATTGAGCCCTTAGGCCAGCACGACTACAAGTAGGCATTTATGAATGGAAACCATGTTTCGTAACTTTGTACCGTAGGCTCTACAAGTCATCCCCGAGCGCGCCTTTAAGACATACATCAACGAAAAATACATTCATAACGGAAGCATCTTCGTGAACAGACACGGCAGAAACAGCCGCTACTTCTTCAACATAGAAGGGACCAATAAGCAAACATTCGGGAATAACGTATCGGTAATTGTATTAATATTTAGCACCGGGCCTTATTCTACTTTGTCTCTACACGTATTGCTATCGTATTGGATTTCTTTTCTTTTCGCTTTATGACATTATGATATTAATGAATGATTCATAATCCCTGATCTCTGTTTTATGAATATAACTCTATCTATGTATTTATTTATGTACGATGTATTTAAGAGTATTCGTTTTCGTATTTATTATTAGTTCAAATGTGACAAAAAAAAATGATTTGATTTTATTCCTCTCAGCAACAACCTTAAAATATTTCTGTTTGGCCCGTCCCTTGACTGGTAGAGAAGTGTTGTAAGTGGTGTTCAGTAAAGAATATTTATTTTGTATTGTATTGTATTGATTTTAACTCGGCTCGGCCGCCATTACTATCGAGTAAATAAGAACGAATAGAGCACGAGTTATGGCGACGCTCTAAATATAGGCATCACAATTTTTTTTCTAGAATATTTTCTACCGAGCGTTAAATCTAAATGTATGGATATTTAGCTATCCTTTAATTTTCCATTTCTTTTCAGCTACATTTAATATTTTTCGAGTTAATGAATAACCAGTACAAGCCCAGTTTTGTGGCGTTCCATGGCAGGATATGTGATTTGTTAAACTCTGATCCGTACATTGGTAAATCATTTGCCAACGTCGGCATGGTCTGTCCTCTTCCAGTGGTAAGTCGAGTTTATTGTGAATTAAATAATTTTTAGACGAGTTTTATTGGAGTTATGACCAGGTACGACTGTTTTTGTAAACTTAAATTGTAATAAGTTTATAGTATAGAACAGTATATGGGTCGTTTTCAAAAAAATTGTACATAGTTAAGGGCTTTAATTAAAACAAAACTTAATGGATTCCTTTGTGTGACGAAAGTTACCCATACAGGTTGTATGACTAACTTTCGTTATACAAAGGACGCGATCGTGATTTTGTTTTCATTAAGCCGTTAACTATGTACATTTTTTTTGAAAACGACCCATATGTGTATTTAATTTAAACAGAATGGAACGACGTAAATAGTGACGGATTTTACATCGTACACATTGCAGGTGTACTAACCTACTCTTAAAAAGAGGACATACACAGTCGTGTATATTTCAGTTCTGATAAAATATTAAAAAATGTTATAGTTTGCATTCGGTAGCATTTTTAATGTCAAATTCTCATGCATATTTATGTTTAAAACCTGAGGCTCGATTCGATTCTTTTCGGTAAAACAATATTGCTTATGACATAGTATCGTATGGTTTTTAACTCGGCTGCCATTAGCTTAGTTTGGGACTAAGGGTACAATTTGTGTGAGATTGTCTCCTGATATTTTTTTATTTAATATCTTATTTACATCACGTATACAAGAGTTATCATAACGTTGATTGTTCATGACGTTTCGTTAACGTTAACATGTCAAAAACAATATTACTCATAATTAACTATACATTTTAGTACTTTGTCGCAGCTATTGATATACTAATTTCAAACTTTCACTTTAATACGTTACAAAGCTCGGCAGGAGTGAGCCAATTTAACGTCATTAATGTCAAGTGTACATGTTAATATAGATACACCTTAAAAATAATGAAAACTTTAATAAATATAATTAAACTAAAATGACAATGCATTATATACAAAACGAGTAGGTACTAAGTTTTTTATTTATTCAAAAAACACAACAGACTAATAGAATAATGACGTTGTCATGATATTTCAATCAGCTCAATATTACCCTATTATTACCTATCTAAAGAGATTTGATATTATATCATATCACGTGATTAACTTTCATAGTAGCATATGGATATACATATTATTTAAAGAGGTTTGATAAAAAAAGTTTGCTATGGTTTTACACTGTTTTACAGAAATTTATTTCATAGAATGTATCGCTTCGCAGAATTTTCATTTGATACAAAGCTAATTTCTGCTGTCACCTTACTGTTTTCACATTATTTTTGGTGGTCTCAGGCTCAACCTAACCTAACGTACGTAACTCATGCAATCTGAAAACATTAAGGTTTCAGCAGAAATTAGCTTTCTATGAAATGAAAATTCTGCGTAGTGATACATTCTATGAAATGAGTTTCTGTAAAACAAGGGGACGCCAAATTACACCATGCCTAGCATTGCATGACAAGGTATGTCCATGTTATGCAAACTGAAAACACCTAGAACAAACTTCCCAGAGCTCACCCCTGCCGAGCTCTGGGACAAGGTACTAAAATGTGCATCTACTTATGAGTTCGACTGTACTTGTTCAATTGTTTTCAGGGTTATCACCGATTTTATAATATGTCAGTACCGGCCGACGATTTCCCAAATGTGTGGCCTTTCGAGAGATGCAAGATCGAAGCGTCGCTCACGCAGTCGCCGACGGGCGACATCATCGCTAAAGCGGACGTATACTTACTTTTCAAACAAAAACAAGGGCGAGGATAAAAAATAATAATAAATAAACAGAATTAATTAAATTATGTTTTTATTATCGTGTTTTCATGTATTTTTCCATTTAAATGCTTAAAAAATATTGTGTGTATAGTATAGTATAGTTATGCTAAATGTTGTAAACGACTGCAATATCGTAATTATGTCAGCATTTTTACTATCTAAGCCTGGTATTACACGGAATTGTACTGCACGTTTTTCAACACTATTATTATTGAACAGAAATCGAATACGGTATATTGAAAATGTACATGTATACATATGTATATGCACGTGTATTATTATTCATCAGACATCATCACCACATATTATACGTTATTTTCTAACCTAATATCGTTAGGAGCAGATTTGTATGTTTCTTACGAATAAACTCAAAAAGTACTGGACCGATTATAAAATTCATTCACCAGTAGAATTCTATATTACCACAGAGTAACATAGGCTACATTTATTTTTTCTTTGCGGACGTAGGCGCGGGCAACAGCTAGTCGTTAATAAACCCAGTTATTTATTATTTAGTATAAGTCTTTTGGCATCAAGTCAATTATTTTTTATTATAAAATACAAAGTAATGTTAAGCGCGTACCCAAGTCGTTGTTCCGCAGTGTCCAGCCAGCCAATGTTTATTAAAGTCCAAAAGAGAGAAAATCAAGTCGTAGTATTCATAGACCAAAAACGGGATAAACTAGTCAAATATTAAAAAAATGCGTAGAATAGAAACGCACGATTTCCGCAAGATCACCACATTGAGTTGGTCTGTTATCAGTCATTGCGTGACTAAACCCTATCATGTTTTTTATAATTATAGTGAATTTGATCATACCGAAAAGTTCTAAAAAGGGTTGACACACAGAGGGCTTGACATCTCGCAATGCTCGCGGCTCGTAAGTGGCGCGATGCCAACGCAGCGCAAAATTCTGCGCCCCGCAGACGTTGAGTCGGCATCGCACTTCCGTTATACGCTCTCAGGTGGGTTAGTTTTACTCCACAGTTAAGATGTGATCGTAACCACGGGATAGGATTAACGTAACATTGAAATCGATTTGGGGATTAAATACTCACCGCAATCCTCTCGTAGCCATCTTAATAATTATGTTTGTGTCATTAATCCATGGAGCGCCATGGTATACATATGTGTAACCTTAATTCGAACCGCTCTGATTTTCAAATTCAAATATCGTTAAAACAAAAAGCATTTCAAAATATTTAAAAGCACCATTGATTTGTTCGTTATTTAAACGTTTATTCGGTCTCTGTTGTACTGCTGGATAAAACCTCTCTTAATAAATTAATCAATCAAATCTATCATTATATTACCATTACACTACATTTTCAACGACAAGAATAATTCGTAAAGTAAAATATTATTTCAACCATCACTCAGCTGTCATTGTATTTTCACCAAAAAGTGCTTTCGTCAAAAAAGATACATATACATACATATATGTATATAGAGATTTTTACCTCAAAATAACATGAATACAATGAATAAGTGTTTAAATAATAAATATGACCATACTCGAATTTCAAGTGTGTCGTTATGGAATAATACATGTAAATTGGTCTTTTTAAGTATACGAGTGCGGAAGCGAAAAGGTCCCGTCTATGGTTTTTCAGCGATATTAAGGTTAAACGCATGAATCTAAAGTTGGCGAACGGGTGAGGAACAAAAAGTTGGACAATAGTTAAGCGTAGTTAACCAAACACTGCCATAATACCAAAGAAGGCGGCTAATTACAATGTAGTAGTCGAAAAATTCTATACCCTATTGGTAACCACAATAGATTTAAAATGCTTAAACTATTACTATGCAGTTAGTCGCCTTCTTTGGCATTACGGCAGAACAAACAACGAAGGCGGAAAAAGTTCCATTGTGTAACGAAAAGTATCCCTACAATTGTATGGCTAATTTTAGTCGCACAACGGTAAAGTTCAATAGAATTTTATTTGGGTGCGCCGAAGTTCATATCAAATTGCGAATTAGATTATTGGAACTCCGAAAATGTATCTCATACCATTTTACATCATAATGAGCACTCTTCATAATCAATATTAACCATGTACCTGTTTATTTTCAGGATTTTAAAAATATTTAACAAGTAAATAAGGTTAAGTTAGGTTAGGTGTATTTGGGTTTGTTTTATAAACGTCCGTAAAATCAAAACGGTTTCAGTAAAGTTCACTTTAGGAGTTGCGATGATTAAGAAAAACATTTTTTTTGTAGCAATTACTCGTATTTGAACAAAAAAATTATGAGCAAAATCGTTATTTGTATAAAATTCGAAATACCAATTTTATGGCCAGCATCGACCCATTTTAATTGCGTGAGTTAGCTTGCCCAACTTATTGGACCTTACCCAAACGCTAGTATATAACCTTCATAAGTATTCCGTAGAAATAATCCTCTTCTACCGCGCTAGGTAAATCAGGGCCAATTAAATGTTAAAAGTAACTCCTGTTAACGAAGGGTGGTAATCGAGTAAGCCCGTCTCATCGGCAGGTTGATTGGCTCGTTACTAGGGTAAATACGGTGCAGCCTCGAGGAGTCTCAATCATTTAATGAGCGTCGAGTTTAACTCTGTGGCCTGAGATTCAAGTGGAAAAGGGTATAAGTCTGGTATAAACTGTATGTGATGTATACCCTTTTTGTTACAAGTCGTCTTATCTGTTTTCAGTTGGGCGACAAAACTGTTAAGCGTATGTAAAGGATATGTTATACACGTATGTGAATAATGTGAAAGAATGGTCCTTATAAAAAGCCTTGGGAAAGAATCCATAGAAGAGAAAAAACCCAAAGAGCGTATTTTAACCCTTTTTCAGGTCGTTCCAATCTAAATGGTTTAACATGGAATAGAATACATATCCAAGTTATTTATATGTTGGGAATTAATTTAAGAGCCTTTGGCGTATATTCTATCAGATTTGAACCCTAAAATAAAGTACTAAGGTTGAAATTGTAACTACACCTATGTGGTCAATATAGAGCCTCTGCCTGGAAAAGGGTTAAATAAATATCACCGGACAATGTCACACAAATTGACCTAGTCCCAAACTAAGCTCTAGGCTTGTACTATGGGTACCAGACAACGATAAACATACTTATATAGAGAAATACATATAAAACTTCCCTGCCTGGGAAACCAGTATTCGCGCTCATCACACGAATATCCACCCCTACCGGGATTTAAACCCAGGACCGCAAGCTTCAGAAGCAGAGCCACTACCACCTAGGCTAACGAGTCGTCAAATAAGGGCCTAAGGATATAATACATATAAAATTGAAGCAATTCAAAGCCAATAACCTACCTACCGCATTATTTGTAATCCAACACAGATACGGTTTCAAACGGTGTTAACAACGATGCATTTTTTTTACCTACGGTAATGAAAACTGGTTAAAGTCCCCGTGACTTCAGTCCATACATGTTATGACTAAATTCTCATGTTGCTAACCTATTTTCTCGGCTTGGATGTTTGTTCGAGTACATAATCGGTTATAAACATGAACGTAAACCTCGCGTGGCGATTAATGTCGCTCTTGGTTAGAAGACTGTCCCTTAAACGATGATATAAGGCACATAATTATAGCTGTCTGCCTTACTTCCGAATCGGCTACGGTGTTTAAGTCAAAGTCAGAACTCACGAAGTTTCGAATTTCGTATTTAAGAGCATCTAGTTCTCTATTCTATTGGGTAAAACGATATTGCCTTTGACGTGTTATCGTGATAGAATTTTGGTTGTATAACAGCTTCAAGGGACTGTAGGTTTGAGTAATATGGTTTTAATTTCAACTCGATACCTTCACGCGTTCCCTAGATAAAGGGTCTTGACAGACAGACGGGTTCCGTATTTTCCTTTTGAGGTAAGGCACCCTAAAAAGGAACGCTTATCTAAAAAAGGTAAACAGTGCGGGTTTTGTTAAAAATAATTTTAAAATAGGTTTCAAAAGTTTTACAGTGTTTAATTAATAATGTAAATTTGTCTTTTAGAGAGGTAACGAACCGAAAGACATATTTTAGAAACATTGTAGACACCTCATGGCAGCTTTCCAACTAAGCAACGGATTCAGAATCATTCCAAACGAATACATTTCGAAAAGATAGAGCTTTTAACACTCGTGTTCTGCATATTATATTAGTGCCTATCCATACATTAAAAAGACATTTCTTCGTCGTTTGTATTCAACAACGTAGAAATAAATGGAGTGAAAAATACTTGAAGTAAGGTTGGGACATGCGTATTCTGTCTTCATTGAATCTAAATATGTTACGATTTTTATTCGTTATGGGATGGAGAAGGAAAACGAGCAACCTCCACCTGATGGTAAGTAGACTAGGAAGCCCAAAAATATTTAATTAGCTATTTGCAAACGTATTTTCCTATCGCATTTTTGCCCATTTCATTAAATAATTTTGATAATGTCGATGGAGCTGCGCTACCGCGGAGCTCCTATTTCTGGGCGGTTTGCCCTTTTGGGCTTACTGTAAAACTATCATAATCTAAACCTAAACTATTTCGATCTAATAAGTAAAATCATTGAAAAAAAATGCGATTGAGAGAAACGGTTAGCAACTGGGAAAAATTAGGATCGGAAAAAAGTTTCGGGATTCAAGATTCTAAGTTGATACGTCATAGAGTTTGTCGTTATTAGTCATATAATATGCTAATTTGCCCATCCTCCTATATTTGTTATTTTATTACTTTCTTGTAATCGTGCTTGTAATTTAATTAATCCGTTTTCTAGTCGACATTGACGCCACGTTAGCCTAGTTTGTCCTGGTTTTAATTGCCGGTATTGGCAATTATGGATATTATCTATGTGTTTCTCTATATACGTATATTTATCGTTGTCTAGTACCCATAATACAAGCCTAGAATTTAGTTTTCGACTAGGATAATTTGTGTAGGATTGTCCTCCATATTATAAATTCACTCGATTAACAAACACTTTTTTAATGTTAATAACTGTAGCGACGAAGCTAAGTTGTGTAACGCAAGGGATGTTTCATCTAAATATTCTAAATCTATGAGCATTCACTGCATTTGAAAATGTCCAAAACAAGTCTGTCGTCACGCTGCTGTAACAAGAGAATTAAAACAGTTCGCAAGCGAATACGTGCAGAGGAAGCTTTGCATTACAAGCAAGGATGAAAATACCTGACTACGGCGTTGTTGCGTCATGATACTGACATCTTAATGCTACAGTAATAATGACGAATTTAGCCTGTCAAGTTGATGCAGTCTCGTATCGCAGTGATGTAATTTCACCCTTCAACTCTACTTAATCAAATACGCCAAGCTACTTGAATACTGAAATCGTTAAAGTTGCAGTTAGTTTTGATTTGGAAAACAAGCGAGTTAAAAAGGATATACCATAATCGTTTTATGTTTGTGACTACATAAGAGTAAAAATACTCAAGTTAAACGACTACTCTGTGTATAAGTAAATGCCTTATAGTCATTTAATATTGCACTGTGTTTGAGTAAAAACTTGTCGAAGAAAAAATAGAAATGCTAACATTGTAAGTTGAAAATTTATGTTTTGCTATACAGTTAAGTAAGGAATTAATAACTCGAACGCGGTTTTTCAAACACATAAGTACTGTGTAGTCATCAAGTTAAGAATTCATACTGAATGGAAATCTTATAGTTAAATAACTGTAACAACCAAAATTATAAACTATTGTTAGACCGTTTGTGACAGGTTTAAGTATAAATAAATCAATTTCCACACGTGTGCCCATTCGGCAAGTTTTGGACAAGGAAAAGTTTTGGTCTCCTATCTCGAGAAAGGGCTAAGCCGGCCGATTTGGCGCCGGATTAGTTTACCAACATCTCAGCAATTCATTCAGTAAGGATTCAAAGAATTAACTAGTTATTTGATTTCAATAAAAATACCTGGGTATCCGTACGTGTAAATTAACGGTTTAGTTAATATACTTCTAAATAAGGAAGGATAAACAAACACTATTTTGTAATAAAAAAAAATATGACATCGAGAAGGCAAATGAGCACACAGGCCACCTGATGGTAATTGGAAACTGTGACCCATAGACATTCGCATTCACAAGGCTGCAATCCTAAGACTGTTCATGCGTTGCCAACCATGAGGACTAAGATGGAATGCCTCTATGCTAGTTATTAAACCGGCTGTCTTATCCCTAAACCGGAACACAACAATGCGAACACTGCTGTTTGGCTGTAGGTTAATGGATAAGATGGTGGTAGCGATCCGGACGGACCCTGCACAAGGTCCTACCACCCGCAAGTAACAGTTATCCTTTAGTGACTTATATTTTCAGACTAGCATAATCTTACTCTTACTATATTTGTGTTTGTTACTTAATCAGGCCAGAGGCTGAAGGAGTCTGGATGAATTTGGCGCGCGATAGATTATAGTCTGGAATAGCATATAGGCTACTTTTATACCGAAAAATTGGACCGTTCCCGAGAGAATAGCGACGAACGACTTCTACGCGGATGGAGCCGCGCGCAAACACTAGTAAATAAATAAATATCAGGGGACAATCTCACACAAAATGACCTAGTACCAAACTAAGCTTTATGCTTGTACTATGGGTACTAGACAACGATAAAGATACTTATATAGAGAAATACATACTTAAATACATAGAAAACATCCAAGACTCAGGAACAAATATTCGCGCTCATCACAAAAATATCTGCCCTTGCCGGGATTTGAACGAAGAACGTAATCTAAAAGTTCAAATGCAACTTAAAACCAATTACTATGTGCTCACTGCTTCCAAGAGATGTCGCTAACGACGTGTGAGGTTAGTTAGAGTGAGACACCATTACCGATAACGACGGAATCTCGACGCACACGTGCCTCGCGATTAAGGGAGATTGAAGGTGCGAAATCTACCCCGCAACAACGTACGGGGAACTACATATTAAGCTTTTAGTAAAATGTACCTTATCAAGAGTTGTGGAAGGATTACATCGCAACGCTTTAGATTTAAGTAAACGCCTTTTGGATTTGGCTAGTTAAATTCAGCTTCGTCGATTATGGAATCTGGATGTCTAGAGTTATTGAGAGTTGAGACACGGATTTATTTGGGTATGTTAGTTAAGATAAGCAAGATGAAGTGTATGCGAAGGTGAATTTCAGAAGCCCAGCTATCCCTCGGTTTTAAATAATAGAGATGAGAATTTTCAGAAGCTAGCTTATAACTTGTATGTGTCCAACCCCATGCATTGTCCTTACTCATTTGCTTCAGGGTTAGCTGGAAGAGATCCCATTTAGGGATAAGTTCGCCTTTGTACATTAATTTTGTATTATAATTGTAATATTTATATTTTTGTGCAATAAAGAGTTTACATACATACATACATACATAACAATCCAACAACGATGTCTTAAGTTTTAACCGCTATAACTTCTTGCAGCAGTGAGATTATGTAATAGGTATAATCGTCGAGACTCCGACTCCCTTTCTTTTTCAAAACCAATAACTGTTAAAATAAATCTTGAATTGATTTATTATTTTATAACTTCTATTCCTCTCTTTCAAGTTAACACAGCATTTAAAAGCAAAATGAAATAATATTAATATGCGTCGATCGGGAACGGGCCTGAGTTATAGCGAAGGGAGAGATTTACTGCACTTACTGCCGTTTAGGTCTCGTTTACAGTCTACATAGATTGCTTTATTATTTGTAAATAGATCCAATTTTTAACGTTATTCCTCTAGAGTTAGTTATTCACAATTTCCTCGGGATTTTAGTTCCCTTAAGCCAAAGTGTTTACATCTTGACAATTTTGAAAAAAAAACACCTGCTTATTATTTGTCGATGTGGATAGACGTGGACAAAACATCTGCCACTATAAAGACGACCATAATACGGGCCCTGATTCCTAGCCGAACTACAATGTATAAAATTTATCGAAAAATTAAACCGCCAAAATTTATAAATAAACATATGTATTTATGAATTAAAGGTGAATTTTGTTGGACTTAAGGCATACAGTGAGTTTTATCTAGAATGCCGCGTTCTTGATTTTGAGCACGAGCGAATCCTGGAGGGTGATTCTCTCAACACAGCGCTGCGTCGCTTTTAAGGGAGGATTTTTATCCGGCAAATTTAAGAAGTCCCGTCGGAGCGTACAAAACACATTTTATCGCGTTCCTTCTCAATCAGGCAGCAGGCATGTGAGTAGAGTTCAGTGTCATATAAATCTGCCTAGATAAGAAGGCATGCGCTAAAACGTGTTTTGTACGCTCCGACGGGATTTCTTAAACTTGCCGGATAAAACTTCACCTTTGAGATCGACGCAGCGCTGTAACAGCGATTACCATGTATTAATGAAATTTAATCGCGCGTATTTTGGATTTTTTCGCCAGTTTCGGAGACGAAATAACTCAGTCATTCGTTTTAGTATAACTTAAGTTACTATTTAGTTACCAAAACGAAGAAATAAGATGCGAGCTGTTTATGATAAAACAGCCCAAATAATGTTTGTAATTTATACAGCGTGTGGCGCAAAACCGAGGTAAAAAAATATACGGAGAACTTAGATCATTTCAAGTAACTATCACAGGGATATAATATTCTGAAGTCCTTAATTTTGGAGAAAACTGCCTACAAAGTTAAAAATCGCAGGTAAAGAATTTTTTCATCGTGATATCGTCGCCTGGGCCTTTATTCTACTGCGTTATAACGACACACTGTGCGACAAAAGCCCGATCTAGCTGGACAAAAAGGGTCTCACCATTTCTTATATTGCCCTAGCTAAAACGATAGCTAACATTCCCGAGGTAACGATCCCCGTATTGTTTTTGTGCAACTACCCTCAAATAATTAATAAATTTTATAATTCACGCCAAAGTGCGATTTACAATGTCATCGATAGCCAAATCATTCACTATTTCGCGTTGCATTTGTCAGCATCTCAAAATCAGTCTTAAAACAATTGTGTTACTTTTAGTGATGGATCGTGAAATAGATGGTAAGTAATACATTTTGAAATTAAAACAGTCTAAAATTCTTATTCCATAACCAGGGTATATGCACTCTAATGTGATAAAATACATTTTTTCGAGTAAACATTCGATTTGATAGACAACAAAAAGAATGTACCCTCATGTACCCGGCCTGTATTTTTTTTAATAATAGCTTTATTAATATACTTTATAATAATGCATATTAGAAACGTCGTGCTTATTCGTGTTATTGACTTTTTTAAAGAAAACGAAGTGTCAATACCGAGGAGGGAGTTTTATGAAGAATGGTTAAAGTACAGCAAAAAGATAAATTAAAGGCTTTGTTTGACTATTTTTCAATAAAATTTGATTTGACTGCGGTAACAGAAGAATCTTCAAGAAATATTAAAATGATTATCGCTCGGACTTCCCAAAAAATTCATGAAAAATGGGCTCAATGTGGAAAAAGACAGGACCAATTTGAGACATTACCAAAACTGGTTCGAGTGCCAATTGCAAAACGTACCTTAACGTATTCAAAGATTCTGGAGTTTATAAGAAAAGTGCGTAAAGAAGAGAGTTTAGGTAAGGTAAGGCCTATAGTCTGTACTTTTAGGTATTAAAAAAGTGTATTCAAAAAAACCACGTGACATTGACAGATGGCAGTTTGTCAGCCAATAGGAGCAGAACACTGATACGTCAAAGCTCGACCAAACAGCTTGGATTGGTTGATGAGCAGAGCCACGTGGTTTGGTTTGTTTACACTTTTTTAAATACCTAAAAGTACAGACTATAGTTTCGACAGTGATTCCGACTGAAAGAACTGGTAGGTTTTGTATATGTATATATGTAGGTTTGCAATACGTTTAAAATATAAAACCACATAAATATAACTTTTTATTATACTTACCAAGTCTTTTATTCAACTTACAATAATATAAATTTGTTTTTTTTTGTAAATAAAGCCCTTTTTACAACGTTATACAGAATCCAGTTTACACTGACCTCACATTTTATAGTAAATCTTTGTACAAGGAGATCAAGTTATACTGGATTTTAGTTATTTTGTTGAAATAACCTTGTTTTTCAAATTTTTATAAAATATTGATAATTCTAGCTTCAATGTGTTGAGTTTTGAGCTTATTTTTAGCGTCAAATAATATTGTCCAGCTAGATCGGGCTTTTGTCGGACAGTGCGACATCGCGTTTGACGTGTTTTAGAATCGTTTATGTCATAGTCGCCATTATTGTAAATGACAAAAGAGTTTACGTTTTGAAACGAAGACAATACGTACACGATATCGTTATTACCGTGTAGAATCCCAGTACTGGTCACTTGGTACTGGGTATGGTCTTGGTACAGGGTGTCATAACCCCCCCCGATTGTGCTGCCACCTTGCCGTGGTGGGGGGGCTTGCGTGTCTCTATGATCCCCGTGGCTATACCGGACAGGGCTACCCATACCGGAAAGGCTCGGGGTGAGGGGCCAGACTAAGAGCGGCACGTCCCTATCCCAATCCCACCTTCCCGATTTCCCATTCCTTCCCAGCTCCCATCCTTCCTCCCTTTTCCACCGAACCAGTGGCGGGATATCCACTTTCCAGGGCCAGCGCGGGCCCGGGGAACCAAATACTCCCCAAAAGAGCGCACATGAGGGGGGCGTCGAGGGGGAGTTTGAAGGGACGGAGCTCGGGTAGGTGTCCCCGTATCCCGTTCCCGGAAAGCGACCCTGGTTCGCCCAGACGTGAGTCTCGGGTCTAGTGACCTCTGTTTACAGAGGACATTTTAGACCTGAGACAGGTGTAGTGTGGGTGTTTGAAGGATCGTGGACTTACCCCGGTCACTGCGACTGGGGGGAATAGCCTGCCGGAAAACACCCTACACTCCATGCAGGCTGTGAAGGGAAGGCGAACCCAGCTTTTGCTGATCGCCTGAACTTCATGGGGAGCCACGTGGGTGAAGGGCCCACATTGCACGGCTCCCCCAGCTTGGGGAGATCGCTGTGTGCGTACGCAGTCGTCTCCTCCTTTGGCGGTGTGCTCTTCGGAGCGGGCTGGGAGGCGCCCAGCGGGCAATGCTTTGGCGGTACCGCGGCGTCTCCGTTAACCAGCCAGGAGGGTTACGCCGGAGTGGTTTTAAACGGTAGTTCGCTTAGGTGAGAGTCCGTTATACCCCCCATTGCACGGTCATCCTTAGGCCATCGGGGGGATGCGTAAATGCATTTCCACTTCGTCATCAAAAAAAAAAAAAAAAAAAAAAAAAAAGGGTGGCATAACAGCACGCGGTAAATTTAATTTTACAATACGTACTATGCAAAACGAACACAATCGGTAAAGTTGAGAGGAATCATTGTTTGCAGTACATTTATGTACTGCAAACAATATTACGATTAAGTTTGTTAGAAAAAACCGAAAGTTAAATTTTGATTTTAATTACGTGGGACCATGATGATTCAATTACCGGTAACCTATAGAGCTTCTGTTTTTAATATTATCCCCGGTCCTGGGCTACGCACTGTATAAACCTGTCATTTGACCAAATTATAAAACGATGAAACACTTAACTCCCCTTTATATCCATTCCCAGCTATCATGTGGACGTAATGGTGAAACATTTTTCATTTAATTTTCCGTAATGTCGCTATAAATTACATACTACACTCTGCTATCTTTCCCCAGTTTTAAAATTAAACTCTGTTTAAAGAATTCGGTTTACTGCGAATAATGAGGAGGCATTATGGGTTTTTTTGTTTCATGAATTTTATCCAAATAATGGGAGTTTTTGAAAAAGTTATATTAAGTCTGTCATTTACATTATCAAAAATATTGAATGCGTATTTTTTCTTTTGTTAATTAAATAAAATTACGTAGTTATAGTGCGTTATAGTCCCGTGTGACGTCACGTCGTGGTACACTTAGTACCAATTTCACCTTACCATGTTAAATCGACTGTTAGTTCATACATTTTGACAACAATTAACACTCTAATCGTCTTTTAAGTGGTTAACATCGTATGGTGAAATTGGTACTTATTCTCCCGAACTTAGATGCGCGTTATCTTTGTCAATTTTGATTGATTTGATAAATACTCATTCTTTATTTTGTGTTAACCTAACTGACGGACTAAGTAGATATTTTTTACCCAGTAAGTAGATACGCATCCCTATTGTAATGTAATGTCATTGCAGTGTTTTACTAGCTTGGTTAAGCCATATTTATGTAAAAAAGTGACCCACTGCTCAATTGATCAAAATTTGTGTGATAAATATAGAATAGAGAAGAGAATAGAATAGAATATAATTTATTTGACACCAAAAAATAAATAACATTTAGAAAAGAATATACACTATGCACGTATTCTGGCTCCAAAAAGGTTCCAACTCAGCATAATGCTGTGGTCAGTGGACCGCAGCGCTGGTTTTCGGTTGGCACCTTTGAGGTAGGTTTAGAGTATGCTAAAGCGGAGCTCCGTCAACTCTGCTAAATTTAATGTGGATATAAAAATCATGGTTCAGTTGAGTTGGTTGAGCAGTTTAGTTGAGCAGTGGGTCAGAAGGGAATTTTTCAAGTATTTTAAATCATAATACCGTTAATTAATTGTTTATAATTACGTTCCCGAGTGATTCTAACGATTTTGGCAGCAAAAACAGTAACAGGTATTTTCGAAAAAAGGCTTTAATCATGAATCCCTACCACTGAATATCCGATTGTCACATTAAAACAGTTATAATTAACCTAAATATATTTTGTCAGGCAATTCAATAAACCTTTGTAAGGAGTACACTTGTTAGAAATCGTCACAGGATGGAAATAAATAATTGCTTCACCCTAACCTATCAGATTCCTAAGGCATACGATATTACAATGACTACCTACGTATTTTGTTATTAAATTACTCTTACACGTACGACGATAGTTATGGATATATTATATTTATAAGGAGCCGAGCCACGACTCAATTTACTTTTCTATGGCTTGGTCACCCTTCGGAGATGAAATTACAACTGATAGAAACTTGCCTTATCTCCCGCGCGGAGGAAAAGAAAACTACTTTTATGCTGTTAAGATTACTTTATTGCGCCTTTATTTCTTTTCTATAGGGACATGACGAGTACGGACAGGCATCTGTTGGGATGTTCCTCTATACCGGCGGAGGCTTTATATAAGTTTTCTTTCCGATTGCTTTTAAGTAAGTACGTACACTTAGAAAAACGACAGTTATATTTGTTACAAATAGTAGCTTTTTAACGTTTTTAATAAACATCCTGTTTTTAATCATCTACTAAATATTGTTTGCAATCTTAGTTGTTGGATCATCGTTTGGAATACAAGTTCTGTTTTAGACAAACCAATGGTTGACTGCGTTTATAGGGATCCTTATCTCAAAGGGGAAAAACGGAACCCTTATAGGATCACTTTGTTGTCCGTCCGTCCGTCCGTCCGTCTGTCTGTCAAGACCCTTTATCTCGGGAACGCGTGGAGGTATTGAGTCGAAATTTAAACCATAGAAGTAATCCGAATTCTACAATAAAAAAGATACGGCCGTTTATGCCGCAAAAAACGTATATTTCGACACACTCAAGGGAATCAAAATTTATGGGGTACTTCCTATAGACCTAGAATCCTGAAATTGAGCAAGAACGAAGATCTTATAGAACAAGTAATAGGAAAAAATCCGAAAACTGTTAAATTGATGCTCCACCTAAAAAAAAATCTGATTGCAATCTTATTGCCGACACGCTAGCCTAGTTGGGAGTGACCCTGCCTTCGAAGCTAGGGGTCCTGGGTTCAAATCCCGGTAAGGGCAAATATTTGTGTGATGAGCACGAGTATTTGTTCCTGAGTCTTGGATGTTTTCTATGTATTTAAGTATATATTTCTCTATATAAGTAAGTTTATCGTTGTCTAGTACCCATAGCAAAAGCCTATTTAGGGCTTAATTTGGGACTAGGTCAATTTGTGTGACATTGTCCCGTGATATTATTATTATTATTATTTGCAGTTGGTAAACTAATCGTGACCTATGCCGATGTATGGAGACAACAGTTTTTCTACTGCAAAGTCAAGTGTGTCCCTCAATACAATTTTATATTCTTAGTTATAAGTTTGTACGAAACCCTCGGTGCGCGAGTCCGAGTCGTACTTGACCCGCTTTTTGCTCTTAGTTTATTTTTACAGTATAAGAAGAATGTAGCCACGGAATGGTCCTAACTTAGCGTATTGGCGCCATTAAATTTAGCGCTGGTCTTCCCTTGGAACCATCAGGTGAAACCACGGCCAAGGTTACACCTGCATAATAATTGCACACCGATATTTATTTATTAAATTTTATTTTGCTGATCACATTGTTCTATTTCCGAAAAAGTAGTAAAATAATATAAACAACACTTACTTAATTTTATTTAATAAGAAAAGTGACATATTTTAATTTAATACGAGATACCCTAATCGACTCGCTATTCCGACTAAAAGGACCAAACTGTACGGCAACAACGCATAATATTGTATGGCAATTAGTATATACAATCAGTTGCCGATGACGATGACATTAAAGAATTGCCAATTAACCTGTTTAAAGCTAGATTAAGGAGGTGGTTAGTGACTACTTTGATTATTATATATGTTGAAGTTTGTTTTAAAAATAAATAGTTCAATTTTATTTAAATAGCGATTAATGAGTAAATTTTGACATTGTAATAAGTTTTTGTATTTCCTTAACATTTAAGTATCAATTTTGCATGCCAGCTACTGGTAAAATGTGTGTTTCTGTGATAATCTATGTAAAGCATCTTCTGTACCACGTTTAAGCAAAATAAATGACTTTGATTTTGACTTTAACACAATACTAAAACCGAATTATTTTGTACTAAACACAGCAAAAACGATTGTATGGAGAATTGGGCATAACGTTCTCCCTAACGAGATACCTATTTTAAAAAATTGAAACCGATTTGTATCACTCGTATATTCTCTTTGGGCAAAGCATTAAAAATAATACTGATTCATGTTTCTTTTTCCAATAACATTCCATTATCCACTCATGATAATACATTGGAAAATAACGGAAATAAAAACCTTAAGTACTGGTTTTATACCAGTTTTTACCAACGGCAATGCATTTATAAAGGTGCCCATTAATCTAGTTTTTATAATAAAAGCTAAGCTGAGCTTTCGCAGACCGAAACCCATAAATCATTCAGGGCTCGATGCTTTGACAAAAATACAGTTTACTTTTTATGATGTAGCGGGCGATAGTTCCGTATTTTGATGCAATAAATTTTATTTTGACGCGGTATATAATATTGGTTTTAACCTGTGTACGTACTATATATTGCTCGTAACAAGTACTTAAGCATATAAATTATTTCGCTACACAATTTACGACGTCCAATAATTAAGAGGATTGTGGAGCGATACATGAATCGCATAGCAAAAAATAAAAAAAACTATCCTTTAGTTCCGGGCGGTAACGTTTCTCACCCCCTCCCTAAATGAAGACCGATTTCCACAATGTTTTAGTTATTATGAAATAAGGATTGGTCAGTTTTTTTGAGATGTATTTTCTTGGAAAGGAAAACGTTCATACATATGTATGTATGAACGTTTTCCTTTCCAAGAAAAACGTTTTAACGTGTTTAATGTGTTGTAGATATTATGAACTAGGAATGTTCCTAGTTCATAATATCTACAACACATTAAACAAACGTAAAAACCGGGTTAGGTTAGGAGGAAGAGGAAATGAAACGTTACCGCACGAAGCAGCCTCTTACAAAAGCTAAGCTGACAACATCGTACGTACCATATGGTTATTTTTAATAATTGAGCTTGTTCCATCTAGTCATACACTTACTTCTACATGTATGACTAAAATGAAAAAAAATCCGCTTAGTTCTACATTCATGTATGACTTCTTTGAACACGTAAAATGGTACTTTTTTGTTCTGTCTAGTCATACATAAAAATCCAATTAGTTATACTCCGTCGAGTCGTTAAATAGGTAGGTTAGGTTAGGTTCGTTTTTATATCGGGCCCGAAGGGCCAAAACAACCCAGAAATAGGAGCTCTGCGGAGCAGAGCTCCGTCGACTCTAATGCAGACAGTGCTTAAAATTACGACCCACCTTTAACGAGTATAACTATTGTGTACAACTCGTTTTGTACACATCGTGTAGGTGTATGACTAGACAGAACAAAAAAGTACCATTTTACGTGTTCAAAGAAGTCATACATGGATGTAGAACTAAGCGGATTTTTTTTTCTTATTAGTCATACATGTAGAACTAAGTGTATGACTAGATGGAACAAGGGAGTAATTGAAGTGCAATTATGCGAAAATCTCAAATGTAGGTAATCTTTTAACACTCTGCATCTGGCGAGTGCATGAGTGTATGTATATGTACATTGCAAAACTATATCATGATGCGGCCGATAATCCTCTATAATGGCAAACAAATGTTTTTCGTATTATTGGATTTATAAGATCTTTTCTCAGGACAATGGAGCTAAGATAGTCAAAGCAGGTGAACCCGAGCGAAAGTCCGTCAAAGGCGATTGCCTCCCACAGGCGGTAGGTTCCTGCGATAAAGAAAAAGGATGCCAACGGTCTAAAAGCGGCGGCAAACTCTTTTGTGCATATTCGCTTATAAGCGCTCAGGCGTTCATTGAAAAAGTTCTAAACGGTTGCATTCCCGCGTTCATTTGATTGTTTTGTTTCATTTCTGAATTAAACGCTTCTGCTCACACTATTCCTTTCATCCAGGATTTTATTTATGAATAAAGTTATCTTGTGAAAACGAAGCATGAATAATACTTTTCTGCTATGAGCATCATTCATGATGTAATTTTTAAGCATACCTACTCAACTTTATCTTCTTCTCTTCTTTTTTTAAGCATTTTACGTAGGTTCTTTGTTCGTCTGTTTCTTTTAGAGTTCCTTTGGAATAAATGGTTTGATAAATTTTGAAGTGAAGGGGATCGGACTATAACATTATAAAATACGACCATTTGAAAATAGAGGTAGTTGAATTTTTCAATCTTGCTATTGGTTATTAAACTAAATCCTTAACACAACATAAAAAGTAGTTCGTAGTTAGTCCGCATTTGTGTTAGCAGAGAAGTCCGTTGCTGCAAACCATCTTATGCCCATTCCCACCAGCTTAAACGCTCTTCGCGTACTTAGGAGACGCCCGAGCAATTTGTATTTAAGAGGAAGCTGAGCAAACATTACGCGAGTTAGACTCAAATTGAATCATAAATCAACATGCGAGTGACGTAAGGTAGTGGATGCTAGTTGGAATGTTGCGCCAGGTGATTTAGCGTAGCGTTGGTTTCTGCCTCGAAACTCACTGGCTTAGGTAGATGCAGAATTTCTTTTGGAATTTTTACTAAATTTTAAAATTAATCTTTTAAGAGTCGCTTAGCTTCGAAAAGGAAATCTGAGTGACGTAACTTTACTCAAATATATTAGATATATCTTAAGGATCTGGTCCCAACTCTATCATTTACATAACGTCAAAACAAGCGATGAGGAATGAGTATGATGAAGAATTGGGCAAATAACTAACCACTTAGATGATGAGTCAGAAACTAATCATCTAAAGGTGTGCTGAGACGGCTGTACTTCAGAGATCGGTGGCAGACTAAAGACAGAAAATTTGAAGATAAATGTGATGGTGGTGAATAAAATGGGTATAGAAATTAAGCTAGAGTTACCTAAAAGTACTAAAACTATACTGTGTTACAATAGCCGTGGTCACGAGAACACTGAATTGGAGGTTGTTCGTCTGCTTGTCGTACTTCAGTCTTCTCATGACCCGGCTGTTGTAACACAGTCAGAATGGTTTATAGTTTTTTTATATGTGAAAATGATTTTACTTTAGAGCTAGTACCCCTCTAGAAGTAGTCTGTGATTTATAGGTGCGTGCAAGATTTCTATTTGATGATGTCTAAGTGATACCATGGATTATCAGTCACATTTGTAAACAAGTTAATAAGAACTATGGTAGCAGTTAATATCAAGTATAGGAACAGGGTAATAACCATTTGAATTCTGATTTATTGTGAAACCCGAACGTTAGTGTAGAGTGTTATTTCACTTACTTGCCTACGAGTTTGATCTTTATCCTCCTTAAGAATTCCGGTTACAAAGCTCAAAAATCCACAATATATTTAATCCTTCACTCCGTCACTCCATGTCTCCCTGTGGATGTCGTAAGAGGCGATTAACGGCCGAACCCTATATTCAAACTGCGGACAGATAGCCTTACTTCGGATTAAAATTTGACACATTTTGTATGGGCAAATGTCAAATTTCAACCCGAAGTAAGCCTTATCTATCCGCGGTTTGAATATAGGGTTCGGCCGTAAGGGAATAAGGGCTTGTAGTACTGTTAGGCGATGGGCTTGCAATCTGTCACTAATACACTGGTAAACATCTTAACCTACTTGTGCAAAATGTGGTTTTAGAATTATCAACAAGTCTTTTTAAAGTTGTTGGTACTTCTGTAGGTCTGCCTACCCCACTCTGGGAATGAAGGCGCGATGCTATGTATTTAATCCTTTTCTTTTATTAAATCGTTTGCTTGGGATAAACAAGACGGTAAAAATAACTTCTTTGTCCTTTTAAGTCCCCGCTTAAAGCGAATTAAATTCAGAGAAGTTCGCCTTGAAGTTTGCTTGAAAAACAATCCACAATCCAACAACTATTCTACGTGGGATTTGGGAATTCATTTAAGACGTCGTTAAAACTTACCCTTGGAGTTTTATTCGGAAGACAAGAGTTTATTCAATTTAAATTAGCGGTGTACTTCCTTTAGCGACAAATTGGGTTAAAGAGCCAGTTCATAAAAACATGAAAGTAAAAATACCAAAATAAATTACTTAAAACGAAACTAACACTTATTATATTACTAACTACTAAATCATTAGTTATTAAAATGCTCTTTAAATATTTTTATATTGAAATCTTGAAAATCTAACCAAATGGTGTGCTAAGCTTGCATAAAAACCATCAGTTGCATGCCCCCCCATGACATGGTAAGCGATTCAGTTTCAGTGTCAACAAGTGACAGAGTTATAGCAGTTATACGGCTTTTTCTCTTTTTCTCACCGTGAATTTCATTACCATGTCATGGTAACTCCCCTGACATCATCCCAATAAACCAAAAGTTCCTGATCTAAATAAACCTCACATCGTTAAAGCATTATTATTAAAAACTCTCATCAATCCTGGGTAATAGCGTATTAATTATAATGTACCGTTTAAGTTAAGTGCTGCTATCACCGGCTAATCCTCGCCGTTAACACGCTGTATCAACGGACTGCACCGTAATACGTGCCAGTTCATTATTAATATCACCTACAATATTGGCCGAGTTTTATTTATATTTTCGCAAGACGTAAACGAGGAAACATTTTTGCTTGACGTGCGTTGACTGCTAAATAGACTTTAGAAAAATATAGGTTTGGCCTTATGATACTATTGCTTTAAAAAATATGTATTTGTAATTTTTAATCAATATTAAAAAAGAATTACTCCGTCCGAGCTGTAGTCATTCGTTATCGCTATTTCCGTAGGAACTGTCTCGTTTTCCGGGATAAAAACCTTATGTCCTTCTTAGGGCTATAAACTATATCCGCTTCGTAACTAATGTCAGATTAAGCAATTCAGGCATTGAACCGTAAAGACAGATAAATAATCGTTCGAGGTTATTTCACGTTAAATAAGAGTAACGCATAAACGACACTTTTTGTACCCCTAATAAATTATTTGGTTATTTCAGGGTACATTTTGAAACATTATGTATACCTTAGAAACTAAATCTATTCGCGGATAGAATATAATTTGTGTAATTATTTTTCGGACGAAAATCACAAAAGTGATTTGACAAAACCTGATCCCCGTCGAATTTGAGTATACTGGTTTTTGCATTAGGTGCGGAATTCAATTCTAAAGCTTAATATGCAAAAATAAAAAAATGCACATAACGGGATTGGCAATCTCACCGGCGATGTAGAAGAAACATAAGCGGCATAGAAAGCTACGCAAAATGCAGGTTCAGTGAAAGAATACTGCATTAATGATTTCCGTGAGTCAAACGCACCATGAAGTTATTTAAATTTTATTGCGTTTAACGCTTAGTATATTTTATATTCAGTTCACCAGTAACTTGTTTTATTTCCAAAGAGATGACCTGCTAACGAGTTTTTGGCAGTGAATTACTAAAACTAAAGGAACCTACATTCAAAACAATTGGGCGACTAACTGAGATTTTCTTTTAGTTGATATAAATAATAATTAAAGCATATTTTTTTGTGATTTAATTCAAATACATGTACGTACGAGTATGTATGTAAACACTTTATTGTACAAGAAGAAAAACAAAACCGATACAGTGAAGATAAAACAGAAAGTACAAAGTGGGATCATATCACAATATATAAAGTTGAAAACACTCATAACCCATAATGGTTTTATTTCTGAAACCGTAAACTTTTCAGGATTTTTTGAACGGCTATTGTTTAGAAGCCTAGGTTAGGTTAGTTTTGTTTTATAACAACCCTGAGAACGGTTTCAGGAATAAAACCATTATATATTTAATTATGACCATTGTATATAACTAGCGACCCGCCCTCGCTTCGCTCCGGATTACAGTATTATACATATAAATCTTCCTCTTCACTGAATAAATGATTTTCTTTCTTTCTTTCTTTCTTCAATCACCCTATCTATTAAAAAATCAAAATCCGTTGCGTAGTTTTAAAGATTTAAGCATACATAGGGATATAAGTAGGGACAGAAAAAGCGACTTTGATATACTATGTAGTGATGACCCATTATGTATATTGAACCTTATATATTATGATGCGTACCCACTCGTATGGAATTAAGACGATTATTCACAACAATCACCATTTATTTGAGACAAACTCTTTCTAAGATCGCTTAAAAAAGAATGACTTGATCTTACAGAACTGTAAAATACAAAACGTAATCAAGTAATGTTTAGGCTGGCAATATCCAGCCTAATTCCGAACAACCCCCATTATGAAATACATAATGCTGGCATGCTGCCCTCCAGAACATTCGAGATTAAAGGCAGCGTCACGTTTTTAAAGTCCATTAAAGCACCCCTGCAATTGTACCACAGGCTGTCTTTATTAAGAGCACGCTGCAATATCCTCGTGCTGTATACCATATCTATAGACAGCGTATCTATTGTATTTATAGTTATAGTGTAGCGATGCGACCCTACACTTGTTTAAATTAATTAAGGTTTAATGGTAGGAATGCTTTTACGCTTATTCCGGTATTAATTAAACTACCTTTACGCATCCTTTACGGATTTTGTTGGAGGTGTTAATTATTTTATGTCGTTTTGTGTTTTGTTTAAGGGAGTCGTGGATCTTTTCATTATGTTTGTTGAATACAGACATAGTTAATATGATTACGAGTATGTTAGCTATATTATATGGTGGATGGAGGTCTATGGACGGGAATGTGAACAATGAAAATAATGTTCTTTGATAGCTTCGGGTGATAGGATCTTTTTCGAGTAGGCGAACTTGTGCCTTGTCCGAAGGGATCGCTGCCACTAATTTTCTCCTTAACCAGCCACTCAGCACCAGTGTTCACAATGTCGTGTTTCGTTATAGGGGTAAGACAGCCACTGAAATTACTAGCATTGATGTTATTCCTCAGGGTTCCAATGGCAGTCATGCAATGCTCATAGGACTTGTAGTGCACATAGCTAGCAGGCCTGTATGCTTGTTTAATTTTCTAAAGTCATATCAGATCTAATTGTAACCTAAATGGTCCTGTGTATCAGAAAACTGTACTCTGGCAAAATATGCATTTAACGGCATTTTTCAAATTGAAATTGAATTTCAATAATTTTATTACGGACTGTCCAATCCAAAGCTTAATTTTTAGTATGAACTGAAACTTAGATTTGTCACATTCAATCGAAGACACTGTTAACTGTAACATTTACAATCGAACATAAACCTTATCGCAAAGTGTTAAAGTCTATGGGTGGTCAGTTAACAGTGTCTTCGTTTGTACAACCAGTCGTGGTCTTATGGGCAATTCCACAGAGTACGATAATTGTGTTACAGGGGGGTTACCATGACCTTACTATGCAGTTCTGTTTATACTCAGAGAAAAGGACAGAACTATAACAGTTATATAGCTCTGTCTTTTTCTCCGAGCGTAAACGCATAGTTAGGTCATGATAACCCCCCTGTAATATTTTCCTGCTGGCTTTTAAGATAGTATGTAGGTCTCTATTACCTCTTGTTATTGAACGTTTACTGGTAACACTATATTTCACGAATATCCAAAACATTCAGCATGGAAATCCTTTTAATACTCGTTTGGCTTCAGTTGTCATGCATTGTTAATAAATACATAAGTGAAGTTGGTAAATATCCGTAAAAGAGACGGACAGCTAGTTTTGCATATTTTAGTTTGGATATTCAGGATGGCTTCAATTTAATTTATAAAGTGAAACACCGTGTGTTATAATATAAATCAAATATGTAGCCGTTTGATGTATTTACCTGATGAATGCACAAATCCGCTCACACAATAATTTATACACTATTGCCGAAACTAAAATTTGTTACACAAGTATGTCCCGAATTACACATTATTTATTTACACTGATTTGAGAAAAAAACTAACAAAACCACCATTAAAACTACATCGTGACTTACTTTTGTGTTAATGCGTGGTTAGATAAAAGCAATTAATGTAACTACCATTTTGTCAATTAAACTTTTGACGCACTTGTGGATTTTCACGTGTGCTTTTTTATGTTAGGTGAAGGCACACGAGCACTCAGGCCACCTGATGGTAAGTGGATACATTTGAATTCTCAAGACTATAATAATCCTAAGACCTCAATCGCATTGCCTACTCTGAGGACTACGATGGAATGCCTCTATGAGATAAGATGGTGGTAGCGATCCGGACGGACCCTGCACAGGGTCCTACCACAACGAAATGCTATAAATAGTTTGTAAGGTTTTTGTGGAAAGTGACAAAATTTAAGTTTTTTTACGATTTTTATTAGATAAAGCTCAGTACATTTTATTGTTTTTTTTCGCATCTACTTCCACAGGATTAGTTAATGAATTATAAAATCCCGCGAAGGAAGCACTTGTATATTTTATGTTATGACTAGAAATATCAACCTATTATGAGATTCAAAAATCGATTCGCTGACCCAATCTAGTTTTTTAAGGACATATTTTGTTTAAAGCCAACAAACTAGAATCGAGCTGACGTATAATCAGTGGCTCAAGATCTTAATGGGCTGGGCGGCGGCTGCCCGGAATCGCTTTACCGTGCACCCGCCGCCCTCGTTGGGCAAGCGACTTAAAAAGAAAAGCGGTTGCACTCAACGCAGCGATCAAGGAAATTGTTGACTTAGATGCACCTATTTGTGAAAAGAGGTGGAGCTTTTTTTGAAGTAATATTTGTCGTTCAGACAGTTTACTTCCGCGGTACTTACATGTAAATTAATTTGTAGTTTGAAGTTTGCCAGTGTTAATGTGTCCTTACATTTACAGTAAAACCAGTATGTACGCTATCGAACGCTTTCACTCTATTTCTGTAAGAACAAATATACCTACTGACAGATACGAGAGAGGGTGACAGGCTACTAATACCATCACCAGTTATATAATAAATAATAAATAAATATATATATACAGGGACAATATCACACGAATTTATCTTGTCCAAAACCTAAGCTCTAGGCTACTATGGGTACAAGACAGCGATAAACATACTTAATATATAGAGAAAGACGGGTCATAGGTACACAGATTTAGGTTAGCGTCTTTCCTGTGGACACGGCGTAAGTTAACGTTTTTAAGGCCTGATTTTCTGGCTAAGCCCATTCCCGCATAAACGGCGTCAGGGCTGCTTTGGACCTATCATATAAAAACAACACTTATATGCACACAAGATTTTAACTATTGACCACAGGAAAGACAACTTTTGTTTTTAAGAGTGTGTATGACCCACACATACATACATGAAAACACCCAAGATTCAGGAACAAATAATCGCGCTCATCACAAATATCTGCCCTTACCGGGATTTGAGCCCGGGACCAATATTTTCGTAGGCAGGGTCACCACCAACTAGGCTCAATGTACTATTAATACTCTTGATCACTGAGATAACTTCTCTTTAACCCACATTTGAAGTTACCACTGTAAAAACGATAAAGTAAAAAATGTTAATAAGCAAGCAAAATAACAAGGTCTCAGAGAATTTTCTACAACGAATCCTGCTTTATCTATTCGCCAGTACACATGGATAAACTTTTGAAGACACAGGAAATATAAAAAAAAACTCCCGCCATTCTTACAATGAGACTTATCGTATTTCCCTCGCCTAACTAGAGAGTAAAGGCCTTCCACTCGACCCAGTCCGGGGTTTTGAATTTAGTAATCTCACGATGAATTTACTCTTCGCGTAACTTGAATTTAATATTTAGTGCCTGTAAGGATTGCGAATAAACTACTAAATTAGGCTTAGAAATGAATAATGCTTTAGTAAAACGCACGGTTGTTGGAACTGGAAAACTAAAGAATTACTGCTTCTAAAAGTCTACAGAAGTGAACGAAGTGGGCACCATAACTACAGCAATATTCATCAAGGTACACTGAAAAAAAATATTGGTCGCTAAAATCTTAATTAAAACCATGCTACATTTACATATCGAAATACGTGCATGACGCGATTGATGAATGTAGAGCAAGCGAAAGTTGTATGTTTAGACCGGAGCACCTGACGTTGCATAGTCTCTGTCTACCCCATTGGGAGACAGGCGTGAAGGTATGTATGTTTGTATGTATACATTTACATATGATTTGTTTATTTGTCGTGTTTAATGTTTATAGTTAACAGTGGGGCTAGACAAGTGGCATTCGACAATCGTTAGCGATAATGTTTTCATATACAAATGTATAGAATTGACGTAAGCCACCGAGATAGTCAATTCCATACATTTTTCAATCGAAAAATAATCGCTAATGATTGTCGAATGCAACTTGTCTAGTCCCACTGTTTACGAGAAAACTCGTCTACGTACTATATAAATTTACTATGCCAAAAAATTACTGAGAAATATTTGCATTGCAAATGAAATATGAAAAATGAATAAATAAAACGTGCAGGCCTGTAGGGACACTTGGGTCATAGCAAAAACGTTTTATTAACAAATGGCATATGTATTCCGAGCTCTAGCACGAACTTTAAATTACACGTCCGTTTCCAAATCGACCTTAGTATTTGAAATTGTGAATGTAAAACTTATGAATAAGAATAAATTTATTACGAAGAAAACGAATATTAAACTTTTCAATATAACACATACGTCTTTGAACGCTTAAAACTCCATGGATTCTATTGCACTTTGTTTTTTTCATTATTATATTGCTGGGTCATTTTACTAGTTTTTTCGTAGTTTTTCTATATTTTGTGTTTTTCAACTTTTGATAATTATGGTTTTAATTTTTGATTTTATAATACGTTGCGTGAATTTTTATTTGGACTAATTAACGATTATTTCGGTGGCGATAATGTTTTTTTCTTTATGGTGGTTTTTCAGAATATAGACAGAGTGGCCGTTTTCAGAGGAGACTAAATTTTGTATTACCACTCTGTCACGCGATTCTATGAAAAACAAACTTATAAAAAAACACTGGATAGGGAAAGTTAAAAATTATTTAGTACTAATAGATGAATAAATGTTTGGACGTATATTCTAACACTTAAACATTAATAATCAATACTCTAACTGATAACGTATGGTAAAATGAGGACAGGCAATTGTCGGTAAAAAAGAAGAATGACCCTGCTGCACTTATTTACTTGACACTAAGAACTACTTAAAGTCAGAAAAACTATTACAATAATGATTGTTTCTTGATATGGAACGTAGATTTGCTTAATCAAAATGAGATTGAACTTCGAGGTGTACGATACGGCCTATTTCGGCAATAAAGTCTTGTATTAACTGCTTACAAAACACCCAAGCAGTTTCCTGGTTTTACTTTGTTAGGTTGTTGCTGCGTTGTGGTTGAACTGCCACTCGTGTAACTTCAGCGGGTCCCTGAGACGGCTAACAATTACAGTGGCTTACATTGCGTTGCGGTTTCGAATGACGCCGGCATTCCGCGACGTTCTGTTATACAAAGAGGTCGTTCGTCTGTAGACAAGTTGAAATTGTACCTTTCAAGTACTTCCTTGTTGATGACGATTGAATGATCCTCAAATTTGAAGTCCACAACTGGAATTGTTGATCCGCTATAGAACCCTGTCGCAGACAGCTGAATAATGAACGATTAATAGATTACCATAAATATTTTTATTGAAATTTTTAACTCTTGACATGACGTAATAATTTAATGGTGTACGGTTTATAAGTAAATGCAAACTTAAGTGGTTGTACACGTTAACATCCTGTTTGAACTGATGATAAATATTTCGATAGAGTCGTGAAAGCGACAAGGTACTAAAGTGTGCAGCTACTTTAAAGCCGACTGTACCAATAATATCAATAAATAGGTAGGTCCTCCTTAAAGCGTACCAGCAATATCATTGCGATTCCGTACATACTAATAATAATAATAATAATAATGTGAACTTTGGGTAAAAATTGATTTATTTCATTATTAGAATGTTTGTTCTATTATTCATTAAAGTACTTATTTAAAGCGCTGGTAGGTGATTCTCTTAATCAACTAGCTTTACAACTCTCCGCACGTGTTTCTAACCGGCGAGTTAAAGTTGTCCTGTCAGAGCGTACAAACAACACTTAAAGACGTTCATTCTCATTTAGGTAGTTTAAAACTCACTCGTATAACTTTGCTCGATCGATCGACCGTTCGACAGCAAGCCGTTTTTAAGAGAATAAAACCATTACCACACACCTAATGTGCCAACTATCGCTTCGATATGGCTTGGAGCACCCAGGTTGCCGCGCAAGGTCACAGTTCTAAAACTATTCGCTCTCGGAACATTGAGCAGTTGATAACGGTCTTACTTGTTTGAATAATGCATTGGAGCGTTTCGGGCAAGTATAGTTCTGTAAACTTTAGAAAAACGTTGTGTAAACTTTTCGTTTTGTTAAAGTTGGTTTCTTTGAGGCAAAGCGTTATTTGTGGGAAGCAGATGTTTGCGTAAGTTATTATAAGATAAAAATTCAACACAACTAGTCCCCACAGGATTCCCTGTGTTGTTCCGTATCGAAATTATGAAGCTAAAAAAGGAATACTTAGTAATAAATACATTTTACAGCAAAAAAGGAAGTCTTACCATAGTAGTTGAATGCTGTACGTAAGATAAAGAAACTAATAACATTTTCTTTAGTTCAGTTGTTTGAACTATATAAAAAAGAGCATATTATGTAGGAGCAAGGTAAGAAAGTATGTAAGAATTTTAAATTAAATATAAACGTAAAAGAAAAATAATAAATATTTTTTTTAGAACATATAACGTTTCTTGGCGCTTCTTCTCCACAATGATGGTCTTATCCGAAGCGCTAGTAAATTCACTTCATATTACCGACGTGTAAAAGAGCCCTATGGTGGCCTATTTACTGAATTAACATTTTGATTTGATTTGATAAACTTAGTATTTATTTCACTTTGTTAAATTATGCACCTGTTTAGTAGTTTTTAACACATTTCAAGCTTACGGATGTTACATAATGCATTATATAGAAATATAATAATAAATTAGATGATTACGATTAAAATCGATACATTGCCTGTTTTCTTACAGGTAGCATTTCTAAAGTGTTCGATGTATGTATGTATGTATCTTATAATTTGATAAAGTTTGCCAAAATGTATTAAGTACTTCAATTAATTTCAAGGCCTCGCCTTTGTTAAACCGCTTAGTTAAATCAACGCTTCATTTACCTAAGCTAAGCAATATTGTAGCACATCATCATGGTAATCGGGACATTTCATTAATTCGCACGTCGGTAACCTTTTAGGAGTAAACAAGTTATTAACGATACATGTAGGTCAACTGCCGGCGCGGTCGTGTTACGAGCCAACAGTCGTTATTACAATTTAGTTACAGTCCTCTCAGCTTTTTAATGTTCGGCCGGCTATCTCTGACACTTGAAGAAAAACGAGAATTACCATTCGCTTTGAAAAGTTAAAATAAGAACTTATTTACTAGACTAATAAAAAAACAAATGCCTTCTCTAAGAACTTTTATATTTTCCAAAGGTAAAATCATAGCTTATACAGTGTGTTACCGGCATGAGGGCTTTAAATGTAGAATCGATTCTACTCCTCAAATGCTACATATTTTATTCTACGACTTAGAAAATAACTTAATTTACAGTAAGTTTATAGGTGATGAAACTTTCAAACTTTACTAGTAAAATCAGTGAATTAATTTATTTTGTATGAAAAATAAAAAATAAAAATTACCTAATTTTTTAAAGTCGTAGAACAAAAGGAGTTCCATTTGAGGAGTAGAATCGATACCTAAATTTAAAGCCCTCATGCTGGTAACACACTGTATGTTAGTTATACTAGTAGGTTGAAAATGTATGAGAAGAGAAAATGAAACGTCAGTTTAAAATAAAGAAAAAGAGCACGCACATTAAGGGCAGATAAAGAATGTAACTACGAAATGGTCCCAACTCAGCATAATGCTGGCATTAAAGTCAGCGCTGGTCTTCCGTTGGGTCCGCCTGATGGTTCCAACCAACCACGGAATGTTACACATTGTTATTAGGGACACAATTATTTGAACACAAAACAAAAATTAGAAAATGATTAAAAACTTATTCGTATTGAAGTTAGTCTAGCAATAATCAGTCTTAATACTCTCTTAATATGTTTTTTTTTAGTCTAATCACTATTACGAATATATAAGTTTTTGTTTCGTGTAATTCTCTGCAAAAGTTTTTTTATTAAATGTATTTTTCTATGTTAAGGAGAAACACGAGCATTCAGACCACCTGATGGTAAGTGAAATCTGAGACCCATAGATCTTTTTGAATTCAAAATACTATAATCTTAAGACTGCAATCCTTAGACCTCAAATGCCTTGCCAACCCTGAGGACTGAGTTGGAATGCTAGTAATTTTACCGATAGTCTGATAGTCTTGACCCTTTCTAAAAATGCGAACACTGTTGCTTGACGGTTGGTTAATGGATAAGATGGTGGTAGCTATCCGGACGGACCCTGCACAGAGTCCTACCACCACTAAAAGATGTCTATAAGGAATCTCTCACTATTACGAAATATTCGTCGGTATCTCTATGCCAGAGTTAATTAAGCAACCTAAGTATCAATTATATCTATTAATATTAAATGTACATGTTGCGGGATTTAATAAATTGTCCATTTCTCTAGGGAGGCCACTCGGCCACTCAGTAGTCAATTGCCTCGATAATGCTTCATTAATAACAGATAATAATGGTTATAATATCATAATTATAAATCTCCGGCGACGCTCGGGCGGTCTATAATTACTGGGCTTAATTAATTCCAACTAACCTGTAATAAAGCCGAGGAACAGTAATTTTCAGTAAATATCCGTTGCCGAATATTTACTGAAACGGAAGTTTTTATGTGATTCCTGAATATATTTTATAAATCCATCGACAGGTGGAGTTTTTTGTGTAGGTAGCAATGTTTTCTGCATGTAACATTATATTCGTGTTCAATAATTTAATCCTGATACAGATGTTTCCATTCAAAATAGGCAGGATTTGTGTCCTAAATTGTGGGTTGCGGTCCTCCCGGTAACCACGACCCTTTCTTGAGCGCTGAGGCTGGTTACTTAACAGTTTTTAGTTGGTAGAAACCCCACATAATCCAGACCATCCCCAAAATCCCAGCAGGAGTATTTTCTCTAAGGTAAAAACTAAAGTAAACATGGTTGATGTATTTTCAATGTAAATCCTTAAAAAATGAAAGAACTTCCTCACAAGAGGATTATGTTTAATATTTTCCCTTGGCAAAGGGCACGTCTTGTCAATAAGGGACATTCCCCCAATTGCTGTTTCCCATTCAATACCTAATGCAAATACAGGGAAAAAGCACCCGTCTTTGAATTTTTTCCCGTTTTTAAGGATTTGATATTAATAAGGATGTTTTTTAAGTCCAACATCAATACCTACATAATTTCAATTATTTAGTAAATATATTTTAAACGAACCTTTTGCCTTAGGTAAACAGAAACGATTAAAAACTGCTGTTACACGCCGCCATAAAAATAATTATGCAGAATCCTGGTAAAATTGTAAATAACAACTATATTTCAATTTCGAAATATATACGAGTATTTAAACACACTGCATTGGCAAACAAACAGAAACATTTCATCCAAACGTGAATGCAACTCGGTCTGAAAACATCGTCGTACTCGAGCAGACTTCCCTTGTGCTCCGACCATTCTCACGCGTAGAGGTAAATAAATCTTCGATTTTCGCGGCTCCACGATATTCCAGGGCTAAGTGAATAGACTTTTTGTCGCCAGCAATACCGAGGCAGACACGACTAATGTCGCGGAAATAGTATTTTTGCTCGTTTCAGACGAAGAATTTCGGCTGAAACTGTGAAATCCTCGTCAGTTTCACTTATTTTACGTCCACAAGGCTGTTAAGTTTTTTGGCGGTTCAACTGCTTTTATCTTTGAGATATGAAATATTTGAATGTTTTGTTTGTATTAAACAGTGTGACCACTGTTTATGATTGAAGTAAAAGATTGTTATGTCTATGGCTCTTTAAAGTAGTCTGTCATCACCAACTTTACATAGTTAATCACAATCATGTTACTATGTTCGTGTTCTGTTTTTATTTTTAAAAATTTGGTGTACAATAAAGAGTATTTGTATTGTATTGTATTGTATAATAAACCGGTCGTAGGAATACGTAATGACTATCAATTTTAAACGTGTACGCAAAGTTTTTGTACTTGGGTGTACTGGTGAGTCCACCCAAGTGCAAATTGTTTATTTAAGTGCACGTTGCATTAAAAAAAGTAAAAACTTTTTATGTTTTAATGTGACCGATTTTATTCAACAGAGCTAATTAAAAACATCTAAAATAAATGATAAATAATCTCACTAGTTTGTATCGAGGGTCTATACTATGTACGGTAGGATTTCGTACGAACAACTCGACCAGCTCTCACGATATTAAGGTGGTTTACGATCGACCGATTTTAGTTTAAAACTGTGTGCGGAGTTGAGATTTAAACATTGTTGGTGGACGGGAGAGCGTTGTTGGGATTTATCTTGCGATACATTGTAAGCTCAGTGAGCATCGAACAAGCGGGGTGTAAAGGACTGGAGCAAGTTTGAAACAAAGCTGTAAAGGTGAAAACATTTTAGTAATTAACTTATAATTTTTAAAATAGAACTTTGAAATTATATCTGCCATACTATGCTGTCACATTCTGGATTCTCATGTAATTTTTCTGCTCCTCTCGAACTCTTACACTCGCGATCTGGCTTATGTATGTTTAGCAATTTTCCAGGCAATTTGCTTCCTTTCTTGTACATTGCATGTTGCACTTGTGTAACATAGGTTAAGGCCTTAGAAGCAGTCCGTAAACCGTACGTTTGCGAAATACTTCAACGGTAACACAATTATGAACGCGTCAGTCGTGCTATTTAATAACTCAGTATGTCCATGGAATCCTGTAAAGCTCTGCGCAGCTTGGCATAGTTTCCCAACTAGTTCGTCTCAAATTATAACAAATGGGCCCATACATCACCGCCGAGGCAGGTGTAGAGTTGCCTTACCTTCGTTACACAGATCCCTGCTTAGTAATCCCGGTGCCCCATATTGGGGTTTCGCGGTTTTGAAAGATTTCTCTGGCACTAACGCGGCTATGGTGATAATACACTCAGGACCAATGAAAACGGGTCCTTTTCTATGGAAATTCTGTACTAAGTGACGCGTTTTTATTGCTCTTGAGTATGGTTCATGTGGCGACGGTTGCGATTTCTATAATTTTTTTTTAAAGTGGTAAAATTGTGTGTTGGTTTATTTGTTTGTAGTTTAGGGGTATAAACTGGCAATACTGAACAAATGTAAAAAATCATATTAATTGATTAATCCTACATTATCCATTTTTCAACAAAGTAAAAGAAAATGCAAAAGCTATAAAAATGTACTCAGATATATTTAATTTAATGTAGGTATTATTTTACCATAGACGGTAAAATACTTGCAAGACAAGTAAATGTATTGTTTATTTTTTGAGGAATACTGTCAAAGTGTGCCAGACAAACCAATCTTAATGAAATTTAGTATGAAGATAGCTTCAGCCCATTATTGAGTTTTATTTCAGAAGACACGGCTCAGATTCAACGCGGTAAAACCTTATTGTTTTTGTCATGTTTCCGTTTTGTCAACATTTTGATAGCTCCTATTTACTTGAAAGTAATGGCGGCCGAGTTAAATATAATACCGTAATACGTCAAAGAAAATATCGTTTTACTGAGTTAAAAAGAGACCCTGACTACTCTGAGTCAGAGAGAGCGGATGACGAAGTCGCCGGAAAAAGTTAGTAAGAGTATATGTATGTATGTAAACACTTTATTGTATTAAACACAGAAATTAAAATTATTTTTTTACAGAATAGGAACGTACAAAGGCGAACTTTTCCCTTAAAGGGATGTCTTACTAAGCGCCAAGCGCGTACTAGTGTCAAATACGTCAAACAGGAACTAGTAAAAAAAAAGTAATAATTATAATGAAACTAGCGACCCACCCTGGCTTTGCTCCGGGTTAAAGTATTAAAAATATAAAACTTCCTCTTGAAAAACTCTATTGAAAAAAAAAAACGCATTAAAATTGGCAGACAGCGGGAAGTGACTTTGTTGTATACTGTTGTTGTTGATTATTAAAAAGACAGCCACCCGGGGTGTAAGTTGCTTAGAAATGAAAGGACGCAAGTCACACAAAACCTTTATTTTAAAACTTAATTCTTACTTTTCTGTATGGAATAGATGGAGTAAAATCTCTGGCCTATGTCAAAATCTTGTCCCGTTGCAGCATGTTAGGCCCACAGTATGTTTAACCAACAAAATGTTTACTCCAGCTCATTAAAAAACGGCTAGCGCTGTCCGCTATTACCCTATTTTCGACACCGAAACGTTTTTTCAGTGGACAGGATAATCGAATTATAAGAACAACTTGCCAAAGTGAATTAACTTGGCAGGAAACTTGTTGTAATTACTACTTGATTTACCTTGGGGCTAATTAGACAGAGTAATTCAATATTAGAACACACGTCCTTTCTAACGGGGTATCTTATACTGGGAGATATTTAGTAGTATAGATCTACAATTCGGCAGATGTATTCAAACCAAGTCAAGTCACGATTAAAAAATAATAATTAAACTGTTTATTTCAATAATTTCCGAATGTTACATGCTTACTTAGACTCAAAATCTTAATTAGTCAAGTCACAATTTATTCTTTAATTATAGGTGTATTGTAATATGGTTTTATCTCGTATTACATGCTTATATAGAATTACTTGTGTCTTTTAACTTTTTACTTACAACCTTTTACTTATTAATTGAGGTATTGTGGAGGCTATTAATTAACATTCGCTTTAATGAGCTAGCAACCTGCTTGTCCGTCTTTTTATCTATCGAGTCCAGTATCGGTTCCGGAGCCAGGGCATCATGGTGGTCATGACCCGCCCCACCCCTTGAGTCTGGTTATCTATAGGTAATATGTGTTTGTTAAGAGCGTCGGTGGCCTAGTGGCTTACGGGGTCGACTCGTGATGGTAAGGTAAGTACGAACCCCTGCGGTCACTTGTTGTAAATGAGTTTTCCTAGGGAGCCTGCCATTTGGTCAAAATATTTTTGGTCAAATATATGATATGATTTCCCAAAATTTTACATTTGCTAACCAATGTTATATATACATTATTCAGAATTTATTTTAGTACCATTGTGTAGAACCCTATAGGTTAGATTAGGTTAACTTTTAAAAAAAACAAAGCGGGTTGGCAAATTAAAATTTGGGAAATGAAACATTTTACCAAAAGCTTTTTGATGAAACGAAGGTAACCCGTTTTTCTAACTTAAGTACTACCCAATGATCATATGGTGAAGGAAAAATATCGTGAAGAAACCTGTATTCGAAAAACTGAGTGTGTAAGAGGGTAATTGTACAAAAGATCCTAAAGGGGTCGAAGTGTACCCGAAACGGCCCATCTGTGCTCGTAAGATAAGATAGCATAATATGGATAAGGACCAAAAAGTTGGCCACGCTAACTCACTCAATTAAATTCTCTATGCAACTTTTCCGTTGTGACACAAAAATTAGCCATATATTTGTAGGGATAACTTTCGTATCACAACGGAACTTTTTTCACTTTTGTTGTTTGTATGGTTAACTACGCTTAACTATGGTCCAACTATTTGGTCCTTACCCATATGTGTTTCTAAAAATCAAAAGTTACAGACTGTATGATGGGAGGCTGTGACCCCCTGAATCGAATCCTAAATCCCCCGTTCTCCACTCCATAACACTGAAAAGCAATGGGAATCTTCAATTATAAAGTACTAATAATTATGTCTCTATCATCACGAACGTCAAGTTGCACAAATATAAAGCTAATGGCTGCGATTTAACAGATAAAATAGTTTCAAACAACTTAAAGCACGTTCGTTCTGCTTTATAACTTTCTAGAAGTTTTCACCTCAGCGAGGTAGCGTTCGTTAGACTTACCCCCTATTAATAACTCGATCAAATATCGGGCCACGCTGGTTGATAATATGTTTTAAACTTCCAACTAGTACTTTAAAATTTTCCTCTAGTAAAATTGTAAGTCGTGGAAGTTTCAGCCATCAAGGCACTAAGTGGGAGACTGTAGGGTTCTAGGTGAGTCCCCCGCTTTTCAATTTTGTTTCCGAAGTCAAGGAAGTAGTCTGAAAAGACTGTTGGCAGATGGTGCCTTAATCTGTTACGTCGTGACGCCTTTGGAACAAATTTATTGGAAAGTAAATACCGTCGACAACAGTCGGGGGCCTTAATAATATTCTACTCGGTAAAACAATATTGCTTTTGACATGTTATCGTCAGGGACCGGAAAACCCCTTCATTTGATTAACCCTATCGATAGGGTAAGCCTATCATTTGGCTACCCAATCAATGTGGTTACCCTATGATTGTGTTACCTTAACGTTAGGGGAACCCCTTTGAACTAGTTAACCACTTCCATAGAGCTTACCAATTTCATTAGGGTTTCGGTAGTTTAATCTTGAAGCGCTTAGCATTAACTGGGTTTTACCCCATTGATCGCCTCTCTCTTTTTTGCGCATTTGGGCGATTTCTGTCTAGCCTGACGTTACTTGCCTACTTTATTTAAGTTCGTGTCGGGACGGGATTGAGATGAAAATGTTGTTTAATAATAATTCTTAGTTCATGTTCCCGCCGGAATAATAAAGACGTTTGGCTGCGTGACGGATGGCTGCTTGTGCAAGTACCTACTGCAAAAAGTGCAAGCTATTTTATTATTATAAGTGTACGCGAGTTCTGGTTGACTTTTAAATAATAAATTTTGTTTGATTTGAAAGTATTTTTAACATGGAAACGCATATAACGAATTTTTAAGGAAAACTATCACCACTAAGTAGACATGATTGGTTCTTGAGATACAGGCGACTAAAGTGTTTATTATACCTACGAAAATTAGCTAAGACGGCACCAAATAACTTTAAATAGTAAAATAGTTCATACTGTTGTTTTTAGAGATAGTTTTTTCTGTTTGTAGTATAAGCGGCGTCGGAACCCTACCTGAGCATGGTCCGACATGCTCTTGCCCGGTTTTTTTAAAACATTGGTTTAATAATGGACTGCTGAATGGATGTACTTTAAAAAATTGTACTTAAGTAAATAATGATTTACACTGTATAAATATATAAGTAAATAAGTACCTACCTAAATAATTTTGATCTCAACAATAGTTTCATTAAATAAATAACCTTCTACATTACAATGTAATTTTAATCACAGCTAGTTTGATTTAATAATTAACCTATAACAATAGGTAAACTGTAAAAATATGAAAAATAATTAAATCATTTTGATCATCAACAGTCTCATTAAACAATTGACAATTAGTACATAATTACACTAAAAATATGTAACTATAAACCAGTCTCATTAAATAATCGACCTTATATATGGAACAATTTGTAAATAATGGCTTGCTTACACTTTAAAAACATGTAAGTAAATTATTTAGATCGCAGTGATGGTTTAATTAACCCTATACTCGTATAATATAATATAACAATAGGTAAATAGTGATTTACAGCGTACAAAATGTATGTAAATCATTTTGGTTTCCTCAAAAGTCTCGAAAAGAACAATGGCTAAATAATGGTTAACAATTGACTCTAATAAAAATTAGCGCTTTAAAGCTGAATATTTCATAAACGGATCCCTTAGTCGAAAAATTGTTTTTACAAACCCGCAATATTTTTGAAAGACCTATCCAAGAACACTCCACACTATGGGGTAGACGAGAAAAAAAAATTCATCCCCACGTGACGTGTAGGAGAGGTACACTAAAAAAAATATTTTTCAAGATTTTATTTTACCACTTTGTTGGCGTGACTAATATGTATATTCATGCCAAATTACAGCTTTCTAGTATAAAGAGTCTCTGAGCTAGGCTGCGGACGGACGGACGGACGGACGGACATGGCGAAACTATAAGGGTTCCTAGTTTGACTACGGAACCCTAAAAAGCTACTTCTCATTTTACAAATATTTAATATTTATCAATATTAACCGTGTTATAGCACGACACAATTAATAATGCGCGCATGGAAGCGCTTACACCGTTGATAGAGAGTCTATTATTGCATAATCCGCGCGCCATATTAATTGCGCCCACCTATACCATCGTAATTTGCCTGCGCAAAGCAAGCTTTCCATTTTGTTTTCTTTGAAAATTCGTCAGCGAAACTTTTTAACTGACGATTTTATTTAAAAATATCAAATATTTCAGATGGAACTAAAACTTAGCTAACTACGTTTGCTGATCACTCATTTCTGAAAGTAAACAAACACTTTACGCCAAAATCCACCAAAGTCAGTTGAACCTACAGCCTTAAAAAAAAACAAGTTCAAAGCAAATCCCAAACAAAACAATGTACATTTTGTGCGAACGATAATTAGGTTTACTATTGTTTGACGTAGCGAACAGTGCGACTCTATGACAAAGCCTCGGCCGCCTTCGGCACATTTCGGCTGGCTCACCTCGCCGTCTCGCATGCGCTACTCACCTGCCGCCGCTACCCATTCAATTGTTAGGTAGTGCAATAATAAGTCGAAACACTTGCGCATAGAGATTAAAAAAGCTTAAAACCGTTCGATTAAGTTTAAAAAGGGTAATAGATGATAGGGTATTGGGAATGGGTTAGCGCTTAGTTGAATTAATTGTATCGCTTGGTTGCCCTTTCATTGGACTAAGTCAACGATAGGCTTAGCTCATCCTTGGGGTTTGTAAAAACAAGTCTATCAAATACCCTATCGAAAACCCCTTTAATGCTAAGCGGTTCCGGTCCCTGGTTATCGTATCGTCAACGGTACGATAGGTTTTATTCACTTGACAGTACTGACGGCCAAGTTAAAAACAATACCATAATAATATCATGATAAAAGCAATATTGTTTTACTTAATAGAATAGAGGGCCAGGGCTTTGGTTAAATACCTATTGTGCAGTATTTCACGTTGTTTACTTAAGACACTGCAATGACTATTTAAAAAAAACTGTTTTTTTAATTTTTTACATTAAAATATTTTGATCTTAAACTCTAATCTTAAATATTAACGATTTTATGAGTTAAGGAGTCTTAATTAATTACATTTACTGCTATTGTTATCATTATTATTAAACTTACATCGGTTAATATGCAATACGTACATGCTTAGCTTTATTTATTTATGTTATCACTTTAGTTTTACAAATTATTCTTGCCTAACATGTATAGCTTAACTATTTTATAAATAATAATTCATAAAGAATTAGGTATACAAAAATGTGTAGGTGTATATCTTTTATTTCAAACTCCACGGATTCAAAAATTCCAAAACGTACCTATAATGCTAATAATAATATAAATTTATAAGAGTTTTGTATAGAAGAGGCTCCCACTGCAAGCGCTCGCCCGTTCCCTAGCAGTTACGTTGATTTGTTGCGGCGTTTCCTAACTTAATTGCACGGGAAGACGAAAATATTCTTCCGTCCTGCCAAATTTTCTGCCAACGGCTGGCTATAGTTTTAAACGAGAAATTATCCTTTATATACAATTTGGCACTAAATAGCGGTTGGGAGGCTTAATGCGTGCTCGACAGACATTTAATTTTTCCCTCACATTTAATACTTCTTTCTTTCTTCTTACTTCTTCTTTGTGTTCTTGGCAGGCGATGGCGTTTTCTTTCAAATTGGAAATAGGTCGTAATGCTAAGTAAAATGAGCGTTGGAAAATATTTTTTATGATACTAATGATGTAAAGATCGTTGTTGCTTAATAATAGAGGAAGATTTTTAGTGCTTTCCAAATCAAATCCGTGCATGGCGTGAATACGTTGATAAGTCGAGATGAAAAGTTTGTGAAATTTGTATTTAGAACAAATTGCATATATTAGTTCATATTACTTTATTCTTTTCAACGAGTTATTAACGTATTCACGCCAGCCACGGAAATTATCTAAACATTACAGAGTCAAAAAAGTGTTTTTACATTTTTTCGTAGTCAACACATTATATTATTCTATGAAAACTGTTTGTAAAATTAAATTTATCAAATAAGTCAGTACCTAATACTGTACCAATACGTGATGCGATTGATGGTGGATATGTTGTCACTATTGTCAGTTCTTAATAAAACCAACTATTTTATTCCAAGGGAGGAAAACTAAAACTTGTCGCTAACGCATCGTGTCACGTCGCTTCTCACCGACAGCATTCGTTATTGAATCGTCGCCAAATCCACTTAGTTTTATGACGTGGAAAATGCGATACGGTGCCCGCTGCGTGGGGCGGTAATGGCGGATTGCGCGCCGCGGCGCCAGAGCTCTGAGCATTGCATTGTGTTGTTTTGAGAAAGATCAAGTAAAGTATACCCGGACAAGTCATGCACGAATCAAGATCATTATCAAGAATAAGGTTTAGCTATATAGTACAGTCAAGGGCATTAATATCTATACAGACATCGCATCAAATATGTGTATACTCGGACCTTATTGCCAGTAGCATAGTGTATAGATGTTTTTGACATCTCGGGAACGTATATATTATGTATATCCTTGCCCTGTACAAGCTGAAATAAATTTATACTTAATGCTGTCGCATTACTGATAATGTTATGTATTTGGTTGGAAATGATTTTCATTAATGCTTTTTTATTTAAACCATCTTTAAAAAAAAACCACGCCTGCCATGCCCTGATGTAAAACCAACGTGACAATATGCCGGACAAAAAAGGGAATCAAGAGATAACTAAATTTTCATTGCAATCGGGGCACAGTTTTTGTGGAATTATCGTGAAAGAACAATACATTAAGACAACTCTCGGTAGACCTAAAGAAAATTGCCAAAATGCAATTGACATTGGTGACCGACGACGCTACCAACGAAAGTTTACATTAATTCTTTTTTTCGGTAGTTATTTAATGCTTGCAGAATGCAACTTGTCTAGCCACCTTAATGCTAGAGCGAGTGGGATTGTAATTTTATTTCATAGACATACTGAGTCTTGGATGATTTCTATGTATTAAAGTATACATTTCTCTATATAAGTATTTTTATCGTTATCTAGTACCCATAGTACAAGCGTAGAGCTTAGTTTGGGATTAGGTCAATGTGTGTGTGAGATTGTCTTGTGATATTATTATTATTATAAAGTGTTATACTATAGGTATAAATAGGTGAATTATTTTGATATTTTAATTAATTCTTATCACGATTTCAACACGAATTTTACACATACGTAGTCGCTAGCAGTACATGTGTAACCGCCGTACTGAGAGTTTTTTTTTAAATTACCTTGTTCTCTTTAATCTTGTGTGTGAAAAATCGTCACTAACGAACGACCCAATCGTTATTAACTGACTCTGAGTAAGTTAGTTAAAGTTAATACGATATATCGATTCGATACCACCAAGGCTACTTTTACAAACTATCTTTGAGTCTTTTTGTATAGAAATTAGAATGCTTTGAAGGTAGCGATTTCATATTGGCAAACATGAGTGCATTTGAACATACACCAACTTAAAATGTAATGTAAAGCATTGGTTGCACAATAACTGGTTGTGCGGTGTGTTCACTCAGTTTTATATTTACATAATTTAAATGACGAGCAATCAAAAAAACGTTTGTAAACTTTATTTTCTGAGTTACAAAGTATTTTATAAACATAACAAGACAAGGCACGCGCAGAGAGGAGTTACAAACCCATAACCAGGTTAAGGATATTATTTTATTTTTTATTTTACTGTTTTGTAAAAATCAGAACGATTTTTTGATTTTCTTCATTATGTTCGCTGTATACACTTATACAATTATTTTGCTGCAAATTTGCATCATGATCACCATGACAAAACAATTTTATAGCAAGATAGAGATATAATTACTTCTCAGCATTAACAAGAGACGCACGCGGCGGCGTTATTGCTTTATACCCGTTTATGAAAAACGTGACCATATGGCGATACTGTCTTTCTAAGGAAAAAGGCTTCAACTTTAATAGATCTCGTATAGTAATTGCGACCTTGTTACTAAGTAAGGATGATTGAATTTGTCTAAGCATCTTAATTACAGATGCGTTTTTCTTCAAACAAAGGCAGATCCATTGAGACGTTTTGTAATGTAATGGCTATGGATTACAATGCAGGAGGCCTTAAAAAGTCTTGGGGTAAATTCGAATAGACTAGCATAAGAGTGCATGAGGGCGAGTCAGAGGGATGTACAAACCCGAAGGTAGTTTTATGTGCAACTTCACTGAACCGCTCGGTGTTCTACAGGTGACTAAATATCCCATCGTATTTAGTTTCACCGAGGTCCATTTGTACCTAAGTAAGTTATGCTGAATCCTGGAAAATATAGATTGTCCTTTGTCTTGTCGCAAATTTCGATACTTTATGGCCGTAAACAATACAATACAATACAAATACTCTTTATTGAACTCCAAAAAAATACACAACACGGAACAGTACATTTAAATCATGGGTAAACAACAGGCGGCCTTACTGCTAAATAGCAATCTCTTCCAGACAACCTTGGATAGAGAAATAACTAAGGATACAAATTCATGGCCGGCGGTGTAATCGAATTCCATAAGAACTCAAACTATAAAATTACAAGAACACTTAAAGTATTTCAATTTTGAAATATTTACTATTTACGAGTATAATTATGTAAACTAAATATAAATACATAAAGTAAATAATTTAATAAATACATACTAAATAAATATTATTAAACATCTATATAACATACATAAATAAATCCTCCAAAACAGCCAAACAATGATAACACAAAAAATATAAGACAGGAGAAAAAAAAAGTAAAGGAAATCATAGAAAAGATACGTAAGTGATAGAAAATGCTCATTTAGCTTGCTTTTAAAATTAAAAGAATATAAACAAAACTGTTGTATTGGTAAAAAAAATATTGATAGAGGCATTCCATATCAGTCCAAAGGGTCGGCAACGCATTTGAAGTCTTAGGATTGCGGTCTTGAAATTGTAGTCTTGAGAATTCAAATGTCTATGGGTTTCAGATTCCACTTACCATCACGTGACTTGAGTACACATGTGCCTTCTCCTTGCCATTAAAAAACCGCAAACGACTACGCAGTAAACACAGACTCTACAACCATTTACAATAGATTACAAATGCACTAAAATAATACAAAACAACGCAATGGAAAGACTGTTGAGAGAGATTGTTTAATTGAAAAATGTATAGTTTTCGTTTCATATTACAAAATGTTTACTTTAATAGGGAATAATACAGTATGAACAATTTTCACTTCAAAACTTTCCATGTCAAATGGGCTAGCGTGGCGCACCCTCGCGGTATGAAAACACTATTCACCAGACTCTTCCCAAGATATTAAACCGAAGATGAGAAAGGAAAAATTTCTACATTATGAAAAGCTACGTAACGTGCTATTTTGCTACGTTTTGCTTTGGACGTGCCACGTCTCTACGAAGTTAGTGCTACGTTCGCTCGTCGCTACGGCGTAGCAAAGTGAGATTCTTGTCATAAACACGTATTCTAACTTAAGCTCTATAATGTAAAAACGTGAGCTAGCTGACACCGCGAAAGTGTTTCAACAGCTATGTTAACTTATGTTAATTTAAAGTTACATATTGTTATGTACGTTACTACTCATAACGATATAGCGTTTGACTTGTTTTAGAATCTATATTGACTCGGTCGCCATTATTGTAAATGACATAAGAGTTATCAAAACGTTGACAATACGGAAACACGTTAAAAGCGTTTTTGCCTTGTTTCCTGGGCTGGAATTCTACATGGTAATAACGATATCGTTTTTGACCTGTTTCCGTATTGTCAACGTTTTGATAACTCTTATTTCATTTACAATAATGGCGTCTGTGACATAAACGATTCTTAAACGTGTCAAACACGATATCGTTTTAACGCACCTGAATAGAGGCCCAGGGGTGGGATTCTATACGGTAATAAATAACGATATCGTCTTTGACGTGTTTCCGTATTGTCAAGTTTTAACGCAGTAGAATAGAGGCCCTGAAATATTTTTTTTTCTATTGTCGTCGTAACGTGAGAAATGTAATATTTTATAACATTAAAAGTGAATGGGAAATACTTGCATTACTTATATTCCCCGTAAATTAAATATAAGAACCACTTTCCCACAGATGCGTGCGTAGATAAAGTTCTTACGCTTTTGAGAATAAACTGGGCATTTTTAATACCTAGTTCTTGTAACTTTATTTTAGAGAACAGTGAAGATGTTCTAAGGATATTTGAATTATTGTGAATTATTTAAATACAGAGCATATGCTCGAGTTGAATGTTAAAACAAAGAGAGCTGTTTTCCACCATGCAACCTACTCGTAGGTCCGTATTATGGTCGCCTTTATCGCGGTGGATAAAGCATACGTCACTGTCGCACTTACATACTGGTCAGAAAGTGACAGACGTTTTATTCACGTAAATCGACATCGATAAACACGTTCATAAATTTTATAATGCCCTCTGGTTCCATATACACGAGTCGGGTCACTTTCATTTTCATTTAGTCTTTTGTTATAGCTTGTTCAAGCTTTATGATAATTCCATTCGTATAGTTACAAACATGGACTTTAAATGTAATACGTAAAAATCTATATCTGTTCGTCCGATTGCGATATAATTTGGCATGGAGGAGATACCTTTCCAGGGTCCCAGGAAAGGACACAGGAGTCTTTATCCCGTAAAACAGGGCAGTTCCCGAGGGAATAGCGATAACGACTTCTACGCAGATAAAGTCACGGGTAACAGCTACTTCGACGTAAAATCCTGATGACATTAATTATCACAACTAGAATTACCTACAATTTACATTGTATGTTTTTAGTAAATCTACTAACCCTGGTTTCCTATATTCTAAACGTCTCGTTAAAATGTGACGTCTTGTTAAAATTTGACACATATTGTACGTTGCAAATGTCAAATTTTAACGAGACGTTTTGTATAAAGGAACCTAGGGTAAAACGATTACAGATATTTGACTCACTATGATCTATTTCTGCTTTAAAACCTAACTATAAAAAACGCGTCAGACGAACCTACAAACTCTTTTTACCGAGTTCAATTCGACTGTATGTTTTGTGTTTGTTACGCGACGACTCTGTCAATTGTGGATCGAAATTGAAAATTCTTTTACAAACCTTTGTGGTCCACAAACCCAACCCTAAAAGATGAAACTTTTCGAACAAAACTCTCCACTCATCGGATTGATCTTCGTTCCAATAATGCAAATCCTAGGCGAAGATGCTGCATCTGGCGGTGAAATATTAAAGGTAAGCCCCTTACCTCAGAATTCCGCCTCAAACACCTCCGTATACTAGCATTAGCCACAATTTGAATACCGGGAACTCTTTTGTGCATGCTTTGGGAATGTTCCATCTTGAAAATCTTCAGCGATCACATTGATATTTTAGCTGAGTTTGATTAAGGTTGTAGTTAAGAAAATCAACTCAGTATTGCACAAAAATAAGATGGAAATGACTTTAAGATAAACTAAAATTCGGACTAATGATGCATTAGGGCAAATGACAATTACGATTTTCAATAGAGACCCATTAGAATTAGCCACGTTCTCAGTACTGGGAGTTAAGCATTATAAAAATAATTCTATAATTATTCATTCTGTAAGATGAAGTAGCAAGTGGTTAACTAACATTAAAAAACTGAGCAAGAGCATATTTCATGCGCTGCTCTGTGAAGGGCGTCATCGTGGAAAGCACAATAAAGAAATACAACAAAAAGAGGTGATACACGCAGTAAAAAAGCAATAAAAAATTGAGTATTGAGTATCGTTATAACAAGTAGGTACACAACATTTTAGACAAACCACCAAAAATAAGCTAATTTTCTATCTTTAAAACTACGGGTAGCTATTATTTTATCGAAACATTGTTCAACGAAGCGTATTTTTCGATTATTTTTTTTGGTAGTACCTAACTAGTCTGGCCTAACCTTTTAAGATATCCTGAAAACATGGTTTCAACAGAAAATAGCTTTCAATGAAATGCTACAATCGATAAGGTGGAATTCGACAAAATGGTGGAACTCTCCTTCTAGACTACGGAACCCTAAGAACTGTAAAATAGAAAATACTTCGATTTCACGTATAATACAAGGTACCAAATTATTGTCAGCCAAAACACGTCCACTCTTAGTTTTAGATTAGAAAACGAAAAAAAAATTGTAAACAATTCATAAAAAGTAAAAAACAACCTTTCCACTATTACGAAATAGGTTATGTTTAATTTATACAACTTTTTCTGCCCTTCAAACCCTTCCCAGTTTTTTTAACTTATGATACCTACTATAATATCCAAGTTTTATAAGCTACTTTCATAAAAAAAGGTTTATCGTCATAAAGAACCGACAGTATAAGTATGTAAAGTATATCTACGTCATAAACTTGCTCATGAGCCCGTATCTCTCAACCGATCTGGGAACGAATGCCATCAGTATTACATTAGCTAAGTAGGCATGTACTTTTGTAAAACGTAATATTGTGTACCTATTTAATTTTGCAAACTAATAATACCTTCTTCGTAGCGGTTCATATTTTACTGTAAAAGCTCTCAGTAAGGGTTTTGATTTACACAGTAAAAGGGTACATAATTACAAATACAGAAGGTGCTCTTACTAAACGCGTTTAAATACGTCAAATATACTTACACAAAACCAAGCCCGTACAAAAGTCACTCCAGAGATGTAAGCTTGTAGCTTCCCGCCAAAAGCAAGTGCGCCGGGCTCTTCTACTTAAAACACGTCTTCAGAACGAATCGCAAGATCTAAACCACAAGGATTATTAAAAAAATAATTGTAATCTTCGAAGGACATGGCAAAACACCAACGGCTTGCACAATCTTGAGGTAGAATGTCACATTCATTCAATTAACTGGTCACTAGCGCTATGAAGACTACGAAGACACGTTCTAGGATCGTGTCGGTGGATCGGATCAGGCACGTCCCGTGGGTGGAAGCCTTTAGGGATTACTTTCTTGCAGTTACACATCAATCCGAGTTAGTGCAATCCATTAGCAAATCGACGCAGCCAGTCGGCACGCAGATTTAATTTGATGACAATAATGGATACAAATGCCCCCGGCTCCCCCTCCTCCTCGACCCTGCTAGAAATGGATCGCACTTTAAAAGAGAATGTGTTCGAGTGAAAAACTATTTTAAACCTATTTCACGTCGAAATGACAGATGCATTAAGTTAAATAATGCAAAATATCTGAACGCGCCGACTGATTCTCCATCTTAATTATATTTATTTAAAAATACGTAGAAAAATATTTTTTAATCCCAGACAGAAGTGGAATGCATATTTATATTTTTGTTAGTGTTGTTACTAATTAGGGTCTGTTGCAGTGTGTTATGCAATGATAGTTTAACCTTCAACTATAATGCATAAGTAGAAAGTATTCGTAGCTTTAAAAATACATATGAACCACAATCTTATAATGAATCTATATGAATAAACATGCTTTTAATTATCCTGTCCGGGGCAGAACCCGGGACGTCTGGAGTCTATGCTACGGGCGGTTACTCATGCATAATGCAAGTGACGAGGCAACACGTGGCGCGGCCAAGACAAGCACAACGCTTTCGTCTTCAGACTTTATACTAATGGGTAGTCACCAAGTTATCTATGAATCGAAAGGTATCTTAATCACAAATAGTAAAATATAGTATAGTATAGTAGCACATCTGATTTTAATAACGGATTTTGTAAGCTATAGATCTATGTATTTTAGATAAGAAGCATACATGAAATGTTCATAAACAACCGCGCCCGGTCCACACAATCTGTGTTCAAATTCAAATACTTTATTTGTAAAACATAGGTTGCGTAAGATATTACATTTTCCATGTTGTGTGTCAGCACTACGTCTCGCCCTAAGGCATACAAATATCACAAGTTTAACATGCATCATGCTTTTATGATCATGTTTCATCGTCATGCAACTCTTGAACGGAATAATAAGCCTTATTTGCTAAGAACTTAAAAAGTAGTTTCTTAAAATCATGGATACGTTCTGTCAGTATAATTTTAGTCGGAAGTTTATTATAAATTTTCGGTGCCATGCCTAACAAAGCTGTTTTAAATGGTCTCGTATTAATCTTGCCTCGCTGACGTACACTATTGATTTCATAAATATATAAACATGGCCAAGTTAATATATTTAATTGAATCAAACGTGGTTTACACGAATCTGTTTGTGGAATTCCGCAAACCGCTCGATTGCTTTTTTCTGAGTTTTAAAAACCGTTTCTGTGGCAGTGGAGTTTCCCCAAAATATGACTCCATACTTCCCCCGTGTGGTTGCCGGGTTAGAATAGTGCCACTCCATGTCTTCCCGTGGATGTCGTAAGAGGCGGCTGAGGGAATAAAGGCTTGTAGTACTGTTAGACGATGGGCTTGCAACCTGTCACTAATACACTAGTAAACTTCTTAGCCTGTTTGTGCAAAATGTGGTTACAGATTTAAAAACAAGTCTTTTTAAAGTTGTTTGTATCCTGTAGCTCTGTCTACCCCAATCTGGGAATAAAGGCGTGATGTTATGTATGTATGACTCCATATGTGTGACGTAATTCAACATTTCAGCTTTCGACTTCCAGTCATAATTTTTTATTAGAGAGACCTAACTCGAAATCCAAAATGTGTGAATAGATCACTATAATTCTTTAGATGCGGTGTACTAAGACAGACAGATTTAAAACACAGCCGGCGGTATTTGAAATCACCACGGAACCTTATTGACAAATCCTAAAAAATAAAAAAATAAACTTTAATCTCTCTGTGTTATTTATTTAAATAGTCATAGTTTTCGTAGTAAGAATAATATTCTTACATATTATACAAAACATTTGAATCGTGTAGTTGACTCAGTCCTATACATATTCCGTTACTTTCAAGACGGATTGTAAAGCGTAGCAGTGACTATTTTGAAATGCTCTAGTTGTGAGAAACCGTTTCAAGGGATCTTTTGTTTCAAAGATTTGAAAGGCTTGCTAGTCAACACTAAATTTGAATCTAGACAAAATGTTCTATAAAAGATGTCCATGTCGAATCGTTTTTGACATTATTATTCTACTCTTTATAACAATACATGTCCTATTTTCTAACGAAGTGCTAAGTTTAATACGACGTCTTCAAACTATGTTCATACGCGCGACGACGAGATTAAAAAACTATTTTCCGTCGTTTGAAAGACGGCCTCATGAATATGCGAGGCGCCCGGCAAATGACGTCGCCGTGTGAGATCACCCTGTAACGCCCTTATTCTGCGAGAGACGAGCTTGAAATGTGAGACTTGACTTTATTTCAGACACCAGCAAAATATGTTCTATGACATTGGGTTGCGAGATTAAAAAGCTATTTTGCGTGAGGACATCCTGTAACGCGCATATACTGCTAGAGACGCTTCGCTTAAAATGTGAGGTTAACTTTACAGCCAGTACACAAAACACGGTAGGCAAAACTTTAGGCTCAAACTAATAGGTTAAATTTAAATTATAGGCGACTATGTCAAAGTGATGATAAATCACAGGACAATGTCACACGAATTGACCTAGACCTAACCTTAGCTCTAGGCTTGTACTACGGGTACTAGACAACAAACTTACTTAGATAGAGAAATACATACTTAAATACATAGAAAATATCCAAGACTCAGTAACAAATACTTGGCTCATCACACAAATATTTGCCCTTACCGGGATTTGAACCCAGGATCCCTAGCTTTGAAGGCAGGGTCACTACCAACTAGGCTAGCGTGTCGTCTGAAATAAAAACGTAAAACGTCACATTGACGTTGTTCCGGAGTGGCCTATGAATCACATTGGTTATTTTTGAGCCCAATGTGAATTGATTTCAAAGCCAAAGATTTCAAAGAAATTATTGTTAGTTTTTAACATTGAAGCAAGTTAATAACATCTCAAGAATCTATATTACGTAAGTAACTTATGGATCGACTTGATCTCTTGCCGATAGATAGATGGAGGGCGCCCCTGCCCAATTCGATTGAAATTCTCCCCTAGCGTCCTAAGTCCGAGGTCGGCAATAGGGACGCCCTTAGGCATGCTAGTGTAAAAACCCTTTACCGCGTGGACTCACATCAGGAGTCCGCCCTCTCTCCGGCGAAGTAGTCAAAGCCATCAGAGGCCTCAAGTACCTCAAAAAAAAAAGAAGGTCGCCCCTGTCCTAAGACTGACTTGAGAGTAGGCTACTTATACTATTTATGTACATATTTAAAAATTAGGCCATCGTGGAGAAAATAATAATTATTAAATTAAATGTTATTGAAATTAAAACAGACTTCGTAAAATCGAATGTGATAATATCGAATATATAATACTTTGAGACCGCTTACGCCTGTAGCACACTTACCGGACCGAAACCGGAACACTACATTGCTAGGAAGTTGTTTTTTTATTATAATATCTGGGATCGGTCCGGCTCTGTTTCGCTTTCGTGGCAGTGTGCAACAGGCATAAAGCTCCGAAATGAGTTGAGCGTATCTCAAGAATTCTTGACAAGACAGAATACTTCACCATAAATCATTTAATAGTTTAGCTAGTTCAATTACTTTAAAGTAATCTCGAAGCTTCAAACTATTATTAATGTTCAATATTTATAGAATTAGGCGCCGCCATGCCGTATTCATCTTAGTTCATCGGTCATGAGGTGCTATTTGCTGTTATCTATGATGATTTTGAATGGGTAAGTATAAACACTTTAGTCAACCAAATGAGTTATATTAGCCGTGATAGTATGACTTTTAAATTCATTGTAGTTTTGGCTGTAGGGGGTGGGGACACCTAACTGTAGCGAGATTAGTATATATTTTTTTCTTTCTTTTTATGGCATTGAGAAGGCAAACGAGCACACAGGCCACCTGATGGTAAGTGGAAACTGTGACCCATAGACATTCACATTCACAAGACTGCAATCCTAAGACTGCAAATGCATTGCCAACCCTGAGGACTAAGATGGAATGCCTCTATGCTAGTTATTTTACCGCCTTACCGGAACACAACAATACGAACACTGCTGTTTGGCGGTAGGTTAATGGATAAGATGGTAGTAGCTATCCGGACGAACCCGCAAACCCGTTTTATAGTTCAATATATCCTAAACGATCCTCTTAATCTAACAACTGATAATTACATACAAGTAATGTTTTTTTAATGGCTACCCAACACTATATTATCACACGATATCAAATACCTTTGCTTTACATGCACGATATTCGGGGGGTACACTTAATGAATTTGTTCGCACGATACCACACAGGACACGGAAACGCCTTAATGAAAATCAATAAGACAGTACACACCACTGGAGCACAGCTTATATTTCCATTTAGGTACTTCTTCATGACTTGAAGCAAACTCGTCGCCAATGGCTAAACAAACAAGTATGGATGCGGAGTCTAAACCAATTAGGCAAGTCAGATCGTGGGGCGCTTGACAACTTGGCCACATGAATATGCAAGCGCGGGGCATGTAGGACGTCGCTTATTCATGGATTTATATGAATTTATGTTTGTATAATCTTTGGGGTTAAAGTAGCCGAAGAATGTTTTTGTAAAGGTTTATAAACTTAGAGTTACTTAAGAGCGATTGTACAATACTGTGTTGAAAAACTAACTGCTAAATGTGCCTACTTATTATTAATAATAAACATAAGCCAGTAAAAAAAAACAAAGTTTCAAGTTTGAATCATTAAAGCCTATTTCAAATATTAAGTACCGTTAAAGCACCCCTCGTAACTCCAATGAAATGTGTAAAATATTGTATCCATTTCACCCAAAACTACTTTCGAACGATGTGTAACATCCGTATCAATTGGGATTAAACGGTTACGACCAAGCGAAAAAATGGCTACCGGGCTGAGAAGTGGGCCAACAACCGTTTTACAATGCTCATAATATAATGCTCCAGTAACTGATGCGCTTAATTCTATTTTTTACATCACCGGGCATTCTCTGATATGCACAGGGTGCGCGGATTCGACACGCGCTTCGCACATCATAAGCTTATTGTAACATCCCCTATCCCTATCTCGTATGAACGGTTATTTTATTTCAAACTCTCTTTATAGCAATGTCGCGACGTTTGACACGTGTTTAGCATTCGACTTAAACTGCTATTGTCCTAAATCGTTTAGGGGAAAATGCACTATTATTTGTTACAATTACTCACAACAAAAGTTTTAAATTTCATACCATTTCTGTACCCTGCAATTTCGGGTGACGACTTTGGTTCGGATTGAATGGGAAAACGTTTAGTAGATAAAATCGTTGTTTATTTTCTTTTAATCGCACATTGTTTTGGAGTAAAACTGTAATTTTAGATATGATTATATCGCATCTTTAGAATTATAGTGACGTGAATATGTTTGAATTGGCTCACTACAATTCTAAATGTGCGATATACCTATTCGAAGTTATTAATTAATTTAATATTTATTGCACAGAAACAAGTACAAATGGCGTTCCTAATGCCTAGTGACGTTAATGTTTTCTTGTTCCTAGCTTATGTGATACAATTAAACCTCCTCCTAGCAAAAAGTAGCCTATTTAAAAAAATGTGTCACAACGGTTGAACATATTCGCTGATAGCCTAATTCGAGTTGAAATGTTTACGTCGGTAAATAATCTAATAAGGGGTCGGAAAGAATCGGATTTTATTAAAAATAAAGCCGATATGACAACACCACGTGCTCGCCCGTCATCGGCAATGACACGTGAATGACAGCTCCTAGGGCGAGCGGCATGACAACGTGTCGGCCATGCATGAGAAAGATTTTAGCGGCGAATTGGATAATAGGCACCGCGACAGCTTGGCGAATATTTAACGAGACTTAAATTTAGTTTTCAAATGGATTTTTGACAGAGCACTCGTAAACTAAGGAGTACCTGCTGTCAGTCATCCGTTTATATGAGAAATTTAATGGGAAGCTTTGATAATATTTTATGATCACTTTTATTATTCGCCAAGGAAATAAATATTAACTACGACTATTGACGTGCAAAAGTCTGATAGCAAACATGTGATGTGGAAAATATAATTAAAACGTAGCGTGATAAATAACAGTTAGACGCACACCAATCGGCGTATTTAATAGAGTCCTCCGGCAGGAGGCAATTCCGATTTCAGAGATCTGGCGATCAAATTTATTTTTCTAAATTACACTCAGTTGCTTGGGTTTGCATAATATTTAAGTAAATTGGTGGTATTTAGTCATGCCATATGTTTAAGAAATAGAAAGAAATCGTTTATTCGTGACAAACAACAAGTACAAAAAATTTAACTTTAAAGGATATTCCAACGTAATTTGTCACGAAATGGTCACAACTCAGCGTGATGCTGGCAGGGCCAGCGTTATTCTTCCGTAGTGACACATGCAATAGGTACAGAAAGGGAAAAAAATATTATACGTGATTCTACTTGATAAATAAACATACTAGCTTTTGCCCGTGAATCCATCCAATGCGGTCTAATTTCTCGAGATAAAAAGTACCCTATGTCCTTCCCCATGAATTAAACTATCTCCATACCAAATTTCATTAAAATCGGTTTACGGTTTATCCGTGAAAGCGTAACAAAGAGATAGTCAGACAGAGCGACTTTCACATTAATGTATTATTTATACAAAAAAACCTTCCACTTGAATCGCTTTATCTATTAAAAAAATCCGTTGCTTAGTTTCAAAAATCTAAGCATACATAGGGACATACAGCAGCAAGCGACTTTGTTTTATACTATGTAGTGATAGTGAAGAAGATATGTTTTTTTTTGTCTGTGACAGGTGACGTTTTCATAACATGAATTAATAACGAAATGAGATATAGGCACCTTAAATTTCAAATATTTATAATGGATAATGTAATTGGCGCCATATTTCATTTAAAACGTGCCTTCTTAACTAATAAAAAAAATATTTGTATAAGTTAAAGAGGGTATAATTCTGAGACGTAAAAACTAAATGAATGAGACGGAACCCACGTATTACTTCCGACTATATTCGCTATTCTTTATTGTAGTTTAGATATGTTTTCGATGAATGGTAGGGCGGGGGTGGTTTAATTGCATCCCAGCGTGGCTATTGGTGCGTTCATGTGTGCATTATTGAACTCCGACAGTGCAGGCAAACTGGCAAACTATAAACTCGCATAATTCCCGACTCGCGCGAACTCGGTAACATGTTAGTCAAAATGTAAGATACGGGAAACTTATTTTTCTTTAAGAAACTCTTTGATAGTGAGCCGTGCAGGCGGTCTTTTGAAAGGCGGATAGGAAATCGAGCGAGCTTGGAAAATGTAACTGCGAGTATCTTGTATTTATTGGATGTACAATAAAAATGCGGATACACCTCCAAGTTTTTTAATAACAGAATTGTGAAACGTTGATGGTATTTCCAAGACTACAAACGGTTACTTCTTGTGTTTGGGTATACAGGTGATTAATATTTTGTACATTTCTTTTAGGAGGCGGGTATTTGAACTCATTTACGGCTTTTGATATCTAGTATTTAAACTAAAAATCAAAGTCCGTTTGTGGCCTCTGTACCTTTTTTGGCCACTTTATTTCCAAATAAATTATTCGAATCATTATATAAAAACAATAAAAATGAGATTTATATAAGTGTTGAAGATTCAAATTTCTAAAATATTGTTGTAACTTTCTTTTTATTGACTAAGATTTACAGTGGCCAAAAAGTTACAAAAGCGGAATGGGATGTAAAAAGTGAAAAATAGCCCAACTTTCAATATTGACTGACTCATTCTAATTTCTCTAAACACAATCCCAAAGGGTGAGAACATGAAATCGAACGCTGAACCGAATCCTACTTAATGAATTTATGTTATCATGGTAACGCCGGCTTTACGATCAAACAGTGAACCACCCTGTGCACATAAAGTAGAAATGCACAATGAATTAAATCGATTCCGTACATTAACCCAATTATCGTATCAGAGCGAACAAAGGGACTGCTAACTAAGCAATGGCGACGTGTGACGATTCTCTCTTGAAACTCGATGAAGCCCGTTGGAACTGGCGAGGAATATACTGTAGTATATATTTTAAGTATGCCGTGTGTATTGCATAAAGCCACTACCACTAACAGATGGAATTACAGCCAAATAGCTAAATTTGATTGGATATAAATTGATCATTAATTGGTAAGGCTTGAGGCCTTTGTATGATATAAGGAATTGGTTTGAGGTATTAAGATAATAAATATAATTATCGTAGACGTAGCATGCACGTTACCTATAATTACATAGTAATGACGCTTGTAATAACAGATAGTTGGAGTTTTTTTTGCCTTTTTCTTTAGATAAAGTTGTCACAAAGAGGTGTAATTGTAAACTGTTAATTTAAAGTATTGTGCACGAGGGATGACCTTGTGTGTAGGGTCTGTCTCATAGCGTTATTTTCCTCCGTAATTGGCAGACGCTGAGTTGAATTTTTCCACCAGACCACCAGAGCCGTCGCGCTCCTCAACGAGTTCTTTGCTCAGGACCGGGAGGCCGACGTGTTTGCGGACAAGTGGCTTGTCTTTATAGTGGCCTTAAGCCGCTTCCTAAACTTAAAATGTAAACTGCACTATTGTGCCTGGGCGTTTTACAAAAAAAGTGGACATCGTTAAGGACAAAAGTTTAGAAAATTTACTTTTTCCATTTCGTCACGAAAATTAGCCATACATTTACATACGTTAATTTTCGTGACGAAATGGAAAAGTTGACGATGTTCACTTTTTTTGGAAAACGCCCGCCTAGTTGTGATGCAATGTAATTGTAATATTGGACCCTGTTTTATATGTGCATTTATAACCCTATTTTTAATAAGTTTTTCCTATATGTTATTCCTAGTCTTCAATTTATAAACTTTTAAGCTATCTTGCTGGTCGCCTTGGCTGACACTGTAAGTCCGCAAGAAATTGTTTAAATAAATTTGGTGTATGCATTGACAGATCAACTAATAAATTAATCATTCGGTCGCGGAAAATAAAATTGTAACGTGGACTAACCGAATCTATTCACGTTCTGAATATGTAGAACTAGCATTAGAGAACGATGGATAGTAGGTACCATCTTGCCTGCAAGCTAGCCTCTAAGCCGCAGTAGGTATTCGCACGGCTGAGTTTCAGTGTGTCGGTGAGACAGTGAAATTGCTGGAGTTGAAGCATTCCGTCTTAGTCCTCACGGTTGGCAACGCATTGCAATCCTGAGATTGCATATGTATCAATATTCAATGGCTAGCTCAAGGTAAGTAAGGTAACGGCACCAGTACTCGACATAGGACCAATGTTCGACACTGACTCTTATTCAAAAAAGATAAGACTTATTCATTTGTTTCACAACAATTAATGAATAACCCGATCTTTGAATTAAAAGCGTCTGTCCATGATCGGTGCGTGTCAGCTAAAAGTGTCGAACACTGGTGTTGTTACCTTAGTGATATTCTGTTCACTTTGGCATCAGATATTACAGTAGTTTTAGAAGGCTAGCAGATCTCGCTCCTGCAAAATGAGTATTTATTTGATGAAAGAGATTTACTGTAGGCCAAGATTCGAATGTTTCTGTTATGTATCGACTCTATAGAGTTGATTTAAGCGTTCAAAGCGATCTGTCATCAGCTTACGGGCCTTATGAAAATGAACCAAATGTATAATTTGGTTCATTTTTGAAATTCCCTAATTGCCGTTTAGCATCTTAAGTAGGTCTCCTAAGCGATCAAGGAGATGTGCATATTATACTCAATACTCAAAATCTTTATTGCGTTCCACAATGTTCCTTTACAGGGTGTTTTTTTTGCTTCAGATATGTGCCTCTTTGTAACTTTAATGACGTTAACTTAACCGGTCAAGAGGTTCATGTAAATTGAACTCGATCAATAGTCCAATTAACTTAATGGCAACTAGAGCACAAAATGGCAGTACGCTTGACCGCATCACGCGCTACTGTTGAATCTTTCTATTAGAATACAATTTATATTAAAAACACTTATTTCAGGTTTAAGACCCATATACTTAAAAAGTACTTAAAATAATTTATACAACTACATCACTACAAAACAAAAACAAAGCTCTACATAATAAATAATTAACTATTACCACATACATAGATAACAATTTTAAAATATTGCCAGAAATAATAATATGACATCCGAATCCCTTAGTTTCGGGCACTTTATTATGTCGTACAAAGCTCTTACACAATTTAAGAGGTGTTCTATTTTCTGTCGGCAATGACCCGGTTATTGATCCAGCACCCTTTGCGGTAGGTCGCTCGCTCGCAAACCTACCTATGGTAGAATATCAGAGACGATGACCGAGAATAATAAAAAGTGGAATTTATGAATATCTTTTATGTAATAGAATCAGGGCTGGAATTCTACAAGGTAATAACGATATCGTTTTTGACCTGTTTTCGTATTGTCAACGTTTTGATAACTCTTATGTCATTTACAATAATGGCGACTGTGACATAAACGATTCTTAAACATGTCATACACGATATCGTTTTAACGCACCTGAATAGAGGCCCAGATAACTGTTTTAATTTATTTACTTACAAACTTAAAAAATATTTGCTTTGATCAGGCTTGGTTACGGCAGCCCCGTTGGACAAAACTATGTAAAAACACAAATTAAATAACATTAAAAAAAAAAACAAGCAACTTAACATCTAATGGACCTACGACAATCTCTCCATCCGTACCTTTTGTGACGAAAAAGGAGGGAGCTTAATTGACAGTCATATTACATCTGGAGAAAAATCTGCCGTGAAGAACGTAAGTACCTAACTAAAGGTCCTACGCTTCGAAATGTGTAACTATTTGCAATGGTTTACTAAAAAACGGTACTTAATATTCCTTACCAACCATTTTCACCACCTATATTACTGAAAATGCTTTCACATGCATTAATTACTTCGTATTCACGCAAACGTTAAGTAGTTCTCTCTCGAATTTTAAATGAAGAATTAAAATATGGCTTTCTATAAAAACATGTTTCGTTTCAATGTTTAAATGTATTTATACCAAATAACATATTTGCACGGCAAGCGCTACATTTCCTATGCATTTGTCTTTTTTATCTTTTACTGGTATATAACCGGCATAACAAGAATAATTACAAATGTTTACAGCAAAAATTGGTAAGCTCTGCTAACTATTACATTATTTACGTAATGACCTACATTTTCACTGTCCCAAAGAACTGTGTCGTTGTTTATCTCTGGTGTCGTGTTTGCGATCGCGTGTCTGTCGTAAGGCAAACCAAATGACGTACATTTTTTACGTCAAAATCGAGGTGGAAATGGGATTTCTCGTTATCGAAACGTAAAACAAAGGTCGCGGAAATAATTCACGGGTGTGTTTTATTTTTCCATTAATTTGTTCGGCACTATAATTAATGTTTTATTGACATCATTAGTGGTTCAGATAAGAGTGAGCTGATACGTACTTAATAATTAAAAAATTTAGGAGTAAAATACAAAAAAATGGTGTATCAACAAGGAAAAATCTGATACAGCCGTTTTTAATTTTTGATTTGCATTAGGTACTTTGTTTTCAACTTAAAACCCACTTTAAAGCGCCTCCAAATAAATGATTAGCAATGTCTCTTATAAGCAAGTAAAGAGAGGAAGATATAAAGGCAACAGCAAAACACTATTGTATTTCCGGCTAGGATAATGTATAAACTACATGTAATGATGGGTATACATTAATAACTGTTATAATATAAATATCGGTAAAGCTTGACCCCTGATTACTTGTTTGCGTGTGCGGTACCAGCTGTCGACACTTCCAATTTAAGCGCGTCGATTTGACCCTCAGTAACTAGTTCCAATTTTAACATTAATTGACAGATCAATATAAACCTTACCCTTACGATATAAAACATTATATTGATTGATCTAATACAACCTGTATATGTATCAATAATGCAAGTAGCGGTGGATACGAAGTCGGTTCAACGGGCGCATAATTCATGAACTGGCTCCAAGGGAAGCGAATGCACTTGATTGACTGCACTCCACTTATTTTGCGATGATGCAGTACCTAACTACTTATAACGATTTAACGATCACTATTGCTTTATCAAATCTTCAGGTTTGTAATTACTACTCTCTCGTTCGGTCTTATACAGTCGAGAATTAAATTAACCATTTTTACTTTCCGCCCATCCGTCCGTCTTGACTTAGAAAAAAGAAAGAAAAATCTCGTCATAGATATTTAGCCAGTTGATATTTTTAAAATATTTAATGTCACTTTTTTTTTTTTTTATGTTAAGTAGAAGGCACACGAGCACTCAGGCCACCTGATGGTAAGTAGGATCTGAGACCCATACACATTTGAATTCTCAAGACTATAATCCCAAGACCTCAAATGCGTTGCCAACCCTGAGGGCTAAGATGGAATGCCTCTATGCTAGTAATTTCACCCGTTGTCTTATCCCCACACCGGAACACAACAATGCGATCACTGTTGCTTGGCGGGTGGTTAATGGATAAGATGGTGGTAGTGATCCGGACGGACCCTGCACAGGGTCCTACCACCACTAAAAAACTACTAGGCCTGTATGTGCAAAATGTGGTTGCAGAATTATAAACAAGTGTTTTTACAGTTGTTGGTATTTCTGTAGCTCTGCCTACCCCACTTTGAAAATGAAGGCGTGATGTTATGTACGAGTATGTATGTATTTATTATATCGGCGAATTACCAAAACAATAATTTTGAATACTTAGTTCTTTAATTTAGGTTCTACCTTCAAATTGGTAATACATTCAAATTTGGTATTTGTAAAGTGCAAACCCAACATTAAATCAAACACCAACCAAACCAACCAAAACTGGCCGAGTGTTAGTCATGTGGTATGGAATCCTCGTTGCTCTTCTGACAGTAACAGATGTTAACGTATTGAATTTAGTGTCAGCCTCTGGATCAGCCTCCGTAGCCGCATAACGTTACTCACTTGTTTTGTTCGTATCTGATCGATAGTCAGTTTTTGCTCATCATGCACTCTCAGGGATGCGTTTCTTACCAGTGAAAACACCGACCACTTATCTTCGGGAATCTCGCATATATCTCCAGTCAATGAGCGTCGCTTTATTCATACTGGCTGAGTCACGCTGCTCCGTCACTCGAGACAAAGAATAACAAAACGTCTCCACGCAGGGGTGGTTAGGCAATAAATCAAGAGACATCATAAATACTGCTCCCCTCTAAGGGTAAGAATTGTCGCATTTTCCAACTCATAACGTGGGAGTCTAATGCAGTCTTAGAAATGCGGTTTCAGGGGAGATGCGGACTGCAAGGAATGCGGAAGTCCTTATTGAGTTCAATTATAGAAACTGAGATGGGATTAAAGAAAGTAATCCTAGTAAATAACCTAAACATAAATGCATACATACATACACACAATCACGCCTTCATTCCCAGAGTGGGGTAGGCAGAGCTCTGCTACAGAAATACCAACAACTACAAAAAGAGTTGTTAACAATTCTGTAACCACTTTTTGCACAAACAGACTAAGATGTTTACCAGTGTATTAGTGACAGGGTGCAAGCCCATAGCCTCATAGAATCTCGCATTCCCTAAGTCGCCTCTTACGACATCCACGGGAAGACATGGAGTGGCACTATTCTAACCCGGCAACCATACGGGCAACAATAAATAAGTATAACAAAAAGCAAGCCCCCTTAACCCGACTGCGTGTTTTAATATTCTCGTCTATGTATGTTAATAACCATTTATACATTTTCTGATCCACCATTTTGCCTCTCTCTTTATTTAAGAGCCAAGCTCGATAGAGTATTCGCCAATCGCTCCGGTCTTCTGCCAACTGCTTGACTTTCTGGTTTAACAAAACATTAACCCTATTTTATTCGCTCAAAAAGAATTCGCCTTAGTCATCATCATCATTGCATCTTCTTCCTTCTGTCGTTCCTTCTATGATGTTTTTAAGGAAAAGGTCGTGTCGTGGCAGGAGTTTTACTATCATTGGTGTTCGACTTCGCGATTGTCGAAATTGGGCTATGCGTTCAGCCTCTACAAGGGCATAAAGAACCATGCATACGAACAAACAAACAGGCAAAACCACCCACCTTATTCGGCAGTCAGGTAAATAGGAAACCAGTTAAAAACTAAATAAAGTGATCCCACATAACTATTAATAGCAAAAAACTAAGAAGTTTTCTAAAATTTCATAAATTTAAAGGGTCCCAATTCTGAATTAACTTGCATTACACTTTAAACTCAAAGCAAAGAAAATTGTAAGTAGTAAAAGTAACCTAGATTAGTTTTATAATATAATTGTTTGATCCGGTTTCTCGAAATGGAGCTACGAGTTGAAATAAAACTATTCTAGCGGAATTATATTCCATTAACCTGAGTGCTCAGATCTCTGGTGAATAAGAACATTTCACAGTTCCACAAAACCATCAATGTCCATATTTAAAATAGGATTACGGCTTGAACATTTCGTAAAGTGCTTTGCCAGATAATTTTGATTCAGAAATGTTACGCCTTGTGAGTAGCTTACATTATTAATACATACATAGATATACACATACATAACATCACGCCTCCATTCCCAGAGTGGGGTAGGCAGAGCTAGAGAAATACCAACAACTCCACAGAGACATGTTGATAATTCTGTAACCATATTTTGCACAAACAGGCCAAGATGTTTACTTGTGTATTAGTGACAGGTTCCAAGCCTAAGTACCTAGAAAAAAGTTAAAGTTGTTAGAACTTAGAACCTCTTAAAACCGTTGTTTTTATTTATGGACATATGTTAGTGGGTGGGGCACATCGCCGATAGGGTCAAAAAGTTCTCGAGTAGCGTGCACGTACCGATGGGATAAAGGATGCGAGCTGCGCAGTAGCGGTTCTTTTGGCAAACTTGGAGGACGTCTATCTCCAGCAGTAGACATCTTTCGGCGGAAACGGCGATGATAATGATGTGACAACCATATTAAATTAAAGACTCGTTTACGACATAATTGTAAACATTCACCAACAGAACATAATCGCAAATGACATTCAACCTCATTCAAGCATCGTGAAATCATCAATTTTGGTCTGAACCATCGGCTTCTCTGCAGCCTCAGGTGATATAACTATACTGAATTAATCTCTCTTACCTATGCATACTTTTCACGCGTGTGGCGTCATGATTGATAGGTTTTCGAATAACTTTTAAATTGACTTCGCCTTGCGGATGCTTCTACATAGTTTACCAAACAACAAGGCTAGGAAACTAGAAGAAGCATTTTTACGCGAAAATACATTTATTTGCAAAAAAGCGGTAACCATAAATCAAATAGACAAAATAAATCCAACCTACATTTATACATAACATCACGCCTTCATTCCCAGAGTAGGGTAGGCAGAGCTACAGAATTACCAACAATCTAACCTGTATTTATAATATTTATATTTTTCTTATATCACAATCATTATTTGAGTAATAATAATAATGTTTTATGGAAACGCGTGACCGAACACCATGTGTTACAACTAAAAATATGTTCTCATCACAAAATCCTAAATACTATTTTTTGTACTCTTAATAAATCCAGAATAAATCTCCATTTGGTTACATTTACACCTGAATTTCACACATGATTGCCGTTCTATATTGCTTTATTTAGATTTTCGCCGGTAACATTTTCACCTTCCTTAACGACATCGGGACGGATACGGGCAGCGGACCGAGAGTAATCCGTCGGGACGCCGTGAGGGTAAAAATCCACCCCAACGAAAGCTGTCATAGAGACGAGAGTTCGTCGCTGACGCGCTAGTTGGATTGCTATGTGTTGAGTTGGCGACGAGGTTTGAGTGAAAGGGAAGGCATGAATCGGTTTTAGTGGTACTATAGAAAAGAGAATGCTATATACTACGGCTGTAACTACTTCTTCTTGAGAGCATGATGAGAACAAAAGTAATTGACTCTGGGTTTGTAATCGATTGTTGAATCATGATTAAGCGCTATACTCGTAGTTAAAGAGCAAATTGGTTGTTGCAGAAATTTCAAATGAAAATTTGTATTTTTGTACATTAAATTAAGCGCGCTCTTAAGGAAATATTCTAAATTGCTATTAACTTATAAGTATTTCCAACTTGTAGATTTATGTAATTTGTACATCGAATTGTAGTCCCTAATAGGTGTTTTTTTTAAATCAGATTAGATACTAGCTATCCATTTAAAAGCTGCAATGGCACAACATCAGCAAACTACAAAAATAGGTATCTGAAGAGCGCCTCATTACTTTCGACAAATTTGTTAGAATTTAGAGCTTCTTTTGGATTACCTACCTCGTTATGAATTTTGAACGTCCCTAAATGAATTTATATTTTTTGCGCAATTTCTGGATATTTATAACTTAGATAAAAATGACATTAAAAACCTGATTTTAGATTTCCTTTTTCGTGGTTTATATTATTTTTTAGGTTTAAACCAGTGGCCCTAGATAAGATGCATTGCGAAAACGTTATCGTAAATGTATACCAGTAGGATTGACTTAGGTAAGTTGCTGGATGGTCCATTCCTTACTTTTCAACAGTTTTCGATAATCGTTTACGAGTACGTTAGCATAAAGCATCTCATTCTAAAGCCCTTGGTCATTGAAGCGACGTATCTACATCTTTTTTATATGCTAGAGGAGCTAGAGGTTATCTGTGGGCCGAGCACGCTTACCACGGGACAATTTTTGACATAGACTCGGGAATTTAGTTCGTCTATTCCATATTCCAAAGTATAAAGAACTAAGGTTTAAAATAAAAGTGTGTTTTGTGTGATTTGAGTCCTTTTATATTACCTATACTAAGCAACTTAATCCCCGGGTGGCTGTCATTTTAATAATTTCATAATAATATTTGACACTAGTTCCCGTTTGACGTCATTTGACACTAAGTCCCGTGGCCCATACTTCGCAGAATATCATATTCGCAAAACATGATACAATATGTAAAACATCATATTGATTTTTTCCAAAAATAGTGTTTTGCAAGATCATGTTTTGCGAATATGATGTTTTGCGAATATCGTGTTTTGCGAATATGCCATTTGACATACTAATTGCCGTGGCAGCCTGCTCGGCCCACTGATGGAAAGTAATCACCACCGCCAATCCGTCCAACACGGAAAGAAATCGTAGATGCCTTACCAATATTTTAGAAAAGAAAACGTCTCTTGAAGGTCCTTAAATTTAAACAATGGAACAGATACGTAAAATATCATGCTTTCTCGCACTTAAACACCTTTTAAGTCTTTCCTTTGTATTGAAGAAACGAAGTCGGGCCAATCGTACCAAAATAAAATAACTAATTTTATTTCAGGTAGTTATATCGAATAGGATTGAAATTGGAAATTCTCGCACACAATTGCGAATACCTTAGGGAGAGGTTGTGGAACGCCAGATTTGGATTTCTGTGCAAAATAGGTCCTACGTGCTAGTTCCAATTCTGTTTTTGCTGACTGCACTTTATCGCTACCGATATCTTTGTATATCTAGTTGAATTCACATTTAAGATTTTTGATGAAGATTGGAGACTGTTAAATTTATGCTTTTTTTACCTTAGCTTACAAACATAAATTACTTAAATCACCACAAAATGTGTTATTAACATAATCTTCTTTTAGTTAGACGTACAGTCAGTCATAAGTATAATACAGGTCCCAAAGGCTTTAAAAATATCAACATCATGATATTGAATTTGACTGTACGGTGTACCTATTGAAAATTCAGCACTATGACAGGTTCTACGTAATTATTTTCGGATTTCCACGTTATCGTTACTTTTATAGTTTATTAAAAAAATAACATTCGATCTCGAGACCTTATATTTGTAGAAACACTAGCTGTTTCCTGCGACTTCGTCCGCGTAGAAGTCGTTTATCGCTATTCCCTCATGAACCATGCAATTTTTCGGGATACCCCTTTCCGGGACACGAACTATGTATTTCCATACCAAATTTGATCTAAATCGGTTCAGCAGTTTATCCGTGAAAGAGTTACAGACAGACAGACGGACAGACAGAGTTACTTTCACATTAATATACGATTCGATAGGTCCAAACAAAATCTATTTTGCACAAGAAAACCCCTTCATTTATTACGTTAATAGAGATACAAGCCCCAGCTAGGGGTTCCATTTGATAAAACGTTGTTGATTTAGGTCTCGATATTCGTCTAAACTGATCCCGGCTTTGCTAGGGCTGATAAATCGAACAAAGCTTTTTGTCCAGGTCATCACAATTTAGAATTTATTCTGAAGATCAATTTATCTATAAACAAATAGGTACTTAATAAAAAAAATGGGTAAGGGTAATTAGCAGGCGGGTAGGTTATGGTAACCATATACAAAAACAAGCTTTTGCGCCAGATTTCATCCGCGTAGAAGTAATTGATCGCTGTTCCCTGGGGAACTGTCTAATAGTTCGGGATAAACAGTAACCTATGTGCTATTCCAGACTGTAATCTATCTCTGTGCCAAATTTTGTCTAGAATCGTTCAGCTGTTCTAGCGTGATTGAGTAAAAAACATCCAAACTATCGCATTTATAATATTAGTAAGATTATATTATTATATTGTATTATATATTAATTACAATATAGTATAATATAATAAGATGTATGGTGTTTCTTTTTCATATTATATGTATGTACCCTTTATTGCACACTAGCGACTTGCCCTCGCTACGCTCTGAGTTACAATATTATACATATAAACCTTCTTCCACTGCTGCGTAGTTTTAAAAATCTAAACATACGTAGGGACAGACAGCGGGAAGCAACTTTGTTTTATACTATGTAGTGATAAACAAATTGACAAATTATTAATTTTCTCAGAAATGGGTGAGCTAATCACTATGTCATTCTTGTGCTGCTTAAAAGAGTCTGTGATCATGAGGGCTGCCTCATTGTTAAGTAATTTCTTTAACCCATTCCTCATTTGCATTTGCCTTACATGCTATTGAGAGTGCTTACGTCTAGCAGTATACTGACGCAGACTGATGATCATGATACCTCAAACAACTATACAACTAAGCTGTATTTGAACTATTTGACGACACGTAGGCCTAGTTGGGAATGACCCTGCCTCTGAAGCCTACGGGGCTTGGGTCTAAATCCCGGTAAGGGCAGATATTTGTGTGATGAGCGCGAATCCTGAGTCTTGGATATTTTCTATGTATTTACTGACTAGGTCCATTTGTGTGAGATTGTCCAATGATATTTATTTATAATAAGAGTACTATGGCATAAAATATTCCAGATGTGACAAACAGTGGGTAGTTTTAAATTCAAGCGTAAAGTTACGAGCGTTTAGCAACCCGAGAGCGGTATCACTAACTTTCGTTAAGTGTGTCGCGGTTAAGTGTCAATTCAACTTGGAAAAGATGCAAAACAAATTAGTACTGTTTGCCACATAACCTCAAATATTCACTAAGCGCGTTTTTATAAAAAATAACGTATGGTTGCCAAGCCCGTGTGGTTGCCGGGTTAGAATAGTGCCACTCCATGTCTTTCCATGGATGTCGTAAGAGGCGACTCAGGGAATAAGGGCTTGTAGTACTGTTAGGCGATGGGCTTGCAACCTGTCACTAATACACTAGTAAACTTCTTGGCCTGATTGTGCAAAATGTGGTTACAGAATTATTAACGAGCTGTTTTAGAGTTGTTGGTGTTTCTGTAGCTCTGCCTACCCCACTCTGGGAATGAAGGCGTGATGTTATGTATGTATGTATAATTAATAGTCATTTCATCTTTAACTTAACATGAAAATGATGACCGTATTTAACTCATTGTAAAGACTTCATTTGATCTTTAAAAGTACGTGATTATCGAGTAATTATAGTGATTTGGTTCGTTTGGTTTTGTTTAGTTCTTTTGCAAGTTCAACTGGCACAAAATGTAGGTATTGACTTAAGGTTAACTTCCATTTGACATGTTTTTGGTGTAGTCACGTCAGAAGAAGAGTTCTATTATCTATTCCGTCGAATCTGTCTGATGGGTATTCTGTTGTTAATTGAGCTTGATTTTCACCTAAAATAGAAGTTCTGTCATCAGTTCATCACACAATTCAGTGACAACCCTGACATTGGAACCTATATAGATTGAATTGGACCGAATGCGAAATGAAAATTGAGCCTCATATTTTATTTATTTTGGTCAATAGCGCGTTTGTTATCGTACCTATGGGGAATGCTTTTAATTCTATTTGCTCGCTCAAAACAAGGGCCTGATCCCCTTTCATTTAATTTAGCCGGGCATCCCGAGGCATGCTTTTTATTCCATTTTGCGTCGAGTTAAATCGAAAATTGGTTTGGCCGATTAAGGTATCATGGAAAATAGGGGCCGACTAAATATGTCGGTTTTAGTAGAACGATTTTTTTTATAAGTTTTACTCGGTATAAATCAAGTCATGCCTTTATCTGCCTCTAAATGTATGTATGTGCGTAAACATTTTATTATACAAAAGAAAAACCAAAACTATGCAATGAATAATACTAAAAAAGATGTACAAAGGCGAACCTATTCCTATAAGGGATCTCTTCCAGCTAACCCTTGAGAGATTGAGAAATGTAATTAAATCAGATTACCTCTGTTAAATATGAGTAACAAAAATAAAGAGTCACAAACACACGGAGATACCGAAAATTTCATCAATGCGATATTGAATCTTATGTTTGAAAAGAATTGACAATAAATTTGAAAAGGTATAGCGTCCTTACGTGTGAATTATCGTTTAGCTAACATTTAAACTGAGGTTAAACCATAAACGCGCAATAGCTAAAGTGTGTTTAAAGTGCTTTATCCTTATGCCATCATGATATTTGAATTTGACAGAAAGTGAGATAGCAGAGTTTAACTAAAAAGGTGTTTATTATGCATTTATGATGAGGTACCTAACCTTTGCAATCGGTCAGGCAACAATGAGTGATTGTAAAAAACTTGTTTTTTCTTTCTACTTTCAAAATATATTGGTGTCGGGTGAATCCCTACATTACAACCAACCAACGGAGCAAGCATTTTAGCGGTGGCGTAATTCAATAGGCCGGCCGCCCTGCGGGAGTCGCTTCGATTAACGGACTTTTGAATTATGTATCATTAAGTTAATTAAAAAAACCGTTCGTCAGTTGTCATTATTTTTCTGACTCGCGAGTTTTGGTTGATGATTTGCTATATATCAAACACTGTTTTTTGGCATTGAGAAGGCAAACACTCAGGGACAGAAAATGCGATTACTGTTGCTCGGTGGTAGATTAATTAAGGTTCTACTACTAAATGTGTAAATATGTATGTAGATAATATGTGTATTAGTGTTTGCGCGCCAAACTAAGTCTATGAAGTGTATGTATGTTAATACTGTGACGCTGTAAAAAAACAACAGCAATAAATACAGTCGGTTCGCTATATCGATGCCTCTTCATCATCCGTTGCTACACCTTTATCTGCACAGAACAAAAGAACATCATAATAGTAACGCATAGATCCAATGCCGGCATTCGAACACAGAGGTCGGTGTGGAGTTCTAAAAGTCAATTTAGTTTATGATTGAATTACAAGGTGTATGAGCACAGATTTTAATGCGAATTGTGTAGATTAAAAAACTTTCTCCGATCTCAAAGCCGCTGTGACTGGCAGCCGTGATGAAGCAATCCCATCCATTCCATCAAACATTTTTACCATCAAAAGAATTTGACAGGCCTGGGAAATTCAAAGGCGAACGTTGAAACAATTGGGTTTTGTTCGCTCCTGAGGTAAAATTATTGTTGGACTTTTAGGATCATCCATTTTGCGTGCAAGGGTATTTTGTGGAAAAATATCCTACTCACAGACTATTACATCTTCCTATTTCAAGCGGTCTTTTGTTTTCCCCGTTCATTATAATGGGTGTACCTATTCAAGGCTTTTTTTTATGGAATAAGAGGCAAAAAAGCAGACGAGGTAAGCGAATACCGTCCCCCATAGACACCTGCAGCACTAGAGGAGTTACAGGTGCGTTGCCGGCCTTTCAAATGAGAGTCTACAATAATTAGGGACCTCTTAATGATAACCTGTCTCTACATCTTAACTTTATTATCACGTGACAAAATCCTAAGGTTTGAACCCTATATATTTTTCATTAAACTTTCCCCTTTTTAGGGTTTCGTAGTCAAATAGGAACCCTTATAGTTTCGCCATATCCGTCTGTCTGTCCATCTGTCCGTCTGACCGTCCTTCCGTCCGCAGCTTAGCTCATAGACTCTAATTACTAGACAGCTGTTATTTAGCATTAATATAAGACATACATTATGCCCTGTGTGGTTGCCGGGTTAGAATAGTGCCACTCCATGTCTTCCCGTGGATGTCGTAAGAGGCGACTAAGGGAATAAGGGCTTGTAGTACTGTTAGGCTATGGGCTTGCAACCTGTCACTAATACACTGGTAAACAACTTAGGCTACTTGTGCAAAATGTGGTTATATAATTTTATTATCAACAAGTCTTTTTAGAGTTGTTGGTATTTCTGTAACTCAGCCTACCCCACTCTGGGAATAAAGGGTGATGTTATGTATGTATGTACATAATTCACGCAGACAGTGTTAAAATAAAATGTATTTTTTTTTACTGTACCTATCGTTAACGTAAAGTGTGAATGGTATTTTATTCTCGTCTACCTCGTGGTGCGGGGTGTCGCGGGATAGGTCTTTCCAAATGATGACGGCACCAAATAACTTTATGGGTCATACACACTCTTAAAAACAAAAGTTATCTCTCCTGTGGTCAAAAGTTAAAAGCTTGTGTGCATATAAGTTATGTTTTTATATAATATCTAGGTCTAAGCGGTCTAAGCAGTCCTGGCGGCATTTTTGCGGGTATGGGCTTAGCCAGAAAATTAGGCCTTAAAAACGTTAACTATCGGTGTATCCACAGGAAAGACGGTAACCTAAATTTGTGTATGACCCTTATACATATAGAAAATTAGTTCTTACTTGTTGTTTTTTGTGTTTGTAGTACTTAACGGCTTCGTACCCTACACTAAGCATAGACCGACATCCTCTTGCCCTGTTTTTAATCGAAAAATAAAACTAGGTCAATTTCCTTCTATCTTAGGAATCGGGGGAGCCAGGCGATTTATCTTAAGAGGTCGTGACAGCCGGTACTGGTGCCGTATTGGTACGGACGTGCGGACAGGCGGTCTGAGGTTTGCTACTAGGAGAAGTTTACTAAGTTTCCGCATCGATCAAGATGAGATTTATTATTTTAATAAGGAGGGGAGGAGGGTATTTTTTCCATTCTATCGTAAAATTATGCAATTTTCATCAACTCCTTGATAAATTGACGACACGCTAGCCTAAGGGCAAAGAGAAGAGAAAAGAGAAGCCTGCGTTTAAATCTCGGTAAGGGCATATATTTGCGTAATTAATGATCACGAGTATTTTGTTCCTGAGTCTTGGATGTTTTCTACGTATTGAAGTATATATTTCTCTATATAAGTAAGTTTATCGTTGTCTGGTACCCATAGTACAAGCCTAGAGCTTAGTTTGGGACTAGGTCAATTTGTGTGACATTGTCCTGTTTTTTTTTTTTTTTTACCTTGTGCTTTTTCATGCTCTTTGTGCTTTGTACGTGAAACTGAGCTGCCTGGGTTCAAGTCTCGGTAAGGGCATATATATTTGTGTACTGAATGATCACGAGTATTTGTTCCTGATACTTGGATGTTTTCTACGTACCTATTGAAGTATATTTTTCATTTCATTCATTCATTTTATCGCTGTCTAGTACCCATAGTACAAGCCTAGAGCTTAGTTTGGGACTAGGTCAATTTGTGTGACATTGTCCTGTTTTTTTGTACAGAGGTACCTGTTGTAACTGAGGAGCCTACTCTCTTGTACGATGTTAACAAACAATTATGCTGGCACTTCACTTGGCGGTATTTGCCCAAATATTCGTGCTGCATATTTTTCCTTCCTACAGCAAATGAAAGAGAGGCAACGACTCACCGCAAACACGCAACCCAAAGTGGAGTGCCCCCATTGTGATATTAGACCTTCAAAGGGAGAACTTTTACTAGGTCCGTCCTTGGGCGCGGGTTGAGAAGATTGTGAGGCTGATTATTTTTCGTACAAAATGCGGTATAGGTAGTTGCCGGCCAACTTCTTGAACTAGAGTTTTGTGGTAGGGGAAGGTTGGCGCATATAAATAGAGTTCAATTTACTGTAAAAAGTCAAGGTCACATGTTCAAGAAGTTTGCCGGCAACTGTAACGTTTATCTCTCCTTAAACCGAATTCGAATCTTACGATATCTGAATACGTTGTAGATATTATGAAAAACTATGTCAGTCGAAGAAAAATCTTGTTTTTCATAATAGGTAACAAATTAGACTTGATTTAGGGGATGGGAAACGTTACTGGAGCTCTTGAATGAAAATAAATTGACGGCTCCGCGATTTAAACGTCGCTTCACAAGCCTCTTAATAAACAAACTTGCAGGGTTGCCCCCATGTTTCCTCACGACACGTCAGAAATTACAAATTAGGTACTTGATGTTTATTTCGACTTATCTTGACACGGCCATCTTACTTAAGATCAGTTAATAATCCAGCTATAAACTGCAAATGCTTTGCCAACCCTAAGTAACAAGATTGAATGCCCCTACGCTAGTCATTTCACCAGTTCTCCTATACCTACACCAGAACACAATGCGAACACTGCTCCTTGGCGGTAATACAATACAATACAAATATTCTTTATTGAACACCACATACAAATACAGTATGAAAAGTTACTGAGTCAATAGGCGGTCTTATCGCTAAGTAGCGATCTCTTCCAGGCAACCTAAGATAAGATAAGATAAGATAAGATATAAGATGGTGGTAACGATCTGGATGGACTCTGACCAATTTCCTGCCACCACGTATACTTAAACTTTTAGTACGATGTTTTCTGAGTGTTTTGTAGCATAATATGATTAATAAGTAATAATGGACGGGGTTATTTTTTTTAAACGCTTAAAATAAAACCCGTTTAACTACCGATTGTTCGCTTGGCAATGTAAGTAAATACCAAGAACTAATTATTTCCATGTACGTGCACGACGGCGAGGCTAATAACCCAATAAACTATGAACAACTAGTCTCGATCCTTGCAATGTACTTTCATAGTCCGCGTGCCACTCTACAGGCTAGGCAGGACGACGCAGCACTCGTGCTGTCTGACGCCGGTTAGTTCCGCACTTGTCCGCTACCGCGCCGTGTCGCCCCCGTCGCGCCAGTGTTGCTCAGAGCACGGTGGAGGCGGACGTACGTTTCTCGCTCCTCCCGCTCCAATCGTCTACACGAAACAAGTTTTTCCAATTAAAAACTCTCTTAACCGACTGCTACAGCTAAAAATCATAATGAACTGCAGTGCGACGCCAAAAAGACTTTGTTCTTAAATTATTTAAAAACAGTTTTTCGTGCATTTTGTGTTTTTACTTATCTAGGTATATCGAATGATACAGCTTGCAAAGGTGTTACAAAAACGCGAGTGATATTGTTTATTGTTTTGAAACAAAGACATACCGTTGGGACGTAGTTTGGATTTTCTGTAGTTATTGTTTACGAGGACGCAGCCGAATAGCGTGTTCAAAAGAGACAAGATGAAGTCTCGTCGAGTAGGAGCGACAGGTGTGGCGGCCCTGGCGTTGTTGCTGGCAACTTTATCAGGTAGGTAACAAAAAAAAGGCTTAACCTAATCAACTGTAATATTTGAGAGCAAAATGTCTTGACCAATTTTGTAAAAGTAACCTGTTGTAATATCCTGTTTGTATGAATGTTTCATTTGTTTTGTTTGCTATCTCAAGTATGCACGTGAATTATGTGACTCACCTCGTATCAACAACGATTTGTAGGTTATGTCACGATATAACCGCCCGCGGGCCGGCTCAATGGTCGATTGCACCTCATAATCGTGCGAGTCAATTTATTTAATTAGCACTAAAACAGGTAAGTAATAAGTAGTAAATATTAATTGATTTAAAGCCTATAGTAGTGAATTACTGTGTGAAAAATATTCACCATCAACTAATTTAAACTAGCATTTTATTAACAACAAATACAATATGATAACTATTTAGATTAGGTAGGACACCAGTGAGTCGGTATAAAATCACACCAAACAAAGCCCACGCCGGGGTGCCGCGGAATTCATGCTTCCGAGATTCATTACATAGGTGGGTACTTATAAAGCGTCCTTGTAACCGATGCAGGTGTTTAGTTTATAAAAAACTTAAATTAAGAGAAAAAAATAAAAGCAAACCCAATTGATGCTGGCAACAAAAAATCTCAGGAAAGCAATCCCCATTACCACATTATTATACTCCAGGGAGTGCCGTAGCATGCATCGTTTTAAACCAAAATAGAACGTGAATAGCTACCTTACCTGCCAAAATTTCATTTTAATGGCGTGGGAGAAAGTGAAAACACGTATTTTTTTATTTAAATCAGGTCAGTTGACGCCATGACTCAGTGTATAGGTACCCACAATTTTGCGCATTCACGTGGTTTTTTTAGAACAATTAGCAACCAAAGCGGTCTGGCTGAAACGTGACGATTATAGCGACAGGGCGAGGCCTAGTTGTGCAAAAACCGTTGTCGTCCGTTATGCGCTTAGGCGCCGCGGAAACGCGCTTTCCTGGAACAATAGCAGACTCTGCTACATTTGTTCTGGGCGCATCCGTGCGTTACTTTCTCATCCGAGCGCCATCAAATCAATCAATCGGAAATCTGTATCCGCGCGTTCCGTTTGTTTCAACTAATACGTCAATGCTATCTTAATTTAATTTGAGAGCATTGATTGTAGAGAATGTTTAATCAACATTTATTGGGAGCTCACCGCATTGCTCAACTCTGATTACTTCCTTTATTTCTTTATGATCACCGCAATAGATGAGATTTTAATGGAAGATCAATATTACTGCTTACAAAAGCGCCTGCCTTATTATTATCTCATTTGTCTAATAAGAGTTGCGATCGCGTGAGAAATTCTTATACCTACCATTCGTCGAACTAACCGGTTGTATTAACAAAGACTTCGATACCGATGTTGAATTTTACAAGCATCTTGAAAAAATGTAGACGAACAAAAGGACCCCGGACCTAAAGTATGAAAAATGTGGTTTCAGTTAAATTTTCTGAGATATTGATATGTTATAGATTTGAAAGTCCTGAACAAAAGTCTCTAGGGGTGCTACCACTGTTTCCGAGTCCCTTTCAGAGTTTCGACTGATTTTAAACTAGATAACAAAGTATTAGTACTTTAATAAGATTCAATTCTCAACTATTTACTTAAACCATTGACATAAGATTAAACCTATGTTGCGATAACCTGGCCTTTTTTAGTAAGAAAAAATGACAAAATGACTGCAATGTCAACTTCACACGTACGTCATGTGCATTTTCAGGAAGTCCTTGACGCATTTTGGCCAAGAACATCAATAATGTTTTTTCTGAGACATAGCGGTTCTGCCCGTCGTCTACTGGGACACAAAGCTGCAACAGGTCTTGAAATTGCTGTTTTGTTACGGTTTTGTTAATGGTTTAAGTAAATAGTTGAGAATTGAATCTTATTAAAGTACTAATTCTTTGTTATCTAGTTTAAAATCAGTCGAAACTCTGAAAGGGACTCGGAAACAGTGGTAGCACCCCTAGAGACTTTTGTTCAGGATTTTCAAATCTATAACATATCAAATTCTCAGGATATTTAACTGAAACCACATTTTCCATACTTTAGGTCCGGGGTCCTTTATTGAGATCATTTTGTCTCATACATACGTACTGTAAGCCTGGTAGGCGCCTATTCCTAAGCGTAATACTTTACGCACTTTCAACTAAGCTACGTAGAATAAAAGTATACGTCTTGCAGTGTTAATATATTCTTTCATTTATTTTAATGTTTAAATATACATTAGTTCACATGTGAATGCCAACGCGGTCCGTTGGAGACTCTCGAGCGTCCCCCTGAAAACCACCGGCGGGCATTCCATATTTCGAAATCTTTTTTATTCAAAAGATTTCGAGACATTTCGACATAACAAAATAGAAAAAAGAAAACAATGAAAGGAGTATGTACTGCTACATCCTTCTTTCATTACATCCCTCGCCCCTCTGGAAGCAAGGTCCCTACCTATGCTATCCTATACGAAACCCTAATGACTACCTAAGGAGGGAACAATACATTAAGGGGGATCGTCCTGCTCTACAGGATAATTTCCTGTGACAATATCGTATCTGATGCCAAAACTTGTGTTAGTGACGTACCATGCGTCATCGGCATCGTCTGCGCTACTTGCCATAGCAAACTTCGACTCTTCAAAAACCCTGCCAAAAATAAAAAACGCGATCCATGGTTAACCTTACATGTCTACTGTCAAACATGCTTGACAGCCCAAGCACTGAAGGTGCATGGTTAACAAGAAAGAATCAATTCCCTTTATACGTTGCCAGCATAGAATTACAAAAGCATTAAACATAGTACCAAGGAGGTTGGTATTGACATTAAAAAAAACAAATAGACCCGTGTCTATGCTTTAACGTCTTAGGGTTTGGCGCACACAGTCGCCTTACTTGCGGAACCATAGACATCCCCTCTCATCAGACAGAGAGTTACTGTCTGTGGTGCCACAGGCACTATTTCTAAGTGAGATGACATCAGATATGTCACGTCACTTTGGCATGACAACTAAACTAATATTCTGAAGGAATATTAGTTTTACCTACCTATTTAAGCCGTGATAAGAATTCATGCTCTGAAAGAACATCAATCGTTATCTCCTATATTGATTTCTTTGTTTGTAGGTATTGACCTACTAACATAATGCTAAAATTTTATTACTAACTACAGCTATGCTAAGATATTTAATTACATGTCATTATATTAAAAAAACCATATATCAGTAGTACAGTTTGCGAACGTAAGCGTCGCCAGATGGCAGCTTAACTCAGCATCAGTACATGAAATTAATAAACACCATTAAAGACATCTGAAAACAAACAATTATACGGGGCCAAGCATCCAAGCTATCGAAGAGCTGGCGCCTATAAAAAGACAAGACATAATAGTTTAAAACAAAATTTCAACGATACGGCTCTACAGAAGGGACGGGCATGGTGCAGTCCAGACATCAGACTTCCTGTGCCTTCCACATCAAAGGCAGGATTGCATGCCAGTGTTCCTTCTGCTAACAGCAGCCGTCAGACTTCTTACATCAGTATTTTCCAACTCAGCAAATGCGCATGAAATAAAAACATAATTATACACATTAAATCAAATAAAGTACAGCTGCCCATAATAACATCATGAGAGCATGAATAAGCATCCAACCATATAACACGTGACTACGTGACTTGAGCACCATAGAAAACATCTGTCAGGCGTTATGTGAGATGAAACCCATACAGAGTTTCTTCCACACCTTACAGGCAAAGTGGAATTCTCATCATAAGACCAGAAGTAATGTTCCCATGGAGACAAGCCTGCATCTCACTTTCCTCTCCCTTTTCATGGCTATTCATGCTTGCTCATGTGTTAACGAACTGCAAAGACAAAAAGAAAGTTAATATTATACATGACTATACACAATTATATACAACTTTATAACTAAGCTCTAGCATGAAATTTCTTTAACCTATTCCTATGAACAATAATACATTTTGTTACCGTACCGACTTTCCTGATCTTATAATTATTATTACAAAGCCTTGTAACAATTTCGAATGGTCCCTTGTATCTCCTAGCAAGTTTATTGCTTAATCCAGACTTGCGCTTCGGACAGTATAGCATTACGAAGTCCCCACTATCATAAGAGATATCTTTGGCCTTGATATCGTAGTAAAACTTCTGCTTCAGTTGGGCGCGCTGTATATTCCGGGCAACTTTTCTTCTTAATATCGACAATCTTGTCATTTTATCCGCTAGCGTATCTGAAACCTGGAGATTATTGATGCGCAACTCGATATCAGATTTATATAATGGTTCCTTACCATACACAATCAAATGCGGCTCCACACCTGTGCTAGCCTGTTTCGCGCTATTGTAGGCATAACATACCATAGGCAAATACGTACACCAGTCTCGTTGCTCCTCCGAGACATACTTTGAGATCATGCCCAATAATGTCCTGTTAAATCGTTCCACTAAACCAACTGTTTGCGGATGATATGTTGTCGCATGTGTGAGCGTCACATTAAAAAGACTTGCGGTCTCTCTAATGGTATTAGAAGTAAATACTGAGCCTTTGTCGGTTATCAGCTGTCGAACTCCTCCAAATCGGCACAATATTTCGGTAACCAAAAATTCATTGATTGTTTCCGCGGTGGCTCTGGGCACGGCTTTGCACACTGCATACTTCGAGAGGTATTCCACTGCGACTAAAATATACCTATTCTGTTTATTCGAAATCTGTAACGGCCCTACCACATCGACGCAAAACTTGTCGAATAAATCTGCAACATTTATCGGTATTAATGGTGCGATCACTTTGTTGACATTCCTCAGTTGACACTGTTGACACGACTTGACATATTCGTTTACTTTTTTCTCTGCCTTGGACATGTAATATCTTTCATTAAACTTTTCATATGTCTTAAACAAACCAAAATGTCCTCCAGACACTGGCTCATCATGCAATTCTAGCATACATTCTGCAAACTTCTCTTGCGGCAATACTAAGAGCTTTCTCGTTTCTTGTCCAACATCCCTTTTCCTATACAATAAATTATCCTGCAAAAAATAATTTTGATAAACATTCGTATTGCTCTGTCGCATTTGATCCAAAATATGGCGGCAAAATGAATCAGTTCGTTGTGCCGTCCTCATACTATCGCTATTCAGCGCATATAAGACGAATCCGTCTTCTTGTTCGGGAATTCTCTCCATACACTCTGCACTCGGGTTCTCGATCAACGGATTTCTGCTCAAGAAGTCGGCTACGACATTATCCTTGCCACAGCAGTATACAATATCGAAGTCCCAGGACTGTATTGATAAAGCCCATCTGGCGAGTCTGCCGTTCATGTCACGCTTGCTTTTTAACCATATTAACGCTCTATGGTCAGTGACAACCTGAAATTTCATTCCCCACAAATAGTGCTTAAAATAATTTATCGCCCATATTAATCCTAGGCATTCTTTCTCTGTCACTGAATATCTTTGTTCAGCGGCACTTAATTTTCTTGAGGCGTATGCAACTGGCTTCATTTCACCTTCCTTGCCCTGACAAAGGCAACTTCCCAACGCCTTCTCGGAACTATCGACAAACACTCTCGTTATCGCATCCTTATCATTAGAGAAATATGCCAATACCGGTGCGGAACACATTTTCTCCTTCAATTTGTCAAACGCTCTCTGTTCCTCTTCTGCCCAAACAAACCTTTTATTTTTCTTTGTAAGGCTCGTTATCGGTAATGCGATCTCTGCAAAATTATCGATAAATTTTCTGTAATAAGAGTACAAACCCAGCACTGATCTAACCTCCCTTACGTTCCTTGGGGTTTGTATCTGCCTCATTGCCTTTATCTTGTTCACATCGGGCCCAATTCCATTTGCTGACACCTCATGTCCCAAAACTGTCACTTTCTGGTACCCAAATTTGCATTTACTCGGTTTTAGGGTTAAGTTGGCCGATTTTAACCGCGATAAAACCTCTTCCAATGCCGACACAAATTCTTCAAACGTTTTTCCATAAACCAAAATATTATCGACGTATACAACAACCTTTTTGTATTTCAACCCTGCAAGCACCTTGTCCATCACTCGCTGGAACATGGCTTGACTCGTTTTCAAACCAAACGGCAATACATTAAATTCATATAGCCCCGTATGCGTCACGAAGGCCGTCTTTTCTTTGCCTTCACCCAGAGCTAACTGCCAATACCCTGAATTCATATCAAGGTCAGCAAAATATCTGGCTCCCTGTAAACAACCAAGCAAATCATCCGTCCTTGGAATCGGGTACGAATCCATCCTTATTTTTTTGTTTAGCGCTCTAAAATCGATACAAAATCTTGGTGGGCCCTCCGGCTTGTCCACCAACACAACGGGTGAAGCATAAGGACTTCTTGACTCCTGTATTATGCCATTTTCCAACATCTCCTGTACTTGCGCATCAATTATTTGCCTCTGTTTATTCGACACCCGATACGGTGCTTTATGAACTGGTTCATCATCCGTGGTATTCACTGAAATAAAAGTATCCTTATAACATCCCAATTCTCGGGTTGCAAAAGAAAAAGTGTCGCGGAACCCTCTCAATAAACCATCCAATTCTGTCTTTTGCTTGCCCGTCAATCCATCATTCACGTCAAAGACAACCGGTTTCTCGTCGTTAAGATTTAACAAATAGTTTTCATTGCGCTGCACCCAATCTGTAAAATAAATATAATCAGTTATCTTCAAAGAAGATTCATTATATACAAACTCATTAGGATCATGAGCACATATAGAAAAAACTGTTTTTTTCTCATTATGACGTGAGATGAAAGGCACCGAACTAATTTGTTTCAGTGTCAACTGACTCTTTGCGAAATCGATTATTGCTTGGTTTTGTCGTAAAAAGTCTTGTCCTAGTATGATTATTTCAGCCGTATCGTGTATAATTAATACACGTTGCCGATAATATACTGACGCAATTTGCATCCCTATTTCGGCAGAGGCATGCACATTGATTGCATAACCGCCTACCGCTCGCAAGGCCATAGGTCCGTGCGTTTGAGAATCCAAGGATAATTTATCCCACCGGGATCTGGAGATACAAGAGACACTCGCACCTGAATCAACGAGTGCTTCACAAATAATACCATTTATTACTACTGGAATAATCGGTACAGAAACATCCCTAGACTTATCTACAAGGATCGGGTTTGAATCCATGCCGCCTGTCGCATCCCGATCTACTAACGACGCGGCGTGAAGTTTGGGTGCTGCCTTGATGAAGAAGGAGTAACCTCTCGATAATCGGATCGATAACGTTCATTGGCCGTCGCCGCGCCTTGCTGCCTTCGCGAACTTTCTTGTGGTGTCCAAGGGCGTGGGCGTGGACACGGACGAGGACGAAGATCGTGTGACTCGCGTGGTGCTTCTGGTTCAAAGTGCATTCTGCGTGGCGCTATTGTAGCTGGCGTTCCGAACGGTGTCGATTCATCAAATCGTGGTGTGTGCATCGGCTGATCACCGCGGTTCCTGATTTCTTCGAAGTTTACATCTGGATTAAAAACTGGCAATTCTACATTTCTTGCATATGTGTTGTCGCAATTAAATATGTCCTCCATTTGCATTATTGTTTTTCTAAGTTCCTCTTTAGATGCAAATAACTTCGATGCCAACAGCCACTGGTGATGCTGGTTCATAGATGTAATAAAATGCCTTATGAATCTTTCATCATCGATTTTAGCTTTAACAGCTAAGTTTTCTAAGGCGTAGAAATATTCAATCAGCGTTTCCTTGTTTTGCTGCCTTCTGTAGTAAAATTTTTGAGCAAAATCACCTCGGCAAGGAAATTGCAGTTTCAATTTTTCCACTAGCACTGCGTAGGTCGTGAATTCCTCAAAATTTGTCTTAAACCAGTGAAGGGCTGGTCCATCTAGATATGCGGCGATGGCATATTTTTTCTGCTCATCAGACCATCCTTTGATGATTCCAATGGCCTGGTACTGCATTAAAAAGTCCTCCGTATCAGATAGCCCATTATATTTTCCAGTCGCCATTTTGCTATGCTATATGGGAAGGACACGCACCAAAAAATAAAATACCAATATGGGAACAGTTTAAAGCGAGAATAGGTTAATAAAGATATCACTCAGGTTCAGGTCAGGAGCACTCCACTTCTTGCTTGCGAGAAGATTCTTCGGTTCTCTTATTCTCGATACCCCGTACGGCTCCAACATGTAAGCCTGGTAGGCGCCTATTCCTAAGCGTAATACTTTACGCACTTTCAACTAAGCTACGTAGAATAAAAGTATACGTCTTGCAGTGTTAATATATTCTTTCATTTATTTTAATGTTTAAATATACATTAGTTCACATGTGAATGCCAACGCGGTCCGTTGGAGACTCTCGAGCGTCCCCCTGAAAACCACCGGCGGGCATTCCATATTTCGAAATCTTTTTTATTCAAAAGATTTCGAGACATTTCGACATAACAAAATAGAAAAAAGAAAACAATGAAAGGAGTATGTACTGCTACATCCTTCTTTCATTACACTATCAACATTAACCAAGACACAAAATAATATTCACGAAGTCAGCGCATCTGCCGTGTCATTAGCCTCAGTCATTTAAGCCTGTTAACGCTGCGGTGCTTGCTGTAATGGCGCGTTGACGGCCCTTCCTCGGTCGTGGTCGTTTTACATTATAAGCTGATGTTCTACGAAACAACAAACATTAGATATTATACGATAGTTTAGATGCTATCAGTGCCCAAGAGCAATTTTCACGTGTGACTAACAACACAAATGTTATGGCGGCGATGTTGTCTAGTTCCCGGGTAAACATGCCTTTGAGTATTGCGACAGTTTAATATTTCAAATCTGTTGATCTTAGTTTACGACGTGCAATGGCTTTAGCTAATCACTGTACAACTCCCAAGTCTATTAGAAATTATTACAAGAGCTTCCTGAACGTAAATAGCAACAGAGATCGATTTGATGCGCCTTCGATTAAGCAATGGAGAAACTGCTATCTATAAATACTAAATAGTGTCTGAAGAGATTTATAGTCTCGAATGATGAATAGTGTTTCTGACTGATATCTGACATTTAAGGTGTGTTGCCTAAAGATACATGATGCAAAAACGTTAAACCGCAAGTTATCCTCTAAATAATGCGTACGGTGTATGCTGGTATATTCCTGGGACTCAGAATCTCTCAGTCATAAATGTAAGCCATAAAACGACAATTTCGAAAGTGGTCTTGAGTGCACGTCTCTTATTATGCCCAAACAGTAAAGTAATGCGTGATATGGGTCGCGGTGATGAATCACGCGACCCCATGTATCACGGTGACACGTACGACTAGCGTCGTTATGACGCTAACTGACAACATAATCTCGGCCGTGGACCATCAGGTGTATCTCTAGAAAACCGAGCGATATTTTTTTGTTTCAAACAACAAAACCTTTACTATACTCCAGAAAAAGCCAAATAAACCTTTGCTACTTACACTGTTTGGGTTTTGAGTTTTCAAGATTGCATATAAGTCACTGTTTGATTAATGAACTCAGCGTTTATGCGTTACTAGGTTATACGATTGATAAGGGCTAATCTTATCTACAGCAGGTAGTACACAAACAACTGGAGGTGTAACGTAGACAGCTGGTACTGCGTATTTCTTATCAGTTGCTTATCGGTGCCGAACTTACGCTAGCTCATTAAGGTTCTATATTGTACCGGGAATAATTCAATTCATCTAAAGTACCTACCAAAAATGAAAATAGTTGTAAGTACATCCATCTGAAAATGTTCTGAAAATACACACCTTTGCATATTTTTTGGTTTGACGGGTAAACTGCTGCTGCTGTTATGAATGAAATCCCCCCTTTATAAACTTTTCCTTATTTCCGTTTTCCTTTTGCATCCGTTGACACAAGTATCGGTATCGCTTTCGTATTGGGAATGAAGCAGCAACCGGTGTGACCAGTTGCCTTCCTTGGACTGGTTTTGCAGTCGCCAGGAATGGCCGAGTCTAATAATAATATTCGAGACAATTTTACCCCGCTGACTTGGTTTCTGCTGTTACCAACTGCATGTACTTTTCAACGCTTTTTTAATAACCGTGCCTAAATAATGCTCAATCCCCGGAATCATTCAAAGTTAGCCAATGTTTTTGGGGCAGTTCAGCGGTTTATTTCAGTTTATATTATATTAAACTTGCCGTTTCGATGAGATTTCCTATCTGTAACATCAAAGGATCATTTAAATTTTTCAACCGTAAAACTTCAATACAAACTTTCATCCTTTAAGTCACAAAATATAGAAAATTCTTTTTGGTGCTTATCGTCCTACCCACTAGTATCACCTATAGGTGTCGTTGTAAAAATAACAGGGTTAGATTAACATTTAAACTTCATAGAAAGTTAGATGTAAGTACTCTAATTTAGCTACTACTAGTAGTCAATAATAATACGCTCATTTAACGAAGTAAATGAGTTACAAAATCATCGTGAAATCGTTACATCTAACAAACGACTCATGATTTGCTACACTTGCATAATCCGAAGTGTAAGTCACTAATTTTACTATTTAATGCTTTAGCTTTCTAACTTACGTCCAAAAGGTGTTCAGGGTTCAAGCTTGCATTAAGTTTCTATCGTTAAAAAGAGCGGCGCTCCACGGTACACTGATTTCCCTTTGATGCTGACAGTGGAGTGTGACGGATAGCCAGTAAGGTTGATGTCATAATTTGGACTTTCTTTTACTATGACATGGACATTTTTTCCTTTTGGCGTGGCCGGTGTTCTAATGATGAATTCATGAACGGTTTTTTCTACTCTTCGCTCGTGTCCTTCCGATAGAACAAAGGCGAGCTTTTAGTTTTGTTTTAAATATTGAAATTGCTTTTAAGCTTTCTGCTTTTTAAGGCCGTATTTGATTACCTACCATGTTAAAGTTTTATACAATTTAGTTATTTTCTTTTAGATCGTTGTCTGATGAAAAAATTTTTTTTGGAGCTCTGGAAAAAAAAATGTGACAGAAGCATGAGGCGTGCTCCCCAGGCCGTTCAATTATTTACTACCACCTTTTAGTTTAAAATGACCAGTACCTACAGGACATTTTTTGGAGAACAGTACATTTTAATAGTTGTATCTTTAATCTTACACCTATTAAACTGGAGAAATGTAATTCTGACATCCGACAATCAGAAACGAGTTGGCTCGTGCTCTGAGCATGAATATTTACGACATTTTAAATTGATGCGATCAACCCGGCCATATCAAAACGCAAGTTCTGTAATAAATCATCATTAAATGGATTCATTTGTAAATCAGGCTCTAAATTAACGGGGCTAAGTTAAGTTACATCTTAGTAATCAAAAGTTTCTCTTAAAACAGAGCGAGGTACTTATGTGCAGAAAAATACAAAGTTTTATATAACGAAACCAACTGCGTTTTATCGTTGCTTAAGGTATTTTTAAATTGTTTGTTGTTTTTCGGCCGGCAACGCACCTGTAACTCCTTTTGTGCTGCAGGTGTCTATGGGTGACGGTATTCGCTTACCATCAGGCGATCCGTCTGCCGTTTGCCTCCTATTCCATAAAAAAAAAAGATTATTTTGGTAAAATGCCAAGAAATGAGAATTTGAAGTAATTACTGGACTGACTGAAGTCGCTCATTCAGAACCATGCGGGCCACTAGAGCGAAACCGTTTACAAATGGAAACTCGTAGGAATACACTTTGACAGCTAGCGGACGTTTTATGTTATTTGAGAGCTATAATTGTACTGCTATAATAATGTTGCTGTGGCGGCCTTACAATATAATTGAAATGGAAACGAGCTAAAACAAGCTTTGATCATAAATCAGAAATCAAGTTTAAGGATAGGCAATTAATTTATAATGTATAATTCAAGAATAGTCATGAGGTGTTAAGAATTAATTGAAATGTTTAATATTGTTATAACTGGGGAGAATTAAAATGTAACCGTATTTAACGCTTGTAAAAAGTTCGCTGAATGTTCTTTAAACAGTAGCAAGACAAGTGTCTGCGGCAATGAAAGTACTCGTATCAACACGCATAAAGACGTAAGTAAACTCTAAAGTCAAATGAATAGTGACTACGCTCATTCACACAACGGGTTTGCGGGTCCGGTGTGCGGTAAGCAGAGTGTGACAAGCAGACTGCCCGCGCGAGCGCCCCGGACCTTGACGGGGTTACAGCGGCGGCGTTGGCGCCGAATGCACTCGGGTGAGGTCGGGGATATTCGTCAAGTGGAAAAACATGGCGGACCTCCAATTCAGCCGTTACTGAACGACTTCTTTTGACTCTGGAATAAATACCTATGTATATTCTTCCTTGCTTCAATTGTTCATAATAAATTCTGGCGATTTTTAATTTGCTATCTACTTAAGGCATTCAAAAGTTTGGCTGGCCCATGAATTAAATACCTACCTATTAAAAATATTTAATATTTAGGATGTTATTACAATTAGTGATTTTATTAAATGCAACTTCCTTGCAATTTCCCAATGGGTTCTCAACTCAACCTAGGTACTCGTATTTGTTATTGATTATCGTTTATTTATTATACTGTACAAATTTCGCCACTTCGTTTTATGCGTTTGCAGTTAAACACCGAGGATAGTTTAAAATGTAGGTAGTTACGTGTATTAATTAATGACCATAGATTGAGCAACATAGACTATAATTGCGCATTGTTATTTTTTGTGAGCAATAGTGTTGCTTTACTGACTGAATTATAGTTACGTTATTTAAGTGTTAAGGTACAACTGTATCAAAATTTAAGTTACCTACCACTGTCTCAAATCAAATTAAGAAAAAAAGTTTAAATTTAATTTTCTTCACGAGGAAAGCTCTTGGAAAAAAGGCAAAAGGACATTCTATATGTTTTAATGAGAACTCCTTTTAATTAGGTCTGTTGTGTAATAATTTTCTCCGTGACAGGCACATTTCCGAGATTTCTATTTTTTGTTATGATTTTTCAGGAAAACGTTGAACGGCTCCCGTGGGTACGCGCGTGTGAAGTATATAAATGTGTCCTGTCCTCTCTCCGCATGAAAAATAGCTTATTGAAAATTGACTGAGCAAGTATACGTGTCTTACTAACAAATGCTCTGTCATTCGGACTTTAATTTGTTTGGTATGACATGCGTCACCGAGTAAAAGAATACGTTATCATCACTACATAGTATAAAGCAAAGTCGCTTTTTCTGTCCCTATATCCCTATGTATGCTTAAATCTTTAAAACTACGCAACGGATTTTGATGCGGTTTTTTTTAATAGATAGAGTGATTGAAGAGGAAGGTTTATATGTATAATACTTTAATCCGGAGCGAAGCGAGGGCGGGTCGCTAGTAAACTTATAAATTATAAGGTTATTCTTGTGAGAATACTGATGTCATTATTCCACTAGGGCTCGAAAACAATGCTTTATTTTCAATTAAAATATGGACCTGTGTGAAAAGAACAAACATGTTCCATGCACGTTCCTAGTGAATTGTTAAGTAAGAAGAATACATTGCAAAAAAGGCTAGCCACAGGTGAAATGCAATCATTTGCATTGTTTTTTCCCACAAAAGCACGAATTTCGATGTCGTGGTAGCTTCCCACCATTGTCGGTCCCGTGGTAATAATTGTTCCTATCTCCATCTCTGCGTTTCGCCTGGCGATCGCAAATGGCCGCTATGTCATGTATGAACTTTTTAATAACACTTAAAGGTACCAGCTATTTAAATTGCAGTTATTATGTTTTTGCTCAAATTTCTACAGATTTTGTTAAAATATTCTTAGACCATTTACGTTCTGACGGAAAAAAGGAGCATTAAATAAATAAAATAAATAATATCGCAGATAATGGCATACAAATTGACATAGTCCCAAACTAAGCTCTAGGATTGAACTATGGGTACTAGGATAAACATACTTGTATAGAGATATAAATACTTAAATACACAGGAATTATCCAAGACTCAAGAAAAAGTACTCGCGCTCATCACACGTTATAATACCTGCCCTTGCCGGGTTTGATCCCTGGACGGCTAGCTGCGTAGGCAGGGTCACTACCATCTAGGCTAACGTGTTGTCATTCAATATGACACGAATTTTACGTGCACTACTATTAACCACGTGCGTCTAATGAAATATTTCAAAGAAATAATTTTCCCGTAAAGCAGTCTTAAGATTGTAATCTTGAGAGTGAAAAAGTTTGAGTTTCAGATCCTACTTACCACCCATCAGGCAGGCTGTGAGCTGGTTTGCCATCTCTATAAAATAAAAATAAACTCTTTAGTTCCAACACTTCCAACTTACGCTTTGCTAGCTCTTACCACACTTGGTTAAAAATACCCATTACGTTACGTGTATCAGTTCGAGCAGCTTACACAACTCAAGTCCAAAAAACCTCTATCACGAGTGAGTCATTTCTTTTAATTACCGTAGTAAAAAGTAGTTTTACAAAAGTCAAAGTAACTGCCAAATAACCTGTAACCAGTTCCCTAAAAGAAATCCCTTAAAGACGTACCTTGTGCTCCTGTCCTTTTTTCCTATTTGTAAAATAAACTATTTTACATAGATACATTACATTTACAGCAACAATGTTACCTTTGTTCTCATAAACTTGTAATGATGCATTTAATATCTTAAACGGTGCTATTTCGGTTCATAAGTGCATTGATAAGGGTGATCCATAATTCAAACAGAGCGTTAAATTGGTATGGGACTTTAAACGCTACTGCGTTCAGTAGTTCTAAAATTACACTAGTCAAGAGCTCTTCAATATTATTACAATCAGAGGTAAATGTAGACCACAGTTTACTAAGACAGTTGGGAGATAAATACTAGCAGATTACTAATGTTCTATATTTGCATACCTCTTGACGGCTATAGTCTGGTGCGTTTTACTTATTACACGGTAAAAAAGTTGTTTACCCAACACGTCATAAAAGTAAAGTTGACAATGAAGATTGGTTTTTTGTACCTAGTCAGAAAGTGGATAAGAAGACACCCGCAAATATTTCTTTATCAGTTTTTGGGTGCCACAGGTGTCTTTTGTGAACAACTGTGCGACTCGGCTGGTGGCCGTCAGTTGACGCTTTATTGCAAAAAAACTTAAGCCCATTCGAGGAAAAAATCTTCCTACCACAAGTGTTAAACTGGAGAGGTTTCTTACAAAGTTGTTGTTTTCTGTGTGGTCTGTTTTATGATTAACGGCATTTCAACCAGTACTTGCTAAGATTTTCATTCATTATTGCGCATCAGGATGTTTTTAATCACGTATAAAGTGTTTTTATACCAAAAGCAATAATGATTTTGTTATCATTCTCGTGATTCCTGACCTGTTATACAATTTTTCTTAATATTTTTATCACTCTTTAAATACCTATCTCATTTACTAATCGAAAAAAATAAATTCAATTCCGTAGGTATATTCAAACGCTGTTTACAGATCGTGTCAATATTTGTGAGTTTGATATATCACTATTTGGTTTCTCCGCTAAAACTGTAGCTATATTTTTAATTTCCAATTTCCAGTTGCTGTAATATTAACATCATCGAATCAGAAGCAGTTTGGCGTGAAGCCAGCAGATAACCACTTGACCCAGCTCGATGCTTAATGCAAGGCTAATGACCTCCCAACTTAACATAGTGCCGAGTTTTGCTGACCTAAAGCCTACCTACTTAAGAAAACATTAAGGGAATAGAAGGATAATGGTGTGAACGAGGGCTTTTAGAACGGTATCAAGGTCACTGTGCCACTGTTCAGTAATTTTGACACTTTTCCCACGATAAATATTGTCACTTTGATGGATGCAAAAACCACGATAACTTTTTTAATGTCCTGATTGAAGAGACGTGTCTTTGATTGAAGGTTGTCGCACAGCTTGGTGTTCAAATGTAAAAAGTAGACATTTGTAAATCAGGCCGGACGCCTGCTGACTGGTTAGCGAAATAAGTTTCTATTCAAGACAAATACCATAAAGTACCTACAATACTTAAAAAAATGAGAGTTCACTTAGTAACGCTAGAGAAAGTTATCTTATGAACTGAACAGCATTTCCATTTTTCGTTGGGCAGAAAATTCTTTTTGGACAAAACTCGAGGCTTACAAAGCATCCGCAGTAGCATTTATTAAATTTTTCCAGCAATTATTCTTATTATCTCGGCTTAGAAAGTCAAGAATCATGATAATGCCTCGTCAGCTTGCCGGTTTCATAAATATTAATGAAACCCACTTGTCTTTGTAAGTTCGTACGATATTAAAATGAATGTCTCCAATTGCTGGCACTCTCCGCCCGCCTGCAATAATTTTAACCAGTTACAGCAATACGCTTTATCATTGTCCGGATACGGGATGTGTGACAAGTTTAAAAATAATGAATTAAAACTGTTACGATGGCGTTCAAAAATTTCTCGGTATTGGTATAAAAAATGTGATTTATTTTTTATTTTAGGAATAATCACCATTCTATGAAATCCATTTAAAAGATAGCTCAATTAATTTATTCAATTACAAATACGTTTCTTCTTTGCTGTCAAAACGCTGCCTTCAGAGTTTCATCATCAGTAAATCGGTTTCCCTGAAGATCTTTCTATAGATGAAGAAACAATTTGAAAGCAAGGAAGCAAAATCGGTAATAATGCTTCATAATTAAATAAAAGAATGATACAATTTTTAGATTTTCTGACTATATTGAAGTCAACAGACTTCAATATAGTACTTAAAATAAAACAAACAAGTGAATTCTACAGCTTTAGAATTATGCGTTTTGAAGTATTGGTGTTCCGTATGGGAAGCTGTAAATGATTCGCGCTCCGCCTCGTGTTCTAGCAAACAGTTCGTTAGTATTCAACAGAGTTCCAGGCAGGCCAACTCGTGCTAACACTTGCTTACAATGAACCTGCAACCCCAGCGAATTTTAATCACTTACCTTCTCACATCAATTCAACAATTACTGGGCATTTATCAATCGTTTCGAAGCATTGTGTACAAATTCAAAGCATGTCTAGAATTTTATGATTGCATTTTTTCTATTAGCAGAAATGTGACGAGAATTGTTAGTGTTAATGATCATTATCAGGTTATTGAACTAGCGCGTGATCGTAATAGATTTGATCTAGTTTTTACGATCTATTGATCACTCAAATTGTTCTATCAAAGCTTTGAATATGTACACATAACGTAAAAGAAATCCGTTGTCGCTAATAACTTTTACATCTTTTTGTTCAGAATGAAGTAGGACAAGTTGCCGCTTCTAAAATAGAGGCACTTCGGTTCTTGTTAAGAAGCCAGTAAAACTTGAGTTTGTCCATTAGGTAACTGTCATAAAAAGTTACATGTTTTAAGGGTAAATAGTGTTAAATGTGTCAAGCGGTGGGAAGTTTACGACGTGTCCGACGAGATCCGGCAATTAGGAGCATGGGAAGGGAACTGAGTTGGAATTTTAGTTTCTTTAGTTTGGTTAAGAACAAACTTGTACGTACTCCTAAACGCCCCTTGACATGCTTACTGTTAAAGGAACTTCAAACGCTGTTAATAGTATAGTAGAGCAATTACTTAAGAAAACTTTTTTATGCATTGCAACAAAAACATTTTTTTCCATTTAAATAGTGCATATGATCGTTTCGATAAATAATGGAAAGAACAATGATTTGGTTTTCAATAGTTACTAGAGAAAACTTAGGCCTCTATAGTATGTCTGTAGTGTTAAGTGGGAGGCAAGTAAAATCTGGGCCGTGCGCCGGGTGAATAAAACCTTGCGTGGGGTAAAATAGTCCGAGCATAGTGCCTGGTTGAGTGCAAATACCCGTAGTTCTTTATTGGTTCCCAAGAAATAATACTTGACGCAAAATGAAGTGGTCTTGTAGAATGCGGATGCTTGACACTGGATGGAACTGCGATTGTAAAATATCCTGTGAAGGCCAGGCAGTCTGCGGTAAGGTCACGGACAGCTTGGTCCTGACTTCGTGCAACTCTTTCTCATTAACGATATAGAGAGAGGTAATATTTATGATACAATCTTGAAAATGCACGTTGTACCTACGTGATCCTCTGTGATTAAGAACATCGGTTATAGTTTACGAATAATGATCGATCATCTGAACAACTCATGAACAATTAAATGAATTGCCTTTTTTGAACCACGGGTACTAAATTTGACTGGTCTACTCGTACTTAAAGAAAGGAGGAAGGCGTTTTCACAATAATTTAATAAATAACTGCTAAGCAACAGTGTTCGCATTGTTGTGCTCCGGTGTGGGGATAAGACAACGGCGAAATTACTAGCATAGAGGTATTCCATTTTAGTCGTCTTCTGGCAACGTATTTGAGGTTTTAGGATTGCAATCTTATGATTATAGTGATTTATCTATTTTATTAGTGTATTTGAAAATTCAAATGTTTCAGGGTCTCAAATTCTACTGCCTGTCTGTGTACCTTCTCCTTATCATAAAAAAATATGTTCTAATAATATAATTTCCGTGAATATAACTTCAAGACTATGGTGGCTCACGGACCACAGGTGGTCCACAAAAGCTTCAGCAATGGTCCGCGGCAAAATATAAATAAAATTATAGATTTCCAATAAATTAAATTTTTAAAAGCATGATGCTGTGAATGGTGTAACAGATAACTTTCCTCATAAATCTAAAATAATTACATTTTAAAATAACGAATTTTTATGCTCACAGTTGTACTTAACTGTATTTAAAATTCTCGGGGTGTTGTTTTGGTGTAACAAAGCAACTTTTTACACAAAAACGTGAGAAATCACCTTTCGTTATATTATACTCCATCAAAACAATCAAAAAATGTTTTAAAAAACAAAAAAACGCCTTCAAAAACGCAAAAAAATACTTTAAAAAATTTGTAGAGACCTACCAAATAGGTTAGTTCCACTGAAATCGGCTTTTTTGGTTAAAATACTGTGGTCGCCGAATTTAGTGGGACTAACCTATTAGGTAGATGCCTACAATTTTTAAAGAAGTTATATTGCGGTTATGTAGGCAGTTTTTTGTTTTTCAAAACTCTTTAGTGATCATAATACGCTGTTCCGTAGTCCCACTTACTAGTTGATATGAAACTTTAAGTTTCAAGCGCGCCGCAAGCAACACCGCCGGAAAGTCATAGTCATATTTCAACAAGTAAATATTCTTCGTTGTAAGTCGCTCAACTATCTTAATCGAAATATCCGATCGCCACCCTTGAAATAGGTACCGTTGCAGAGTTCCAATGGCCATCTGTGGTCCTGATCATCAGTTCCACTTCCCCAAATGATACTGTCTGAATGCAAATGCTAGATTTGTTACTAAAAATACTAAAATCGCAATATGTTTGCCTACTATATTTGAGGAGTTCCTCACTGATCCCCTCGTCAGATTCAGATTTGGTGACAATGGGACCACTTTGGAAGTATACTCTATAAAACAAAAAAAAAAACGGTCCACAGTTGACGAAGTAATCGGTGAACATACATACATGAAAAAAAATACAATGGATCGTAAAACCTCCTCCTTTTTTTGAAGTCGGTTAAAAATAGTCTTTGGCCGAAAAAAGGTACTTACTGCAGTATACTTATAGATTATTATTCTGCTGTATTGTTGTTTAGGTACATTTTAGCGGTATAAAAGTTTAACCCGAAGGGAACTGAGCTAAGTGCCATGGTAATGAACATCGGTTGCCTGGATGCGGTTTCCACACCGCTTCCGCAGCCTCTTTCGCTACGCATTTCTCGAGTTTCACTTTAAATGAATTAAAATACGGGTAATTTGGTAAATGTAAATAGGCACTGACATTTTATGCGGATTTATTTGTTTTCATGGCTTTTATATGTTTTTAAATGAGTATTTCAAAATAGGAACTTAAGAGTTATTTTATTGATGCATACGAGTATGATAGGATCTACATATATTTGACTAAACTGTATCGTAAATTATTTTGCCTCGAATTACGATATGATAGCTCTTAGTAACTTAAAAGCAAGCATGGCCGTATTGTTAAGAGGTGGTATGATTTCTAAAACAATACGATTACAGATAATGTCAGTCCAAGTAAGCCTATTTTCACTCATTATTCGTTTACTATCACGTTGTATTTTTTAAGACCAGCATTTAAAGGAGTAAGTTTAAACCGCGCAGTCAAGAAATACCAGATTCTCCATATACCTACTGGATTCCTAAAACTAAACATTCAAATTAAGGTATGGTTAATTTTTGTATTCAAAATTTCGGACCTGGTATTTTGGGAATTTGGTAGGTATTTTGAGAATGAGCGGTTAGAATGTCGTCAGAATGGTAAACGCGTAACAATATTCTCATCCTCGTTAACCAGCGCTTGCGACTTTATTGAATAAAATGAAATTAACTCGTGTTTACGACGCTTTTTTAATTTAACGAGACAATGGTCCCATGACATTCTTCACACATTAGGCCATGAGTCAGCGTTATTAAGTGTTTTTGGGCAACGTTTATTGACATTAACAAGTAATGCATCCGGCGTCACTGGCGTGATGTATCGCGTTACTCTGAATAAATAAAAGGGGACAACAATTAAGGAGGTAGACGGTATCATTTAGGCCCACGCTTTTAGCCTTGCCAGCTGCGGTTGCTTTTATATGTCCGGTGACCGTCGATTGTAATTATTTTTTTAAACTCGGGTCTTTTTAATTTTTGCGTTGGTAAACGGAGAAAGCAAGCATGCGTGGTCTAGACATCCTTTTAGGACTCGCGTGTAATGTTTGGGTTGGGTTTGTTTTGAAGTTTCTTTTAAGAGCTTCGTCAAGAGCTTTGAGTATATAAAACATAAAAAAATACCTATTGTGATCTCGTATATGTGTACAGATACCACTTATAGTGCTTTCCCGGTTATGTTTATAGTTTGCTAAGGTCATTTAAGACCAAGTATTTTTAAGAATGGAAGGTTGCAATAATCTCAACGTCTATTTGATTACATTTAAAGAAAATGCGTAACTATGATGAGAAACTGAAAATGATAAGAAATAACAATAAACTTCGCACACGCCCGTAGCTATTGTGGTTCAGCCGAAAGCTGAGAAACGTGATTCATCCGATTCTAATAGCAATTCTTGTATTTCCCACGACGATGCACAATAATTAAGTTCGCTTCACGATGTGACTGCAATTGTACGACTTGCTCGGACAGTTTCACTGATTTACCCTTAGCCTATTATCTAGCTTAAATCTTATTAAAGTATATCAACCTCAATTAACAGTGTTAATTTCGCACGATTCTGTCAAGTGGTTAACGTCGGTAATAACTGTCAAAGTAAAATTGATTTCGATGCAATTGAAATACATATTTCAGAATTAATTCATTAACTGTTTTCAATCAACAACAAACAAACGAATGAAGATTTATTGCACCGTCTTTTGAATTAAGTTTTGAAATCGCATAACAGTTAGATAATAATTGCACAGCCATGCATGAAGTTCCTAAATATTGATAATGTTTACTGCATTAAAACAGTGCTGTTATTAGTTTTCCTTTACAGGCAGTAAGAAAGTTTGGCATTATTTTACTGCTTGTTCGATGTGTCAGGCTCAGGACTCGTCAGGATTGACTCCGTAACTGTCTAGTACTAGGTACATTTTCCTTTAACGCGTTGATGTGAAAGTAATTTAAATAAATACATAATATAATCAACATTAACTTAATTTATTGGGTCGCTTCTTCTCGGGTAAATTCTTTAAAAATAGTCTTTACTTCTCATTAAAATGCAGATATTATTTCCAAAATGTACCTAATGTACCCTACAAATGAAATAAATGAATTCAGAAATCCGACTATTACAATAAAAATAATTCACAAGAAACAAACGTTTCCTTTACCTGTGAAATTTTAGAACAGCGCATCTTTTCATTTGCAGAAATCGTAAAAGTGAAACACTTAGCGAAACGGCAGCGTACATTACTGGTGGTAGTTTCAAAAACAAATACACCAACTACGAATTCCCACACGACAACTAAAGGCACTGCACAGCTGTTTTTGCAACGTCTACAATGTTATAGCATTTTGCTTTACACTCAATAACAAAGAAGAAAACTTACCTTAGCTCATAACATGACACAAAACAGATCAGAAATTGATAACGTTGAAGATGAAATAAAATGGTACAGGGTAGTATGGATACGGTTGAAGTAGATCAAATCAGAAGCGTTGTTGCCACAGAAAGAAGAATAAGTTAAACGTATCCACTTCAGTCTAAATGAAGCAGAAGCAGAAAATTAACAGAGGCATTCCCTCATTGGCACAATTACTGGCACAGCACGTTTGCATTCCTCTGTTTAGCTTTGTTATCTAAATGTTGGTTTATATAGTAATCATTATCGTTCATGACGCTGCGGTTATGAAAGTCTGTAGCGGACTGTTTGAAAACATCATAATAACACGCTTCCTGAAGTTTGTCGACTTACCTTTCTTAGGATAAGTATGTCTTTATGTAAATATTTAAGTCCTCCTTAAATATTTACATAAATGTGTGCCTGTTACCAATTTGGTAACAGGCACACATTAAGCAACAGTTTTAAAAAAAAATGCGGTAAAATGGTATTTTTCAAATAAATTGTACCCAATTAAGGAGTAAAATTAAGAAACGGTAACTTTTACATGTGACTTACGAAAATTAACCATATAAATTTACGACTAATTTTCGTTACTCACATCTAAAAGTTATCGTTTCTTAATTTTAGTCCTTAACTATACCTCATCCACGATAACGAGCTAATACTAGAAAACTCAGGTTGCACGTGAGTGGATAGGTAGGTATAATTAATTTGTGAAATACCCAAAACACTTACGGTTACGTATTCCTCTTGTCTTGATTATTACTTCAATTAGATTCTCAAATACATATAAAGATTCGTTTCGTGCCACTCGTGGTAAAGATGTTTAAATAGAGGCAAGGCAAACAGGTCAAGTAACAGGAAGAGGGTGGGCAAGATACAGGGAGGCGTTTCATTATACTATTTATTAGAGTATTCTGTTTTGCCTTTCAATTTTAAGGTAATATCCTTGATTGTCTTGTATTTATTGTACTCGGTTAAGGCACAACTACTTTTTTTTTGTAAAAAGTTATTTCTTTCGAACTCGTTACACTTTCACAAAGATTACTATTCAGAATTTTCTGACGACTTCTCAACTCGTAAAGTTATGCAATACTTTCTAATTAACACCTAGTAATGTATTTAAGCAATTAATTGCGTCTGTCTGTCGGTTTTACTAATAGTTAGCTCTACAATTATTTTCAGGGACTTTTGCTTTGTTCTAAAATAAGAAAAATAAATAATATCACTCTTAGAAAAGGTCTAAAACATAAGTTAGATATTTTAAATGAAACTCATTAAAGAATGATCGTAATACTCGATATCGAATCGAATCATCTCCGAGTAACAGTAAAACGCATTAAGTTTACATTTGTGATCTTTACACTATGCGAGTGCAGGAATAATCAATCTCGGATGTTGCACAGCTGTCGCGGTTTGGTGAGATGAAAACCTGTTCACATGACTTGCATAGTTTCTCATACACAAAAAGAATGTCGTCTATGCATATTACAGGCGATTTATTTTGAGAATCTTCATTTTATCAAACTTTTCTAGTGATATGTTGTCAAAAGGTTAAACAACAAAAAAGGACTTAAAGTTTTAAACTAACCCTCCGTTGCTGAAGTTGAATCAGAATATCTTGGTTACTGCCGATATCATGTATAAAATTCTTCACTATCCTATTTTATTACGTTAAAAAGCTGTAAACATTTCTTCTCATAATGAATAACTCGAGATTTGCGCCTCGGTAGGATCAAGATTGTAAATTCAAATCAGTATCCAGATAAATATAAGCTATGTTCAAAAGGATATCTTACTAGGCATCACATAAATAATTAATAAACATATTTACATGCGGTTATTTACATAACAACGTAAATATGTGCATCATTGCATATCATTGCGTCAGGATTTGAAATTTAAATTATTGTTTTCGAATGGAGTATTTTCACGTTCGATCACCCAGAGCCGCTGGGTTTTTGCCGCTAAATTGTTTGAAAAAAAAACAATAGAAATACAACAAAGGCGAGCGTGATGTAGAGGGCGTCTCAGGAACGGTCGTCGCTCAGCATTGTTCTGCCCCTATAAGACAGCGGGGAAGTGAGGGCTCGTGGGTGTGAGCGAGGCGGCAGTGTTTCGATTCGCCAAAAATATAAAACAACGACCGTTCGAAGAAAGGTTGCCGTTGCAATGAAATGCAATGAATTGACTTTTTGTTTCAAATTATTATGTCGTTTGATATTTCAAACTCCTTTGCGTTGTGGAAAAAAAACCATTTTAAAGTTAACACTTGAGGGCTGTGATATTTTTTTACCTGTTCAATAAACTAATATTCCAATGATACCTACTTATTCGAATGACGACTAGACATGAAACGAACTAATTTTGTTTTCACTTCAAAGTGTGAGCGAGTGCGTCTCAAGGGACCGTCAGTGGTACAGTGTGTTCGCTCCCTAAGGTTGCAGGGAAGTCAATTTTCGGTGAGCCCTAATGCGTCTTTTTGTTTTCTTTAGTATGACCACCGCGTTTATAATGCCTGCCATGAATTATGTGCATCTATTTGACGGATCCCTTGCCTTTGTCTCGCTTATCATGCTTAATGGTAATTTCATTTTGGAAAAATCCATATTTATGGTTTGTTTAGGTAAGTATTCAGAGATGATTTGAAATTCTATAGACCTGTTAGCTTCAAAAACCAGAAGTCAGACTAAAATATATCTACCAATGTAACCGATGGGTGATAAGATATGTATATCTACATGATTCAAGTTGCATTATCCACAAGATGAATGGCTGGGGCGATCAGATTTCAAGTGCATCTTGAGATCTTGTTCTTGACCGTTTGTAATTGAAGCCTGCGAATCTCATTAATGAAAGACTTGATTGTGTTATTCCCTCTCTACCGCCGACACGCACTTTAATGCAGCATTAACTCAGTAACACGGTCAACTTGCGCTCAGGTTTCGTTCGACTCGTGTTTCACGGGCGTCTGTGAGAAAAACAAATGTTAATAATGGTTTGTTCTCAAAAAGTAAAACAATAAAGTTACGAACTAAAACTGGGCTATGAAATGTAGACCTTTATCAGAGTGTAATATTTTATTTTTAGCTCGGCCAGGTATAGTGGAGCGGACCCTTGGCCACCGGCTTCACTGTGGAGCTAAATAAAATTAAAAATCTCTATGAAATTCTTTGCGTTCATCCCGCAAGCTTTGGAATTAATCTTTTGTGAAACCACGAATGCTGGAGAATGAAGTGGTTTCATAAATTTAACGTCGAGTGTAGAGAATGACGGGGTCGTAAATTAAACTTGTGCTCGACGGTGATAACTTTGTTTTAGTGAAACCGAAATGTGTGTGTGATAAGGAGTAAGGGGAGGCGTCGTGAATAACCTTTAGCTATCGGCTGTTATTAACGTTGGCGACTAGAAGAATGGAAGGGAAGATTTGGAATCAAAAGAATTCCCGGCCACAAAGGGTCGTTCAGCGACCCGGCGGCCTCGGAAACGAGAGGCAATCGGAACGCAACGCGGAATCGCATAACTGAGATGACATACTGTTCATTTCTTTATGGCGTTTCAGTCGGGTGATTTGCGACAATGCTCGGTTTGCGTGTCGCGATATGTATTGGGCTCTGTAACTATAAATTATAATTATTATCCTAGAATAAGAGCGCGGTAGAAGAAATCGTAACATTTTTGATCGTCAAAAAGGAAAGAAATAACGAGGCATCATTTTTATATCGTTAACGTTGCCGTGATTAAATATCGGAAATAGAAGACAGTTCTAGAGCACGTAAATCTCATTTCTCTGCTAATGGATTATTTGCTAAACCTTGATCGTATTTCAAAGTCGGGATCCTTAAAGGTCTTCTAAAATCTTTTCGTAAAATGAAATCAAGGGCTTCTACATAAGTTTAAATACTTTGGTGAATGAGCTTGAATCGGAGCGTTGCCTGGCTTAAGTCCAAAGTGGTTTGTTTTTTATGGCAGGGGCGCGCTGGAGCCGGAGGCCTGCAGGCGGGACGGTCAAGTGCTTCTGATTTTTTGTTTGTCTACGCCACTTTATGACGACTTTAGCTTCCTTTTGCTGGGTATTTCTGGTTGCTCTTTATTGTTGTTTCCATTTTCTTACCTGTATCCTTAATAAATGAAGTAAAATTAAGTTTTTGTTACGAATAAATGCTAAACTTGTTCACCAATAACGAGATTTAAAAGATGGTTACATATGTCTTATTACTATAAAACGTATTTTTTATATTTTCTTACTTGAATCCTTTTTACTTTGAATGAGTAAGTAAGTAAAATTACGTTACCATTGCATAAATAAAATAAGGCATTAAAATAGATACCCAACTCTTATTACGAATAAATGCTTAACTTAAAAGCAAACTTTTGTTAACTTTGCTGGGTTCACCAGTAAACGAAGTTTAAAAGATGGTTATATCCACAATTACGCAAAGGAAGTATTTGCTCATTTCCTTTGTGATTTTTTTATTTGACGGCAAATCGATGTCTTCGAGTATAATGAGTTCAGGCTCGACTCAACTTTCCCGAGCAATTTATTCTACGGTTAATTTTAAAATGGCGGTTCCAGCTTACTTCTTATTTATTAAACAGCGCTACTGACGTTCGATGGAAACTTTATTGACATAATATTTCATAAAGTAGTGTATTTCATAATACTAACTATATGTGTAGCTAAGATAGCTAGTGAAAATTAATATAGAAGAAAATAATATTCGAGACCGAGTGGAGTTTAAATCTACGTTATTGGGCGTTTTTCAAAAAAGTGTACCTACATCGTTAAGAACAAAAATTGAGAAAATTTAACATTTCCATTTCGTCACGAAAATTAGCCATACATTTTGGTACGTTAATTTTCGTGGCGAATTGGAAAAGTTAAGGTTTCTTAATTTTTGTCCTTAACGATGTACCTACACTGTTTTTAAAAACCGCCCTATTACATTGTATCGAACTTAGTCGTAACGTAATCATTTTATAACTATATACCTACCCAAAGAAATATTAAAATGATTTTGGTTACTCAAAAACCGCCCTAGCCACTTATGAAAGAGACATTTAAATTGACTACTAGTACAGTCGAACTCATAAAAATAAATCAAATCAAATCAAAATCAAATCGTCGGGGGTGGCCAGTAATTGATGATATACCCTACATGTATATTATACATATATGAAATTTTCTCATTGAATGGAAGTGACAAGGTACAAAGTGTAAATATATGTATAACTTCGACTGTGCATACCTACTCCTGCTTAAACCAATATCTAAACCACCCACAGTGCTCATAAATTGCTCACAATCATCAGGATCCTGAAATAAGCCACGCACAGTATGGAGACCGTTGATTGAAACACATAAAATTAAGTCTCGTTGTCCGTCAGTAAGCTTTGTTGCCGTTAATTAACGTCCATGAATATTGCTACTGTTAATTTTATGTATGAAATCGAGATCTTTTTCGTTATTTTGAGGACTTTTATCAAAAGTTTTCGTTGTTTTATGACGGCAAATATTTTATTTTCTGCAAACAATGTTTTATTAAATAATAATAGCAATAACAATTGATATGTAAAACCTTTAAAAAAACCGTTGTTCTTATTAATCTGCCTATTAATCTAATTAACCTAGGTAGGTTAGTTGCCGATTCCATTAGGTAATGAAAATCGGTTCACAACGTGAAAAGTTTTGTTTCACTTTACATAAATATCGGGTCGAATAGATAATTTCCTCTTCTTACAAGTATTAGTCTGTTCAAAATTAAATCAAATTACTACATAGTAGTTATGATTCAGTCTCAAGGATATCTGAAATGCCTCAAAGTGATGGTCGACCCTTGACCTTCAGAAAACACTTTAAAACAACTGCCTTAACAATAACTTTCCCAATTCAGATTCAAACTAACAAAATCCATAGACAACAAGGATTTGCGTTAGCTTTCTCTAAACAAAGCAAGAAGCAGAGCGTTAAATTTATTCCGTATTTTATCGCCACTTTTACGCACCGACTACACTTTGAGTCCTTTACACAATCTGCTACTTTGAAGAAAACTGTTTTACGATTTTTAACGCTGCTGTGTTGCTTTAAATCTTATATTTCAGTGATAGTATTTCCTGTGCAGTTGCAGTACAAACGCAGTCAAATGTTGCTGCATGGTAATCTCGCAAGGAACGAATAAACAAACAGAAATTGTTTATGTTCTGCGGGCGCGTTTATTAAGGTGATTAACACGTCGGCTGCGGTCGTTGCGCCAGTCTATTAAGAAATTAAGCTTAATTAAGCAGTGTGTCACTGCTCTTATTATTAACATAAGCTTTATAATATTTCCTGTTTTTTTATGAACTACAGCTATAACACCGGATTCACTATTTGAATGCCAATTTAGCGTGACCTCGTCATGTTTATACTCTTAAATTGTAAGCAAAAACTACCATAATTAAATGAAAGTTGAGTAGTCTTCTTCAAATTCGAATAATTCTTTCATGAATTAATCAATTATTTTTATTTCAGGTACGTCCTTTCACCGACAAGTTCCAGATTGGGAGAGGTATTTGTATTTTATTGCGGGCTAGATTAAGCAACTCTCCACCATATTTTTAGCAAAGTATTATTCTCATTTATATTTGATATTTCAAGTGCTCACTGCTTGTGATTTTCATCAAATTTACTTTACGAGAGTTCGATAACGGCTTAGTTGAACTTAAATGAAGCATGTCCGTGACTTCCTGAAAGTTTCCAGGCCCCAGGGAACATCGCCTCGTATGGGTTCGTTCAGTGGTAAAACTCTGCGGCCTTAGAGACTGCAACGTTGATAGTTCTTCCTTTCTTCATAGTTACGGGTCGTCATATATATCAATCTTTATTTAAAATTCTGTGGTTCTTGTCAAAAATGATACTAGTCGATATACCTAGGGTATATCATCGTGTACAGAGTTTTAAACTTTTACAGTTTTTCACCTTTACGAATGGAAGACTTGTATCCTTCTTCACTTTAGCCACAGAATTTTTGAGTCAGCTGTTTTTGAACTAATGGAATTTTGTAGACAATAACACAATCAATCTTTTAATAAATGTGGTAACTCACCCCGTGATGTTAGTTTTTGTTATAGAGAAATACCATTTTTTATTGCATATCTACGTAGGATATACTTGGACTTAGCGTAACTTACTTACTATGTAGGTTATAAAATTTTAGACAGCCATTGTCTGTGACCTGATATTTATTATCTACTAAGTAAAAACGTGTTTAACAAGACTTAGTTTAACATATTAACGTGTATTAAACATAACACTTACTTATAGAGATTCTACCAAAAGCTTCTCATTTCTTGCTTCATCTCTGTGGGATTTGGTTCCCTTATACCCTTGAAAGCTGTTCAATTTAATGGGATAAAAAGTAGCTTATGTCACGCTGCGGCTTTTAAACTGTCTTTTTGAAAAAAATGCGTTTGACCGTTCCATTTTAACGAATTAATAACGCCACCACTTTATAAACGTTTAGCTAACTTATCGTTCTTTATGTTGCTTTACAAAAATTACTATGAATTTTGTAATATTTACTTACGAATTAATAACGCCACCACTTTATAAACGTTGAGCTAACTAATCGTTCTTTATGTTGCTCCACAAAAATTACGACGAATTTTGTAATATTTACTTACTGCGAGTTCTTTCCCTTTATTGAATTACCGATGTCAAAGAAAACAAACTAATTCGTGTCTTTGACATAAAAGTACAAACGTATCAATAAGCTCAGCTCTTTCCTCTTTTCGGTTAACTTAATGTAATATTCTTATAAGGTTTCCCCCAAAAGAACATTGATTCATTCATTGACTTGAATCTTTTGAAATGATGAACGGGAAAATGGCGTGCTTAGAATTGTATGTATGTAGGTACGTGTTTAATACTTGTTCAAGAGAAAAAATAACACAGGGAATATTATTAAAACAAACAAGGCGAACCCCTTTAACTTCTCTAATGTGATTGAATTGTGATGTGGGCAAAATCCTCATCTGATTATCTTTTTTTAATATTTATTGGCTCTAGAAATGGTGACGTTACACACATCGTTTCAATTCAATAAAGTCAATTTAATAAAATTCGTGGTGTTGTCTAAATATAAATGTCTTTATATTTTACCGATTATGCGACACTTAAAAAAAGACTTAATTTTCTATTTATTTTAATATTGACTGTCACCACCTATGAAAAATTTAATGTACAATTTAAATGCATTACACTTTGACGTTATTTACAAGCTAAGAATAATAATTAATTAACCTAAGAAGAAACTGTGACGCAGTGTTATTTTGAAATAAGCGTAAAACACATACTGTAATTTAAATCTTGGGAATTGAAAATTACCAACAAAATAGCCATAGGTATTTTTGGACTCTCAAGGAACTTAATTAGATGAAATAAAATTCATAAGTTATTAAGCTACGAGTTTATACCAACGCCGATATGAATGTTTTTATCAATAGCCAATAATTTAAGCCACAGCGCCTCCACGCTTTAAAAATAATGTGTTAAGAAAGTCTATTTGAACAAAATTGGTTTAGTTGATTGAAATTCCAGCGTTATAGCATTTTCGATTAACTTTTTTACTTTTACAATATAAGCGTTTACAAACGTCGTATTGGTTAAATGTGTTGGCTATTTTATGTCAAAGATCATCGTACATAGTTTGCGCATTCAATTTTCCCGCAATACGATTAGGTTATTTTATAATATTAGTATTTATTGTGCATTAATCGAACCTAATTGCGTGCAAATATAATACAGCATGATAATATTTTAAATGTCAAAGTAAGTCTGTTTCTCTGATTGTCTGTTATTCTTTCACAGTTTACCATTGAACCGATTTTAATGGGGGAGTTGGCTTGAACCTTTGGGGACGTATCAAAGGATTTTTTATAATTCCCCAGGGAAGAGTTCCAACAATTCTCGTACCTAGGCTAGATCTTTCACGGTACACTCTGTCCAATTGTGGAATGAGCTGCCACCGTGCTTGAGGCAAGCTAGAGCTGTCGGTTCATTGAAGGAAAGGTTATGGCCAATGGAAGGAAAGTACCTTGAATATTGTAGATGGAACATTTTACTGAAAGAAGACATGGTTCTTGTGAACTAAATTTTTGATATAACCCCATAAAACATTCTAAATCTATCTATCTCTCTATCTATCAGCTTTTCATTTTCCTGAACAAAATTTCACATCAAATGTTAAAATTCATGTTCTTCCTTTTATTTCTGACACTATGTTGTTTAGCAAAAAATAATCCATATGATGAAACCTTTCGATCGGTATGATAAAGCTACAGAGTAATTATTTTTCTCGTGTAACGGGTTCGATTCTCGGTTCAACCATGTAATTATTGAAGTATCTAAGAATGCAGTTTAAATTGTTTTTTAAATTAAAGTAATGTCTTCTTTCAGTAAAAAGTTCCATCTACAATATTCAAGGTACTTTCCTTCCATGTGGCATAGCCGTGGGACGCCCTGTATATTAGTATATTTAATTATCTATGTATGTATTTTATTCAAACAGTTTGTGGGGTTCCTTAGTCAAACTAGGAACCCTTATAGTTTCGCCATGTCCGTCCGTCCGTCCGTCCGCAGCCTAGCGCAAAGACTATGAGTACTAGAAAGCTGTAATTTGACAGGAATTTGCATATTAGTCACGCCAACAAAGTGGTACAATAAAATGTAAAAAAAAGTATTTTTTTAGAGTACCTCCCCTACACGTAACGTGGGGATGTTTTTTTTTTCTTCTCGTCTACCCTATTGTATGGGTTGTCGTTGGATAGGGCGAAATATTATGGGTTTGTAAATACAGTTTTTTAATTAAGTAATCCGTTTATGAAATATTAAGCTTTAAAGCGCTCATTTTTGTTAGACTCATGCCAACTATCAAAACTATCACGACTAAGTAGACACCATTGATTCTTGAGATACAGGCGATTAAAGTGTTTATACCTAATAAAATCAACTAAGACGGCATCCATTGACTTTAAATGGAAAATTACTGGTAACTTGTTGATTTTTATGTTTGCTTAACGGCATCGGAACCCTACACTGAGCGTGGTCCGACATGCTCTTGCCCGGTTTTTTTTCTAATCTGCTTCTAGGATGTATGTACTTGAAGGTACTATTAGTATGTATTTGATTATGTATTTATTAGTTTGGTAAGCGTATATTTTGTTTTATAGTAAGCTAGCATAGTTTCTTGTTATTGTTCGCAATTAGTCTGCACCACCTACTGTGTATGTAATGTTTTTAATTGACTTGCTTCTAAGACTTATCTCTTCTAAGGTTGTCTGGAAGAGATCGCTGATCAGCGGTAGGTAATACCGCCCATTATTTATTTACCTGAGTCTTTTTTAAATTGTGCTATTTCTCTGTAATGTTTTTGTTTCGTGTAAAATAAAGTGTTTTGAATTGTATCGGTTACTAGTGACCCCCAGCGGCTTCGCCCGCTGCAATTTTTTTTCTTGACAATTTTTTTTTTGTTTGTAAAAAAAAAAAAAAAAATTTAAAGTATCCTATGTTACTTCTAGTACCTCCCAGAATATGTGTACAAAGTTTCATGATGATTCGTCAAGTAGTTTTTGCGTGAAAGCGTAACAAACATCCACGCTTTCACATTTATAATATTAGTAAGGATTTTCTATCATTTCTTTTATATGTGTATCCTCTTGCATTGTTCTTGCTTATCCTCCTTCAAGGTTACCTGAAAGAGATCCCATAGAGTCCGCCTATGTACATTGTCTATATTGATGTAAACATTTTTTGTAATTGTTTATGTATGTGCAGTGAAGAGATTACATAGGTACATTAAGAGTGATAAACCCGTGGGCTTATTGTCTAACGCACTCGCAATCACGATCGTTTTCATTTTGAAATTGAATTGCGAGTGCGTTAGACAATAGCCCCTCAGGTCTACGCCGAGTCCCCGATGAAGTCGAGTTCAAAATCTAGTTGTTGTATGGAATATATTATGGAGGTGTATTGTGAAGCAAACAGTTATCGTCCAGTTAAAAGTTACGCTCAGAAACAACGGATATTGTGTCTGCGACCTAAAGCCGTTACGTACGTCGGGGATTGGAGGGGATATTCTCAGTATGAAATTGTTTCTTAGCGTAATTTCGATTTTTCACTCATTTTTAGGAAAGTAACGGAGCGGTATTCGAGATTTAAATGTGAATTACATTCCTACCCATATTTTTTGAGGGTCCATATTGGTCTTTAGATTTTTTATACAAATAACGATTTGTTATTTTTTTGTCATAATTTGTTTTTCATATTCATCGCAACTCCTAAAGTGAATTTTACTGAAACCGTTCTGTAGGACGTTTATAAAATAAACCTAACCTAACCTTATTTACCAGTAAAATATTTTTAAAATCCTGAAATAAACAGGTGTATGATTAATTTTGATTTAGAAGAGTGATCATAATGATGTAAAATAGTATGAGATACATTTTCGGAGTTCCAATAATCTAATTTGCAATTTTATATGAACTTTGGCGCACCCATTTTTTGATGATTAGAACTGTCAAAAGTCGAAACAATATAATCAGCACCATCGCGTAGCAGACGCTTATTATACTCTTTGAGAAACAGTATGCAAATTTTTATAATACTCGTATAGGTACTCGTATCGTGGTAAAAATATTTACGCCTATGTCACACTCTAAAGCACGCTTTATCCGTCTACTAAGTCACGTCAGTTATATTTCTACCTCATGCATTCTGGAAAATGGGTCGCATTTAAGGTAATATGATTTTCCACCCGTACAAATTTAGACAATCTCGTCCCCTTAAGCCGGCCGCTAAAGCTGAAATGTGAGGAATTTTTATCACAACCCGGCAGATGGAAGATGCAGTATGAATTATGCACGTGGGACTTCTCTCGGACTATTGCGAGGTCAACGACCGAGTCATTCGAGATAATCTTGTAGTTCTAGGTAATTGATGTTGAGTGGTATGATGTGTCTTCATAAGCAAACTTTATTGTTGTACATAGTGATGAGCTACTATTCTTTTATCACAAGTTATAGTAAAATGAGCACAATGGCATCCAGTGGGCCTAACATTCTGCAACGAGACAAGATTTTGACATAGGCTAGGGAGTTTAATCCGTCATTCCATACTCCAACGTATGAATATAGTGTTAAAGTTTAAAATAAAAGTGTATTTTGTATAAGTTAATAATTTCATAGTAATAGTAACTTTTTATTTGACACTAGTTCCCATTTGACGTTTTGTACACTAGTTCCCAGTACGGCGTGTTAGCCCCACTGGTGGTAAGTGGGATCTGAACCCATGGACGGGTACATATCATAATATATAAAGATCAAAATACATAAAAGTCAAAATTTATGATTGGTTTTTTCTGAACAATTCTCAATACTAGGTACAGTCACTAGGCAAATGCGTTGCAAACCCTAAGGATTAAGATAAAATGCCTCTATGCTAGCATACCGGTTATCTTACCCCTACACAAAAACAAAAAAAATGCGAACACTGCTGCTTGGCGGTTAGTTATAATAATAAAAAAAATAACAAAAATGTATTTATTCAGACGACTAGATCCACAATTTGTTAGTGTTTTCTTATGAATAAGTTAGTATATAATTATATTTTGCTAGCGATAAAGAAGTATTCTTAATTAAGTGTGTTATTTAATTGGGCGGTATTTTGGCTTTTTAAGTTAGCAAAAGTTAAGGATTTAAAGAAGAATCCGTGTGCTACTGCGGCACGGCACCAAGACTTGATCATTTTAATATTGTGAGTTTTATGTTATAATATTAGCTAATGTAGGTCACAATTCACCGACTTGTCACAACCTCCTGTAATGTTTCAAGCAATTAATAAAAATACAAACGAGTAGTACAGTCGACTTTAAAGAGATGTATCCACACTTGGACTTTATTATAATACAATAAGTTGTAAAAGTGGATACATTTCTTTGTCGTCGACTGTACTAATTATGACTGCGTTTATGTACATATTACATACCTGCGAGAAACTAAAATTAAACTTTTTATGGACATTGTAATTTACTTTGCTTAAAAATCGATATATCATAGGATGCACTGAAATGGTTAACATTTTGAATAACTTAAGTAATATTTACGGCCCGGTAGTAAAATGTATTCAAACGAGGGTGTAATACAAATAAAAGTTTATTGCCTCGCGTTACGGCCCTGTTTTATTATTTTATTCCTTTTGCTTTTTCCGCAAGTGCATAAAAACATCAAGTTATGAAAAATACTAACTTTTTGATTGCTCTTAAAAATTTAACATGTAGTAAGATTAATTAATGCTTCGTAGTACCTTCGCTGCTGCCTTCTCACATTATTGTCATATTATTGTCTACATTTAAATACTTATTTTATTAATTTGAAAATAAATTGTAATATAAGGACAACCATTATGTCCCATTAATTTCTGCATAAAAGTAATTTCAAAGTTCAAGTGCCGATCTATCATCGGTCATTTGATTCACCCTTTTAAGAGCAGTAGCGGCGCGTATTAGTACACCCATTACACTCGAAGGCAATCAAGTAATGCATAAGCACCGTCCACTTGAGACAGCCCCTTGATATATTCGCAATACGCATCAGCCTAACTGTTTTACAAAGCCTTACAGCGGCCTTTTAGCGTTTCACCCCTAATCCAATCCGAACTGACCACATCATTAATTTTCTACAATATCGCACCCCAAAGGCATTCGATATTTCAGCGCGAACTATTTATATTTCGCCGAACAAAAGCGCTCTCCATAAATAAAGGAGGTGGGCACCTCGCCTTTGAGACCCTTTCTTATTTTGATGCGGTGTAATGTTGCTGCTAGTGTATCACTGGCTTTGTGAGGATGTGATAAATCATTCAAGATGGCGTCGCCGCGGGCGCTATTCGGCACGCTCTGTGCAATTTGTCATTGGTGTAACCTGTTACTTGCGTTAAGTACACTTTTTAGTAAGGTGTGCATGATTTTTATCGTTGTAATTGATTGATGTTAGTTTGTTTAACAAACGAAAGCAGGACATGACAAATCAATTTGATAACAAACAACTTGTGATGGCTCTTGTTGTTTTGGAATATAATACTAGTAATGGATGCCTTTAGCTGAGATAGCTATTGAAGTTATGATGCATCTAAGTCTGTTATTTACAATACGGATTAAAATTAATGGAGCACAGTCTAGGAAAATTAGTTAGTAAAACCCATGATTATAAACAATCTACCTACTATTGTTGCAAGCCGCTCTGATTCTAACAATCAACAGCCCAAATAGGCAGTACCCGCTCTAAATTCTAAGAAGCACGCCATTGTCCGATGATAGACGACGTCCACGCACCGCTGACGAGAATCAAGAGTGATTAGGACCACTTAGTGAAAGCAACGAAACCCGGTCATGCGCACTCTTCCCCGTTTCAGACTGAAATATCTAAATGGATGGTTTAATGCGACCGTTTCAGAACCGTTACGTTTAAAAAAAATAGTTGGAGGAATATGAAACAGTTAAAAGGTAATGGTTGTTTCTAGACATATAAATTGTGTACTGTCATTTCATGTTCGAACTAAACACAAAATTGTTGTTTTTAAATTAATTAAACTCTGAGACTTAACATAATAAAAATCTAACATTAAATATGTGTATTCATATTTTATGATTAGCATGTAAAGTTTTACTGTAAAATTGTTCTACCAGAAAGTCCAAAAACCAAACCAACCTTAGGTAACGTATATAAGGCTAATCGGTTTGGTACGGCCTATTTGGTAAAACCAAATAGCACCACGTGCCATACGATGGTTTGTATTTAAACACTCTATTTTACAAAAGAAAAAACGAAAACAATTCACTCTTTGGAATTTACAAAGGTAAGACCAATTTAAACTTGATTCGGTTATTTTTACTACAAATATTGTCAAAGCTTGCATATTGCTTGAACAACCAAATAACCGACTTGGGCCTCTACTGGTGACATCAAAGACGTGATCAAAAGTGATATGACTTAATTGAGCATTAAAGTGGGATCCGAATAATAAAGGTTTGTAGGTGTTTAGATGTAGTATTCACACTTAATCACGCAATGATCAAAATTAAATTATTTATTGTAAACAGTGTGGTCACCCTACGTGACAGAAAGAAATACAAAGACAAACATAGAATAACAAAACAAATGAATGACAATGACTGATTTGAATTGTCACTGTGACTGAAGTGTCATTAAAATAAAATAGTTTAAATAGGATCCAAGGGGGTACGATTCGAAAAATAGGGTAACCATGATTTACTAAATCGGTGATTTAATTAAGGAGAAAATTAACAAAAAATAAATAGATTTGCAACTAATAGTGCTTGAAAGTGGCCATCAATTACCGAGACTGAAAACTGGTTTCTGATCATGTCTTCGATGTCACCCTGTACATGTCTATCAGACTGCTCTTAAACCATATTGCGTTTGATGTGTTTTATTGTTGTTTTTAACTCTGCCGCCATTACTGTCAAGTACATAAGAGTTATCAAAACGTTCACAATACGGAAACACGTCAAAAGCGATATCGTTTTTACCGTGTAGAAACTCAGCCCTGCTCTATAAACATTATATTATATCATCCGTCGTTATAATCTGGCTTAGTTACAGATTCAAATTAAGGCTAATGTACCCAATCCATTTGCTTTGGTCAGTCTTAACAATAATTGTCTGTTCACCGAATTGTCCTAATCCCCAAAGGGTCATGATTTCTAAAACGTATCACATATCCGTCAATCCTCTTACTGAATATGTCTTGATTATTGTAGCATGTCTTGCCTAATTTTGGCTTCAAAGCAACTAATTTAGTGTCAATCTAAAATAAGCCTGAATCTGAAGCTCTACGTAGTCTGTTGTATAGATAGATTAATTTGTTTTGGACGTTGCATTTGACATGAAAGGCTGGCTCCATTACCTTACCTCTAGATTTATGTAGAATATAAAAAATATGAAAATCCACCAGAAATGTGAAATGTTTGTAGCCATGGCTATTTTTTGAATTCTGATATATCTCGTGTGTTTATACGTTTTGAGACGAATTTAAATAGTGAAATTTCAAATAAGAACATGCCCGCAGCTTGCTTCGAGTGTTTCGAATTTTGAATTTGGAAGCTTGTTATTAGAAAAACAAATATTTGCCAATTATTTGTCATTGTTTATCGAGATGGCGGGAAAGAAACAATTACAGTCAACGGTGATTTCGTTGTACGAAACTGGTGCAAAACCTATGAAGATTTTTAATCAAATGAAAAGTATTGGTGCTGGTCGCAATTTTGTAGTGCATTATTTAAATTATCGTCTTCGCAAAATGCGGCTTGATCGATGTCGGATGCTGTTAAGGACACACGATCCTAGAAAATATATTTGCAGACGAAGAAAAATTCAACAGATAAAATGACAAAGTCTATGCCAAAAGCTCGAAGGATATCCCGGCTAACGTGCGAATCGTCCAACGTAACCATCACCCGGCTAGCGTCATGGTATGGTGGGGCGTTTCATATGAAGGGGTTACTCCACTAAATTTCTGTCAGCAGGGGGTCAAAATCAAGGTACAAAATTATCAGAATGATATACAACCCTATACGCTGGCAAAGAAGGATTTTCCAACAACATTCTGCCCCGTCACATAAAGCGAAATCTACACAGAAGGGGCTAAATTATTTATTAGTACTGAAGAATGGTCTTCGTCAAGCCCCGACTTAAGCCCGTTAGATTGCGCTTTGTGGACAGAATTGGAGCTGCCGAAAGTCACATCCAAACCTTCAGTCCCTAAAACGCACGCTAGTAAGAGAATCGGAACGAATCCCTATAGAAAAGGTGCGTGCCGCTATTGACGAGTGGTCAGCATGCTTAAAGCCCTGTATAAAAATAAGAGGCGGTCATTTAGAGTGCATTTTTTTATATTGATTCAACGCTTATTGATAGTCTTATTTTTGTTTTATAAAAAAAAATATTACTGTTTTTTATAAATTGGGTTTTTTTTCGTCTCAAAACGTATGAACACAAAGGGTATAGACGTAGTTACATATGCGCTCAAGAAATATTATTGTTTATGGTTACTAAAATACGTACAATTTTAGGCAAAAAAAAAAGTAAAACTCATTTACTGATTTTGAAAAACTCATGAATAATGAGTAAGATAAGATTTTTTAATTACTTCGGTCGCTTCTTCTGACTGTTCCACTTAACTACCGACTAATAGCCAGAGATAAGGTTTAAAATAACTTTATCATAAATTCAAGTGTCCTATGGTTCGAGGGTAGTACTCGTAGAGGGATGAATAAACTTAACCTCCTGCGAGGACTGGATGTTGATAGTTTAATATTAAAACTTTGATTTAGCAGTGACGGATAAAACATTGACGTTGCTCTGAAGTCCATTGGTAGGTACGTGACTTTAGTTTAGATACCAAAAATATAGTCAATAGAGGTCAATCTCTGGTTAAAGGATGGAAAAGCTCGCAACTTTATTTAATATTAAACATTTTGCCGCTTGAAAAAAAATTGCTTCATAAAAAGATGCGGTAGTTTAATATCATCTGCCTTCCGTGGGTTGAATCTATATCTTCAAATAAATTAAAATTGAGTTCTGCACATTTATCTGCATACAAGTGAGCAAGTTTTTGTGAGCTTTCATATTTTACTTCTAATTTCTGCATTGAATCCGCTCTTGCTTTAACGCGCCCATTTGTATCACCTGCCGCTGCGCAACTTAATTCGTTCACACCGAAATAAACTGCACACGTACACGTGGCAAGCTCCTACTTCGTACTACTTGACGTATAAATTAAATTTGCAACTTCACACGCCGCTATGAACAATGTAGCTCCCGAAACTTTTCACTGAGATAATAAATTTTGTTAAGTTGTCGGCACAAATAAAGTGAAATATCCAGCGTTGCGTTTCGAACTTTAAACTGCTGAAATTTCTTGTTTTGCAGAATTTTTAATGAGTATTTCCCAGTTAAAAGTTTACTTATAATATTTGCATTCACTAGGCTACGGTTAAACAGGCGAACAAACTCGCTTCCCAGAAAAGCAACCCGGAATTATTTGCACTTCACCGCCAAAGATTTGCTAAATCAGTTTCAACAACTTAGAAATTGCTGTTTCGCGAAACTCGTTGCAAATTTGCGGTCGAATATTTTATAATTAGGGGAGCGCATTATAATTATTTAGCTGATATGAAGTAAGGGTGGGTAATTACAAATCAGACTGTTAGAAGTTTGACGCTTGTTTTGATTTATGAGCGGCATTTTCTCGTGTGTATTTTGTGCCCTTTAGATGGAGTAATGTGTTAAACGCGTCTGTTGATCGTAAAGGATAATGTTTAATGAGGTTGGCAAATAAATTAACTTGTTATTTGTTGTTTGCTTGGTTTAACCAGTTTCGTTTACTTAACTATGTAGTTTCGTAATAATTGTTGGTTAGTGCTGTACTGAGACAATTTTAGTGAAATAATATTATTTACAAAAATTTTCTCTTGTAAAATTTACAAGCAATGGTTGCTTAATTATGAAAATCCTTTGCTACAAATAATCACGTCAAATAGAAAGTGTCCTGGTTTACCACATAACTGCAAACCCGATAAAAATTATAATCTAAGTAAGTAGCACTATAACTTTCAAGTGCGCAATTTTACTTCTTAATTTAGAACGTACAACGGTAAAGAAAATGTATGTACAACATCGGTTTCGATATTGAATTGAGTGCTCACGGCCTTACTGCAAAAAATACATTAACGTATTAGATACACAGAAGACGACAGATTTATATGTCTTGACATTTATTATTCAACAAGTGTTTGATGATTGTCTTAGTTTTGTAATAACATTACTTAATAGTACCTAATAACTATTATAATTTTACAGTTACATCCGTTCATTAAGGAATAAAAGGAAAAGATGAGGATAAGGATATTGTAAAGTTTTTATAAATTCTTAACTTATGTTCTATTGTTTTACAAAAACATGAATTTATTTGAACCTACGAGTTTCACATACATACATACCATCACGCTTTCATTCCCAGAGTGGGGTAGGCAGAGCTACAGAAATACCAACAACTCTAAAAAACTTGTTGGTAATTCTGTATCCACATTTTGCAAAATCAGGCTCGGATGTTTTTTATTAGTGACAGATTGCAAGCCCATCGCCTAATAGCACAAGCAGTAATAATATATTGTTTTAGCTCTTGAAAATTTTCCAGACTTTGTGTGTTTTTTCGACGATTTTTTCTTACATTTATAATGTTCTGGTTCTAACTGTTCTAAGCGGCTAGTATTTATTGAATACATTTTTATTTTAAGCTTCGGTTCCTCTACTCCATATTCTCTATGCCCTGCTTAGCACTCGAGTCGCTCAGTGCTATCGGTTCTCCGCACACGATTTATTGGACCCGGCAAAGGCACTTCTTGTTTAGACATTCGCTTACTTGTATTTCCTATACAATTTATTCGCCAATCCGTATTTCAATTGAAGTATTCTCCAAGATTTATTAGCCAACAAAATTTAATTTACTTTACGAACGTAAGAGTCTGCAAATATTTCTTGCGACGCGTTTCTGTTTGCTAATTTGTTTTGTCAAGAAGATTTTATTCCAAATGAGAGTAATGAGTAATGGGCCAGACTTTAGGAACTTTCTGGTGAATTTTGTTTTGGGGTCACTTTTATTTTAAAAAATCTCAACTCAAAACAATTGATTAAATTTGACGTATTTTCTTTATCACGACTTGACGCTGTTATTAAATTGGTACTTGGTAGCATTTTCGTTACTATTCTATGGCAGCTTCAGTTAAACAATAATCACATAATGCACAAATATAAAATTTTCAATGCGAGTGATTTTTAAACAGACATGGTTTTCCCCTGTCATCTTTGAATATTTAAGTAGCCTTTGTTTGAATTGTAACATAGCGGACACTTTGCCGCTTTAAACGGACTGCATTTAGCTTATTGCAGGGTGGCGACATGTCGCTGGTCTGTAATCAGCTATCCTATTTGCCACTTACGTTAAAACACTTCGATGAAATAATTTATGTGCTGTGACTTGATAGCTAATCAAATATTCTTTGAAACACCGCTGTTGAAGATAGGTAGTTCGATTTAATAAATAACCATTTTTTGTTGTTAAAATCAAGAGCATACCGATTCTTGTCAGTTTTTTAAAGAGTTTGTAAAAAATCTTAGACTAATATCTGGAGTTTCTTTTGGCTCCTGTTTCAAGTACTTGAGTATGCTTAAGTTAGGGAAAGTCAAGTTATTTTCTGAGTGCTTCATAGATAGATGATACTCGCACATGCGGTGTGGTGGCGTTATCAATTATGACTGCACACGTGACAGCCTTGGTCTTAAAATGTGTTTAGTTTAGGACATCATTAGAGGCAATCATAAATACGGTAGATGAAAATATTGGGTTGATTAAAGTATCTATCGTTTAACGAAAAACGTAAATAAATTATAATAAAGGTGCATAAACTTAAATCAGGGTGTGGTCGTTAGTTATTTAATTATAAATATATTTTCATATTTTTACACATACATTCCGTTGCTTTAGTGTTTTTAATCTTTTTTCTCAATACCTTTTTACAAAAAACCTTTTTATTGGTGGCGGTTTTGGCCGCTCTTTTTATGTAAAAGTACGGGACTTACACCAAAACATCTTAATTTTCACACAATTTAAAACCGTTTTGTTTTAATAGGTGTGAACATATAAAAACGAAAGTTCAAGACAGTCTATTGGGTTCTAATTGGTTGTTAAATATTTTTTTACTCACCAATACAGGTCAAGGAAACAATAGCCGGTGAACAGAAATTAATGAATAAATAGGTATTTTCTTTACTTAAGAGCAATAAAAATGAATTGCGATGTACGAAAGTTATACTTTAGGGCAATAAATAGAAACGTTTCGCGATGTACTAATGTGTGCTTATCCCTGTTACCCGTTTACTTCTTCTTAAGTATAGTTAATCTACTCATTCAGCGCTGCGGTCTCTGAACCCGACAACTCCGCAAGTTCTTAAGACTTAAATTTGTTAAAGAAAATTCATTGAATGTACGCCTGAATAGGGAGAGTGAATTACAAAAAATGATTTTATACTAATAGAGAAGCGCTGAAAATTAAAAAGCACTTGAGAGTACGAGGTATTTTCATCAAGGAAAGTGGGTTTTTTGCTGAAACGATTCAATTCCCCGTGCGTAACCAATAAGGCTGCTTCGTTCAGTAAATAAATATTATCAAAGAACTTCTCCCGTGACGAAATGAATAAACTACAGCAGCTTTTTATGCGAGATGTATTTGTATGTTCCGTTGTAAAAGAACTTTTATAAATTCTGAAAAATATATACCTACCAACCCACATTTCAATACATCTATATTACGTTTTCTTTTCATTTGCTTATTAGAGTTTAATGATTCATTGACTTATTGATTATATTTTCACTTTTAAATTGATAAATGAAAAGTGATAAAAGATCGTGTTTGTTTTCTTATCTTCACTGTATTGATTTTGTTTTTCTTTTTGTATAATTAAGTGTTTACATACATATATACATAATCCCACTACGCAATATTGCTTTGTCCGTGCTCTTTGTTCTTACTTTGAAGTTCAATGATGGTCGAAGAGGTCCATTACGAAAATAAGAAATATATTCATGAGCTTTATTTTCTGTTTTTCATTGTTACTTTACAATTAGTCGAACTAACTCTATGAAACAATCTGTTGTCTCAACCTATTCCTATTTATGCCATTAGGGGCCGCAGAGATTTGCTGGATATTGGCTTGTCAGCACAAGACGTCGACAAATCAAAACGTTTTCCTCCACGCGTGTTTAGTTTGCACCAAATTGGCTCAATGCGTCGTTACACACGTTCGCTCAATTTGACATAATAACATCTTTAACTTTTGAGTGTTTTGGCTTTTGTTATCTTTTTATATTGTCCAAAGCTTTTTCTATTTGTGATGGCCGATGGAGTCGAAGATTTATCCAGTAGTTCCCGCGTACCGAAAGACGCAGAGTGGGTAGATCCCCAACAAAGTGGACCGACGACGTGGCTACGGTTGCAAGAAACCGAAGGATGCAAGCGGCGCAGGACCGGTCCTTGTGGCAAACCTTGGGGAGGCCTAGGTCCAGCAGTGGACGTCCTTCCTATGAAATGACGATGATGATGAAATTGATGAAGTAATCGAATGTTCATTTGTACAATCTCCTCGTTAGGGTACTGAGTATGTTTCATCAGTGAAGCGATTTTTTCCAATTGGATCGGAGAATATATTCAATTCAATAACCTAAACATAATTTAGTTACAAGAATTTATTAAGGGTGCCTTCATAGTTAAGGCGTTTGAAATGTTGTTTATATATGAATTTGTAGGAGTGAGTGGATTAGACGAAAAACAAATGATTGAGATGATTGAATGAACGGGTTGGAAAGGCTGAGAACGATGAGTGAGTGAGGGAGAAAGACGACAACTACAAGGAACGAGAGTGATAGGACGTGTGCGCCGGGCTACTTTTTTTAATACCTATTAATAATTTAGTTTGCCTTAAATCCAGAAAATAAACATAGTAAACGATTCTTTGGTGTTTATATTGAAACCTAGAAGATACATATGTAGTTAGTGAAATAAATACTCAAATTTAAATTATTCAAAACGTACACCTGCAGACTGCACATGTGCTGTTCTTGGAACCTACCTACTAGAAACGCGCAGTTCTCGATAATCGAGAATACACATCTCTACCTACGTACTTACATCAGTGACCCTAGACAAGATGAATTATAAGAAAGTAATGGTTATTAAAAACGTACAGGGTTCACGTAAGCTGCCGGACGGTCGCGTCAATTCCATACATTTTGTCAATTTTCTAAAATCGTTTACTTTAGCGTTAAGCATCTTATCTACTATCAGTACAATCACTGAATAAACTTGTAGAAAACGAATATGAATTATGGAATAAGATTCAACGAACTAATTTCCAACTTGAGCAGCGTTGAAAAGGCGAATTCTGCGAAAATCAACAATGACCCCGTATTTCATATTCGCGATCCGCGGTAACCCGACACGCTTCGTTTGCATCGAAATGCCCTTTCACTGCTCTGCTTTGATTAAGCTGCTTGCACACCTACTTCGAAGTTTTTATTACCATATTTACAATTTTGCAGATGCAAGCTCGTTACGATGTTTCTTAAGGATAAGTACGAATATCTCTAGTTGGTTATGAGATAGGTACTTTGATACATTAGCTTACATATATGGTCGTCTATATCTGTATGCAATATTTAGGTGATGTAGTTTTTATACCCTCGTTTATTTTATTTATTTTGTTATATACAGTCTTTAAACAGTCTTTTTTTTGGCCCGTGTGGTTTCCGGATTAGAATAGTGCCACTCCATGTCTTTCCATGGATGTCGTAAGAGGCGACTAAGGGAATGAAGGCTTGTGTTATTGTTAGGCGATGGGCTTGCAACCTGTCACTAATACACTAGTAAACATCTCAGCCTACTCGTGCAAAATGTGGTTACAGAATTATAAACATATCTTTTTAGAGTTGTTGGTGTTTCTGTAGCTCTGCCTACACCACTCTGGGAAGGAAGGCGTGATGTTATGTATGTACAGTCTTTAAAATGAAAGAAAGAAATATACATTTGGAGAGCGATCTTTTACTAAACTCGTTTGATTAAATTATATTTCCAGAATAAATTTAACGATAATTATTGGGCCGATAGATGACGCAACCTCATGTATACCCGCCCTGCCGTACGTGTTTCTTTCCCAGTGTTTGTTATTGTAACAAACGCCCAAACATTCATTTGTTTTGGCTGCGAAGAACAAAGACTTTTCCTCTTTTCTCGGCGCGACTTTACGCTGCGCTTTAATTTTTTACGGTGTAAGCACTTGCTAATCCGACAGTTATGCACCTGAACAATAGCAGTTCAGTTTGAAGCGATAAGCTCTTTGTTAAAACTTTTTAAAATTACTGAAGTATGTTAATATACCTATAGCACAAAATTTTGGCACAGTTTTAGTTTTAGTTTTAGATATATATATATATATATTAACTTCTATTTTTGTACAGTCACGAACGTTAATTTAGGACCCATCTTCACACACACACACACACAGGACAACACCTCATCTTGGGACTGGGAGGTTGAGTTTGTTGTAATTTATAAATGACTGGGAATCTCTAAGGACATTGATGACGTCAAACTATTTTTTTTAAATTAACGTTTGTTACTGTACTTGTTACTACATTGCAATGCAACGCGACATTTCTATCCAATTTATATACTAGAGGACCTAGCCAAGATGCAAACGCTCCTAACGTTTTTCTTCTCTGTCGCTCTAAATGTATGGGACGACTGTTGAGCAATTGGTTTATCGTTACGCATGCGAATGCCATCCAATCCAAGTAGTGTTACTTTGCGACTTGGCTAGGCCTCTTTTAATACTTGTTAAAGTGGGATCAAATGTTGAACTTCATTAAAAACTTCCACAATTTCATTCTCAATTTCGTATCGCCGCTTTGTACACAGCTTTTAAGTAAATTCGGAGTAAAACACATTAAAATTTCGCTCATCAATAGAGCAAACAAAAACAGGATAAACTTGGGCAACGTTTTCGGAAATTGAAAGCGACAGTTTTCTTTGAAGAGCCGAAGTGCCTCCGAAGTTTTGATTTATGCGCATTTTGATGGTCCCTTCGGAGTTGAAGGTAAACACACGTACACAATTTGAAGGAAACTTCTTAATCCTCTGTCGATTTTTGACGACCTCTGTTTAGTTTGTTTTTAAAGTTTAACTGTTATAGGTGATTTGTAGGATTCTTGCAAATGTAAAGGAAAATAGTTTTATTACAATATAAGAATTAAATAAAGCCACGTCCCATGGTGTCAGACGGCTTAATTATATCGTGATCGTAAATCAAAGGGCAGAAGCCGTAGGACTCGCTCCTTTGTGAGATAGTTTACTATGGTTTCCCAAGGGCGGCTTTTGTGGCTTTGTCATTATGAAAAGAGCACGGAATCGTACGTTTTATTCCTTTTAAAATTTTATTTTCAAAAAGGTTGTGTGTGAAGAGAGCTGGAAGGAACCGATGTATTAAGATATAAAACTAATTGTAGTTTTATATCTTAAATAAAATTCAGCTCAATGTTTTGGTTTTCGGTAGCTGGGTTTCTTACTTAAATATTTATACTATTTGTCGGTGGTTTCTTAAAATGAGGTCTTTTTAAAATTTAAATTTCCTTATGTTCAATACCTCTGTGTTAGTTATTCACGTAGTTAACTTATTACATCCACGTGGTGAATTTCACACGGTCAAATTGTGGATGTTGGTAAAGTTAATATGGAAAAGTTCTATAAGCCGTAATCGAACTTATTAGTGTAGAGAATGAGTCTACGACGTCAAATAGTGATTAGATATTGAAAACTTAGTAATTAACAAGCAAAAGTATTAAATAGTTGAACGCCATCAAACTTATTAAATAACATCAAACTTATCAACGGCGCATCTAAAATAACTTCGTTTAATTTAGTTAATTTCTTGACGTTCAAACATGATACCACGAATTATGTGAGGTCTAGAGATCGATTAAGATGAAAACAACTGTAATCCCAGTGTTTGATTTTTTGTTGTCTAAGTTATTTAAACTACGAAGGGATTTTTGATTATCATCATCATTTAATCGGATGTGATTTTGAAGTTGGCTGCTAACCAAATATTATGGTCATTCAGTAAGTAAGATACAGGTTAATTCGTATTTTTTTTGCGTTTATAGTTCGCTTTCATGCTTCGTAACAAGAATTTATATTGCAAGAAAGATTCGATCGCAATAACTTCAATTTTAATCGTAAAGTTATTAAATGAACAGCCCACCGACAACTTTCTAAAATATGACTCTGATCGCCGATAACAATGTTTGTGGATAATGAAAATGACGCAGTATTTTGTCAAGCGGCGTTATCGGCATCACGCCGAAGCCTTTCACCGTCTTAATACACTTTCTCGTAAAAATCAATTTGTTGAGATCGACGCGGGCCTGAACAATGTTAAGCCGAGACCTTACACTTTACACGATCGGGCCTGCATCTTGATAAAATTTATAAGTCAGCGTTAGAAAGTAGCCCTTTGTTTTGACTTTGCCATGCCATCAGAGTTTTTGATTTTACTTTGCGAGCGGGTTAGTTTGTGTATGCGAGTGTTCGTTCAATACAGTCTGTTTGCGCTAATACCGCAAAATATCTGTAAACTCAATTAGTGTTTAGAGGATGTTGGGGTGAAATGCACTGACTTATTTGAATCATCGAGTTCTCGCACAATGTTGGGCATGCTTTGCCCGTACACACAATGTCAAATATTTCGTGAAGTTGAAATGATATTGGACAAGCCGCGAAACATGACAATCGTCGTCAGACCGATTCGCTACTTATCGTCAGAATTGAACGTTTCTTCATCGTTCCCTTTCTACCTTTGAACGTTCATGTTGAATTTCATAGCAGCGTAAAAGGTAGCACTAGTGCGTTGACCCACAAAAAGGAATTGTGCTTTGTGTACTGTATTAGCGCAGTTCTAGAAAACAGATGCGGTGAAATCAGAGCTTTTGTCCATTGTGAAACAGTGTCGACTGTGTAAATGTAATAAACCATTTTATGCTAGCCTAACACTATATTTTTTTATGGTATATGTAAAAGGCCCTCAAATATAAAAGTCACTATTTTAACCTAACCGTCTTAATTCATATTTAAAGTAACCTGACAACAAGGCGACAGCAGAAAATAGCTTTCAATGAAGTGAGATTCGGTGTAATCATTCAGTCGATAAAAAATTTGTCAGTAAAACAATTGACACTTAATATACAGACGTTATTGGTATTCTAGCACCTGCATGCCCATTGAATCTATACAGACATCGCTAATCAAACAGCACTTAACCAAACAATGTTCCAAAACGTTCGGTCGGCTCAAATCCTAACATTGTCCGCTTGATCTGTCAGAATAGTGGAGCGCACGTGATTCGTGTTACAACGGTGTCCTTTGTTCGGATCGAGGAAATTGCATCTCCCAAATCCTGTTCCAGTTCACCGGTATAGTATTCCACTGTTCATTTTGTACCGCTGGATGCTTTTGGATGCACAGGTTGTCCGTGCTTTATTGATAGATGGCGCTGAAGTAAATGGCGGAATACCAAGTAATCCACGGGCGACTATGATTTCGAGCGAGGCCTGCCTGACACTGCCACTATTGTACTAGGCTTGACTTCTTGTAGTCGATCCTGAGACATTGCACAACCATGAAGTTTCTGAATAAAGATAATGTTGAAAGTAGAAAAACGATCCTAAATTTATTAAATTTAATCGTATAAAAGAATAATAATATTTAGCATTGTTTTACTGCTGTCAACATAATCAATGTTCAGAAACTTTATGGTTGTGCAATGTGTCAAGACTGATTTCTTACCTGCCTTGGTATTAAAGCTTGCGACACGTTAGGGGTTGTCACTGGTGCTGAATTTCTTGAACTGGGTGACACTGAATATTTTAGTCAAAAATTGTATGTAACCGAGCATAAAATGATAACACTATCAAAATCTACTAACGCTGAAATTTTCGACAAAACTTCCAAGCGACGCTTTTAAGCGCTTAAACACGAAAATAGGTGCCCACAATTATAATTAAACTGTTGCGATAAATTTTACACAAATTCAGCCGTCAATACGTTAAGTACAGGTCCGCTAAAAACAACACAATTTAGCCATTTATTTTTCGCTATTTTAACTTTAGAACCTTCCTTCGTTTGAAATTGCTAAAAGATGAAAATAATGATAGAGCAACGATGAAATTGGTTACCAACAAAATCAACACAAAACAGTTTTTTTGCCAATTTACTTGTCAGGGCATGTTTTTTTGCAGTGTGTTTTTTTTTGTCAAAATAAAAGGTTTGTTACCATTTGTACTTCTATGCACAGTCGCCATCTGTGTATAGTCGTGAGAACTGACTTAAGGTTGCATGCTTTAGGGTTTAGGCATTATTTAAACCAAATTCTAGTTAACACCGGTAGCTGAAACTCCTTTAAAAGTTATTTGGAAAATTTTACCTAAACATACCTACACAGCAAAAAAGTGATAATAAAGAGAAGCTGTGAAAAACATAAAAGCCCCGATATTACAGCGAGTTCCACTTTTAGAGCTGATAACTCTTCAATGACCCAACATTATTTGCATGAAACCTAGCTAAGAACCTGGCCGATTAACCTAAAATTATTTAAAAACCTCCAAATGGGGAACATGCGTGAAGAACAGAATTGCGTTTCATTGATACGATTTAGGAGAAAATTAAAAAAAAATACACTAAGCTTTGACCCGTTGATTAAGATTTTATATAGAATCAAAACTTATTAAAATTTTAATACTTCTTTTAAAATTTCTCTTTTTTTTTTTTTTTTTTTTTCTTTTTCTTCTTTTTTTTTGGGTTTAAATAGTTTATTTCAGCATCCTTATTTAATTTACGTATGCATGTATGTACTAAACATAACGAAAACACTTTATTGTACTAAAAACAGAAATTCAAATAGAAAGGCGAACTACGTAACATTTTAATTCGATGATATTGCGTTAAACATAGTAATTGATGAAATAAATGCTTTTTTTTTGTAAGGTCCTTATATTTAAACACGGAACAACAGCTGTGATGTCATTCCTGTCGTTGATTTTGTATAGTGTTTTTGCAGGGGGGTAAGATAAAAATTATGCATATTTCCTATTGGTTTAGGAACTACGATGTGTTAACTTATAATACCCCTATTTTTGAAGCAGGGGTTAAGAAACATAAAATCAGTAATAATCTTTATTTTGTATCCAATTTCCGAATATGAATGCACCACGTATGCTCCACTTGGGTGGCGGCACGCGAGCGCAGTCTCCTTAGCGGGCCTTCCTGTGCCCCTTCACGACACACGCTGAATTTTTATAGGCATTCCGTTCCGCGACAAACCAATGCGTGCATATTGAACCGAGGGCTGAAATAGATCGTGTGCAGTTTGCGGGGAGGATACGTTAAACTTTGAAAGTAAGGGTGGAAAAAAACTCTATATAGTTAAAGTACGTTTAAAATTTGACTGTAATTTACAAACAACGCGTGACCAAGATAACAAAATAAACACCTAATACGTGCATAACTAAGTAATAACTTGATATTGACTAGTTCTCAATTTACGAAACATTTATAGGTGTTTCACATAATTTTAAATAGACATCTAAAATTCCAAACACATTATTCCTTCTAAAAGCACATTAACAACATAATTGTACCACAAAGCGAAATTCGACGACCATTACTTTTATTCAAATCAATATTCATGAACGTATAAAGTAATTAATGTTCCATCTAATACCCGCAACAGATCCTATCGCCGCGTATACTCATGCGCTTCGTTATTTACAGCTCTTCATAAGAAATTTCTGGAAATAACAATATAGGTACTTTTAGGGGAACACGGTGATCTATATGCAAATGTTATAACCCGCTTATTATATTTCCCGGGTCGGAGAAAACAGTAAGCCGTGGAAATATAGCGCAGATACTACATCAAATTCTATTGAATAAACCGCCAGTGTGGGCGAAGTTTTAGAACCACATTCACCGCAAATTTCGACGGTGAGCAAACGGCTTTATGAGGAAAACATGTTTACCCAATTTACATTCTTTTGGAAATAATCCGATAATGGTGTTATATTGAAAATAAAACTGTACTTTTTGCCTAGTGTTACGAGGGAGTTCATTTGTTGTAGTATAATCCGACAGAAGAAAGCTATAAAACTGAATGGCTTGAATAAAATTAGGATGTTTACATCATTATCTCGCAACAACTCATTCAAGAAGCAATAAAACCGTCTCCTTGAGATTCTAATAATAAAGGCGTTAACACAGAAAGCATGCAAAACCTTAATTGCCCATTTGATTACAATGGGATTAAGCGTTGCGATATTTCAAATGTATTGAACATCAGCGATCAGAGAAAGCAAGTTAGTGCAGGACAAAAGCGATTAAAGTCGTGCCTATTTGTGTTTATTTCTGTGAAAGTCTTAACGAATTAATCCAGGCATGTCCGCTGCGAGCTGATTCACTTTGAGTCTCTTCCGGTGCCACTCGCACAAACTTCCCCTAGTTTTACGAAACCCTCCCGGAATTCCGTATTCATTTGTGGCATTACATTAGGCGTATTGTCCCAAAATGAGACGTTGAAAGAAAATACAAATGGGCCGCTTTTATTAAGTTTTTGGAATGCGATGCGGCGTGATAAAAGTTATTTCAACCTATTTCCAGAATAAAGACGTGTAACATACAGGCGATAAACTTTTTGTTCTGAATAAAGCGACTTATATTAGGGGACTGATGTTATGCAATATCGTAAATTCAAGTAAAACAGCCTAGGTGAATAAAATACTTTAATAAAATATTGGCAGGTTTCTGCGCAAAACCAAATACAAGTGAGTAAATTGGTATTATGTCACCCTTAAGATAAAAATACAATATGAAACCTAAATCTCAGGCGTTAACTATAAAGAAAAGCTGTTACAAAACAATCTAAAATTGCTCTTTTATTAAATCAAATTGAACACCATTCTCCATTATCCTTAACGTAGAAAATATCCGGGTTGATATTTTTCACTCTTTTCAGCAACCGCGACCAATATCATGTCTTACTTCATTGTCCGTCTTCACAATACGCTGTTGTGCTTCTCTGAAATATTGAATTGTCTCTTTTACTCTTTCATTTTGTAATCTTCTTGAGGAGGATACATAATAAAACGTAACACATATAAATGTGATTATTTTTTCTAAATGAATGTTTTCGTTTTACTTTTCTTCTTTTATCGCCAATTAGAACTCCAGGCTGTGAGGCCAATCTTCTATTAGACTTGGTATATTTTTTAGAAATACTAGTATAAAACACCCTTTACCTTTTATGCGTATGCATATATTTAACTAACCCCAAAAACATTGTGATTACAAATAAAGCCGTAAATACAGGGCGACCTTTAATACCCAATAATAATAGATTTGTCGGGCCACGTCACGGGGCTTCGTAAATGTATCCGAAATTATTGGCATGGAAAATTGAATCCTCCCTATACCTGCCCTGTTATTTATTCGGAATCAGAAAGCCGACCTGATTAATACGACTTCTGATTAAATATTTCGAATATCCAGACCCTCGGTTACGGGAAAGAATTACCAGAATGTTTTTTGTAATTTTACGCTTGGTTAGTTATCTTGTTTTATGTACTCTTCATTTATTTACACATAGCTACTGATTTACATGCAATGTATCAAATCAAATTGACTGCGGTAATACAGCGAAAAGAGCTGATGCAGTGTTAAATGACTGAATGAGGATAATTTGGACTATTAACAAGTGCGTACAATTTGAACATGCCAGTCAAATGCTATCGTTATAAATAAGCGTTTCGCGATCTTGCACACATGTGGTTTAATAATAATATGAATGCTTTATAAAGTAATTACACAAAATACATTAGTTAACAGTTTGTTTGGCAATAATTACTTTTAAATATTTAAACTGGAATTATTATTGTACTACTATAATTAATGTTTCATTCGCTTCAGTCTTTAAATTAGATTTGCGTGAAACCTTAAAATTGGTTCATGTTTCTGAAAGTTTGTGTTAACACTTAATTGGATTTCGTTGTTCGGCTCCGGCCCCACTTCCACGCGTTACCCAATCTATGTAATAGACTAATAGTTAATACCGGTAGTTAATGTACAAGTGAATCGGTCTAGTACTTTCTCAAGCACTTAGGTAGATACCTAATACAGACCTTACAATTTAGCTATAAACGTCATGTTTTGCGGTTTTAGGTATAATAAAATAAAATAAAATTATAACACTACTTCACATTAAGTGAACCTTTTTGAAAGGGAAAGTGACTCAATGTGGCATTTCATTTAATAAAGTTTTTTATGATAAGGAGAAGGACACACGAGCACTCGGGCCAGCAGATGGTAAGTGGAATCTGAGACCCATAGACATTTGAATTCTCAAGACTATCCTAAGACCTCAAATGCTTGCCAACCCTGAGGACTAAGATAGAATTCCTCTATGCTACTCATTTCACAGGTTGTCTTATCCCCACACCGGAACACAGCAATGCGAACACTGTTGCTTGGCGGGTGGTTAACGGATAAGGTGTTGGTATCGATCCGGACGGACCCTTCACAACCAACGCTAAATGTCAATTGTAAAACACTCAGCCTATGTGTGTAGCCTTGATCCAAAGGGCGGGGTTACTCTTGCTCAATGGTTAAGTGAAGGCAATTTATTCTTACTCTAAGTATAGGTATACTACCGTCATACTAACTGCATAGTTACAGTAGAAGCATCTTAAATTTAATGTTGTTATCAATAGAGTATAGTTTGCTTTGACTAACTACTACACTACATTGCAGTTAGCTGCCTTCTTTACTATTGCGGAAGTACAGGACCTGTTTATTCCGGGGTGGTGGTCAAAGCTTATATCTCAATAAATGGATATTGGTAGGAGGAAGCTGACCGTGATGTCGTTAGGCAGATAAAAAAATGGTTTAGTTTTTTTATATAAAATAGTCATACATAAGTGCGACAGTTTAGATATTTGATTGACTTCCTTCAGACGCCAAGCCTTCTCACTCAAATTGTGTCAAATTTATTTAATGGTGTTCCGAAATCTCTCATTTCTCGGCTCAGTGTCCGGCCGTATTACGGACCTTTTTCGACATAAGCGGTAACACATCTTCCGGGTCCATCAATCACCGACGCACGACACCCCTTACCTTATCTAAATCATCCTCAGATAAATCAAGTGGAAAATTGAAATCCCCCTGTACCAAAAACTTTGATGAACTTAATTCATTCACCTGATTAAATAATTGGAATACTTTGTTCAAAGCTTATAACAAATTACGTGGTTCTACAAATAAATGTAGGGTCCCGTGTTATCCTATTTGAAACGCAATTGGTTTGATTTGGTTGGCTTTAAACTGTAGATGGAGGGTATAATCTAATAAAACGGTGATTTTGAGATCAGATTAAACTGAACCTCGGTAGGCATTTGAATTTTTTTGTGTCGAGTCGTGTCAAGTTCCAGCCGATGCACAGGATGTATTACTGTTATTTAGCCGTCCCTATCACTGCCTAAGATTTATCAGGATTAGATTTTTCATAAATACGACAGCTGTTGTTAAAAATCTTGGTAAATTTTTGACATTTCTGTGTGTACTTTATTTTATATTCTTTTGAGAATCAAAATCTTTTATCAATTTTAAATGAAAATACTTAAATTTCCAAATACAATTTGAATAGCGCAGAAATGTTTCACCCTTTTGAACACTGTAACATCATCCTGAAGATATTAATCGCAAGTATTCGCCATAAATAAAATCGAATATACCATGCGAAACAATTGAATGCGTACAAAATATCATAAATCGTTCGCAATCTACGCGATAAAAACTATTGGATCTCAGCCATTGTGCAGAGGCGATGGTATCGAGACTATCGAGCCCATTGCACTTATCTTGTCGAGGCCGACGTTATAAAACAAAATTGCATCGTAGTTTGACTGTTTTTGTATCACTTGGATCAACACAATAGTGGTTCACTGGCATGGCGATTTTTTTGCTGTGTCGAGGTTGCTTGTACCAGGGGTTTTTATTGGTGTATATTTAGGTGTTTTTGAAGGTTTGATTGCAGATTTTTTTTTTTTATTAAATTGAATTCCTACCATTATTGAATAAATTGACACTAAAAGCCCCTCAAAAATAATAGAAAAATATGGGAGGATATGGATGAATGAACCAGTTGCTAATAATGTCATAGAAAAAAAAGGTATATTGAAAGACCTATAACAATTCTGTGTATAGAATCGGAGCGAACGTGAGAAGACATTTAACGTCTATGGTAGTACTATTGTTAAACACGATGTCTCTTTAAAAAAGGCGTCCCATTGACTTTAGCAGATTCTATCTAGAATGCGGGTTGATTCTGAGACTCCTTAGATCGAATTAAGATAAGGGTGCGTCCACACTCGGCACGTTCGTAAGTAATTGGACAGGGCGCGTGGGGCTATCGGCGCTCGTCAATCGTAATAAAACTCTGCAAAACGGCGGGATGCTAGCTAATGGCGGAGTGATGCGCTTTTGTTTTAGATGCAATCGATGCCTGATATCATCTATGTGTCCTCTAGCCCTATCTATTAGTAGTATCTATATTTAACGTTCTGTAAGTTTTATTAAACTAGTCCAAAAGACGTGGCCTTGGTTAAGCATCGTTTTGGTATCGCAAAATTGGATTTTGTTCATACTTAGCCAAATGTACATACATAACATCACGCCTTCATTCCCAGAGTGGGGTAGGCAGAACTACAGAAATACCAACAAATCTAAAAAGACTTGTTTATAATTCTATAACCACATTATGCACAATCAGGCCAATAAATTTACTAATGTATTAGTGATAGATAGGTTAAAAGCCCATCACCTAACATTAGTACAAACCCTTATTCCCTTAGTAGCCTCTTACGACATCCACGGGAAGACATGGAGTGGCACTATTCTAACCCAGCAACCACACAGGGGAAATTGACTTTGTTTGATAAAATATTCGTTCTTGTTTCAGGTATGAACATTTTTGCGGTCCTGACTGGTTTACAACTGGTAATCTTAGACCTCAGTTACTTCTCCCCTGCTTGGTTTGGTGCCACGCATGGCAAGGAGAGTTCTGCAGTGTGGCTCGCTGGAGTTACATTCGCTATAGAGCAAGTGCACGTGTGGCCATTGAAATAGTAAAACTTATTTAATCTGTGGTAAAATGCGTGTTGGTATATAAAAGTAATAAGAATATAAATTCCCCAGATGCCGTAAGAAAAATCGTAAAATTCAGTTGCACTCATATGTTTTGCATAATGATCTAACCGCATTCCAAACGCAACGTATTACTCCTCCATATCGTAAACTGCTTGTAAGAGTAAGCCCCCGCGATAACCTCGCATGGCATAAGTATAAATAACCACTAATAAATGTGTCGTTAAAACACGAATATATCCTGAGCACAGGAAATTGACGGTTGGCTTGATAGTCGGCCCTTAGCTTCATGTACTCCCAAATTAAAAGTTCAAACAGTTTTAATTAATATTTCCTAATGAACTCTGTGCCATGTGGTGCGGTGAAATATGGCATTAGAGAACGTACTTACAATTGACGGTTAAAATCATTCGCGAGCTGTCAGGGTTTATTGAAATCGTCGACAAATCAAGCTAAACAAAGCCGTCATTGTTTACGTGGTCAATAAAATTTAATTTGATCCCCGGAATTCATAGTCAAACGGGAGCAGTTATTGCGAAAGTTCAATGCTTCTTTTGTTATAGAAATACGATTTAAAAATAAAGTCTTTAAAAATAAGTGTTTTTTTCCGAATAGAGAACAAAGAGTGGTTCTATTTTTGAAATTCAGTCCGATCGGTTACGTCATTAGACAAGGAGTTTTGTTCAAGAAAGCCATAAACAAATGAACGCAATGAAATAACCATTCGTTACGCGCACGGCTTGTTATTTACTTGTGTTTTTTAAACTAATTAGTGAGTGACTTCTTGCTCCATACATAAATCCGGGCTTTTTTATACGGGTATGTACTTTTTAACTCCCAACGTTTTTCACGCATTCATTCGAAATTACTTTTAGTTACATCGTGATCAAGCCCGACAAAACCGAGTAACCAACCGAGTCGTAATAAGGTACCATGAAAAAGTTTTTGTTCTTTTTAGAGATTTTGATTGAACATTTTTTTCAGCATGACTCCGTCACTTTGGCGCTTTATGGTGCTCTCAAGTTATTACTGACGAGAAATTATGTCGCACATTTCGGGGATCATAAAATTCATATACGCGTTGCGTGGCATATTTGATTTTTATTGTTTTTCTGAACGCTACCCACACGTGTAGCCTTTTATAATGTATTGCGTAATGATACTCGCAGCAGATGTTTTGTTTCATAAGTGTAAAGTAATTAATTTCCGTAACCCAAGCTGCTCTGTTAAAATGTAGTAATCTTTTGTTCGAGATAGATACCTACTTTTAATATTTACATAAGACGATGTTGCGCTACAGTTCGTTTTGGTTACTCAAATAGTAATTATAGAAGTTAAAACAGCGTATATTCACGTGTTTTAAATTTCAACCGCGCGGAGGTCTTTGTGTAGTACGGATTTGCCTTCGGCATTAAAGATGTTGAAAAAAATGTATTCGCGTTGGTCTATGACGTGAACGCTGTTGGATTAATTTAATAACATTAAATGTGTCAAGATGTGAAATCGAAAGCAGTAACCAGGAATATTACATACTTTAAAATAATGAATAGGTAGGTAGTATGGATTATAGGAAAGTCGAAGGTACGCAAGAGTCCTAGACTTATCAATGACAAAGAAGTTGCGAGTTTAAGGACGTGGCATATTTTAGCTCTACGTGTCAGGATGTTCATGTTCTAAAAGTAAAATTAATATTTGATACGTTTATTTCGAGCTGTTTCTTCACCCTTTACAGACCAAAATCTTTAAAAAAAAATGTGTCGGATGTTCATTTATCCGACCTTTGTCACGCAAAACACAGAACGGCGTATCAGAAATGCCTAAGGTAAATTTTATTCAACCTTGTTAATAATAGAGACATACATAAAGGTTCATTTGTACGGCTAATACGCTCTTTTGTCTAAGAAAGAACTTTCTGACGTCACGTTCACTTCCACGGTGAGGCGCAGTGAGTTATTGCCAACTCCGACAAATGCAGCCCATGTGAATATATTAAAACTGTCATCGTGATGGGATTAATTCCGGTTGTAAGATTTGTATGGGATTTTAAACAGCGGTCGGACACATGTTAAGGACATTCAAGTGTTTCATTCTCGAGAATTCATAGGCTACAAACATTTATACTTAGGTAAATTTCTGAAAATCACATAAATGGTTGTACTTACTTCTTTATAGCATTGTCCGATATTGAATTTATATGGGTGGACATGAAACGGTGAAAGTTAAGTAGCTGATAAAACCATTTGAGAAAAAAAATATCTAACACTAAATAGTCTCTTAAGTAAAAATTGCTACATTGGAATGGTTTATTAACTACACGTTGATATCTACATATTTCAAATTGATTGTTTTAAGTGGTTTTTTGACGTATGGTGTTAAAATTGAATTTGTGTTCCATTATTTATATAATCTTAATTGCACAAAGATACAAATTTCAGTATAAAAGGTGGACTTAATGCCTAATGGCATTCTGTTCCAATTGACTGAAGAAAATTTCGACATCTCAACCATAAATTGGGCTACCTCCTCCGTTACTTCCAAGTTTGCAAATTGCACAGGCGATTTGCCTAATGCTCTAACCGCACCAACAATATATTACAAAACCGTATGTAAGTTTAAGTGTTAGAATATAACTTGTACGAAATCTACTGTCGCAGAAAGTCACAGAAAGTAACCATAAATAACAATTACGGTACATTCGTGTCCTAAGTTCGGCCAACAGGGGGCGCAGTGGGGCGCCTCTTGGGGTACATTTATGGGGTCCCTTTACTTTATTCTACGCTGTGTTAATGCACTTTGCTTATATGTACCTGGCTTTATGAGGATGTGATAGCCACTGTTTATTTATACACTTAGTTAACCTACTAATGTCGTCTAATGCTGACAAGTTTCAAAGTTGGTGCCTTCATTAAAGGGCGCTTACCTGAATATCGTCCCTTTACTTTCTCAACCTCTTATCTGCTCGAATAGTTTGGTAGAAAAGTAGTCTTTGTTCTTTTAGGAACATGAATGCTGTTCTTACTAATCAAAGTAATCAATAAGATATGATACGTGGTCTAGATAGTAAAGGGACGATATCCTCACATTTCTCGCTGTAGTCAAAAGCATAAACAAACGATCGTTTTAAAAGGAATCGATATTTAGTGTGCTAGCGGCCTAACCAAAATACTTTCCTTTTGCAATAGTCGACGCTCAGCCTAATCATTTGCTCTAGTGAACCAAATAGGGACATGTCACTTTAAAATGTTAGCTTCACCCTCCTCACTAGAAATTCTAAAATCAACGCTGGATTTCCATCGTAGAGCTACGGCATTTCCAGGTTACATGGGAATATCGTCCTAATCTTCGGATACTTGGCTTCAAGAAGGCGTATCTATTCAGAAATCAGATCCTTTTCAAAACGCGGGTACTTATTTCCATACGGCTCTGGGCATGTTATTGAAGAGTGCCTCTTTGAATTGCAAATGGGCTGGTCCTTGGGCGGGTTTCATTGAAATGTCAATTTGTTTTCTATTGGGGTTGCTTGTTTGGTTACCCCGGGACATATCGCCTTACTATTGTGCACCGCCTTATATTTGACGCGTCTTCTCCAAGTATACACTCTCAGAAAGCAACATTCTCGGCCTTTGTTTGCTTAGACGCCCCCGTGGCCCGCGCCATACTCTGTATTCATTGAGTCGTAAAATCAACTTATCGACACTCCAGGACCCAGCGAAAATATGATTCACGTTTTCGACGCCCGAAATAAAAACTCGTCGTTAAAAACTTGTGAAAAAGTTTAAATTGAAGAGTGCATTTGACAAAGTACGCTCCAATTTTAAGGATTCCTTTTTTTTCGGGGAGTTTTTTTATAGTAAGGGAGTTTGCGGTGTTCGCATCCTGTATATCCGACCATATCCGGTTTTTATTAGAACGGGTGTACCGAGTGGCTTCCGAGAGCTTTTGTGACTTTCGATATCGACCGAGCTTCCATTGTAAGCTGTATTATATCTCCGTCATTGAATTTTTAGAGCTCTTTGCGCCCCCTTATTATGTTGTAAATTCTGGTCACATGCTATTTCATACGACAATTTAAGCATGTCAATAAAAAGAGGATTATGTTGACAAAATAACGTTTGGTATTTTTACTCGTATTAGTACCATCTTCGTTATAAACCCTTCAGATTTTTTAATGTCTTTTATGAGAGGAGTTCATAAACACCATAAGTTACAAATTAATTTCAATGGCAGATCTTTTCGATACGAGTAAATTTGATAATTTGAAACGTAAGCGTATAATTGTTTAGTAACTTTAAGAGAGTTTACATTAAAAATTCTGCTTACCCGACTTTCAGGCTTGCATTAAAATTCTCTTCTCGGGCGCCAAACCGGCTCAAATGTTTTTGTTGTTGGACTCACCCGATTCCCTAATCGAATTAATGAGGCATTCGTGCTCGATTAAATCTATTAACAAGTTTTCGTTGCTTTGATGATTATAAAACAATTAAGACTGCGGATTTATACATTGAGATTCCAGAGGAACAATGCAATGAATTTTCATTAAATTAAGAAACCATTTTTAGAAATTACCTTTTAAATTAATTGTCTTTCTTCACAATAATATAATTTGACCGCATTTTTTTTCAAGATTATGACAGTGTGTTCCGTCAGGGTACCTATCCTTTTCCTCCAGACTGGAGGAAGAACCAACCTTTAGTTGACAAGTGCTTGTAAATCAAGTTACAAGTTTACAAGCTTAATACTTCTGATTTAGTTTTCGATCTTTGATAGGTATATTTGTCTTAAAGTGTAGTTTTTTTGTTGTAGGCTGACTTATATTTTAAAGTATGCGTTTGTTATATTAATGTGTTAATTACGCTATTTGTTATTTTTTATCGTTCCCGTTCCATTGTTTCTAAAGTTTAAGTGAATAATCAACTTATGTCTACTAGGGACTTGGATTGAAGACTATAAATCTAGGTACTCGCGGTCAATATCCGCTAAAAAATCAATTTAATAGTCGGATCATGCTCAGTGTAGGGTTCCAACGCCGTTACTACGACGCGACACGACTATCTCAAAAACAACAAATATGAACAACTTTTCTAATTAAAGTTCTTTAGTGATGATTTTTAAGTATAAACACTTCATTCGCCTGTATCTCAAGAACCAATGAAGTCTAATCACTAAACATTAAAATATACAGGGTGTTAGGTAATGAGTGGATAATCCTTGAACTATGGATAGAGGGCACTTAGGACGTTATGAAAAAGCTAAAATAGGTCTAGTAAAAGTCGCACGGTTTTCGAGATATTTGGACTTTTATTCGGATTTTTTGTCATTTTTCCTTATGTCCATGTTACGAAAAACCCTTAATTTCATGTATTAATTCATATTTTTTTCACTTTTTTCTTGCATGGTTAGAATCACTATGAACTAAGGAAGTTTTTAAAGCTACATGCCAAGTTTTTTTCATGACAACTTTTTAGTAAACTCACTAAGTTACTTTTTCCATACTAAGAAATCCCCGCGTTTGTTTTTCACGTAGTATGGAAAAACAGACTTTGTGCGTTTACTCAAAAATTGTCATGAAAAAAAACTGGGCATGTAGCTTTAAAAACTTCCTTAGTTCATAGTGATTCTCACCATGCAAGAAACAACAAAAAAAATTGAATTAATACATGAACTTAGGGGTTTTTCGTAACACGGACATAAGGAAAAATGACAAAAAATCCGATTAAAATGACCAATATGTCGGAAACTATTAACAATTGCTGAACATACATGGGGCTTAAATCGATAGCTTATGAGCTGCTCTATCAGCCCTATTCGGGTTATCCACTATTTACCAAACACCCTGTATATTGCAGTAGCAATTAACGAAAATCATAAACATAAAATTATATATCTCTAACTGGTAGCTTGCATCACATCTTGTTTGCTATGCAAAATTCTGCAAAGCTATGGAATGTCGACACTGTCGATACATAATCAAACTTTTCAATCTACTTCATAAAAGTAAAAAATCTGGAACCAATAAGAGTAAACCAGTGAACGGCCGAATAAATCCTACACTATCCTTAGCACTGCAAATAACCGCGGTTGTGCTGTTTAGAGAAACAGTTCGTGTTTACATTCCCACTGAGCCTGCAGCTACAAGTGCTAACCCTAAATCACGCAGTATTTGTTATTCCGTACCAGGATTTATTTAGTTTTTACTCCATTCAATTGGCAAGGTGAATGGACTTCGAATGTAAAAGTATTACCTAGCTTGTATGTCATTGCAAAGTTTTCGATTCCAAATACATTTCACAAAAAAAAATGTAGCTGTTATTTCAGGGATCAAGGAATACCAGATACTATTTGTATCTGTAGGTATTGCTTTTTCGACGATGTATTCTTTCTTAGCTGCATTTTTAAAATTTATATATTTATGTTTACTTTTCATACTAGAATTGAGTTCTAGAATTGACTCCGGACAAAAAACTATACATAAATATAAATATTTTATAATCAGAAATAGGACTCATCGTCAAAACATACATTTATATTTATTAAAGGATGTTACTATGATTAGGTATAAAAAATATGCTTATGACTTTCCTTCCACATTTCAGTCAGTCACTTGTCCAGCTTGTCTATTAATTGCTTGTCTTGTCTTTTTTTGGTCATATATACCGTCTTCAGCGTCTTAGTAATTGACGGGGTCAAGACCCCACAATCACGGGGTAGCCCAATCAAATTAGCTCCATAATGAGGAATCTGGCCAAGGAAAATACCGCATCAATTATGTATTGAGTAGTGAAAGTTTTGGACCATCTTCTTTCTTTTTTGGTGTTAGAAACAATGTGTAAAAAAAACCCCGAGAGTAACAGGGTAATCAATCATTGCTATAAAACGCCAAAAACCCACACAGCTAAAAATCTAGGGATATAATGTAAATTTGCGTTACTGTGAACTGTTTACCTAACTCAGCTGAACGGCGTTATACCATTGGTTTCGCAATACATTTTGAAACTTCGAAATTGCAAGTGTCATAAATTTGGTAATGATTGCATCTTTCTCGTAGACTTCAGAAATTGCAAATCCATTGAAAAGTCGTGCCTTCCGTGCTTATAGAAGTGAAATGATTTTTAGAAGAAATAATTTAGACGTAGACGAGTAAATGACTTGTAATCCTACCGACCGTTCTATTACTGGGACGAGATAGTATGTGTTTCGAAGTTCACAGAGCTTCCCACGTCGCTCATCCGTCGCATCAAACGGGGACCATCGAGCGAGCCGTCCACCCACAGCGGCGTGAATTAAAATATCAGCACATGTCAAAGCCACGCAGCCGTTAATGGCGGTTTTTATTAAACATTCTCATATCGCTCCATGTAAAAAAAAACGAAATGTATTGTTTAAAAATATCTGTATGCGACGGGCATTGATGTGAAAAGCCGTGAATTTTATCAACTGGTCGCCAGTTTTTGAATGGAAAGGTATACGGGAGGCTAAAATACAGAAGGTATTTATTGTTTTGCATTGCGGTCTCTTTTGTTGTAATTTGTTTTAATACGCTCCCTTTCGATCAATTTGAGCAACAGTCGCTTGTCAAGGAAAGTAAATGCCGCGTGATGTATGGCCACAGGAAGCGTCAATTGGTTTATTCAACTTCATTGTTTAAATTTATATACGCTCTGCAATTTTGGTGATCCTTTTGTTTCTGTAGCAATAAATCAATGGTTATTATTTTATTTTCGTTTTGCTGTACTCTTTTGTCACCTTTTTCAATTCCAGAATCAATAAAGCTGTTGCTTTTTAATTCAAATTCCCTACACTTTTATGATGCAAAGTTTTCTTATGAAGCCTAATACATGCAAAGCAAATTCACCAACCGAACCACTGAACACAAAGTGACGCATTTAAATTCTCAACTTACCTATTCCAAAAGAAAGAAAACATTTTCCAAGTTCGTACAACATAGAATGACTTGTTAAGAGTAACAATCGGCCAAATGCTGAGTGCCGTCTGCGTTCCCCTAATTCACTCACTGACTCACTCAGAATAATGGCATAACGAAGCTATTTAAGTTGAGACAAATTTGTCAATAATTTTGGCCTCAATTGATGTTGATCATGTAGCTCAGTATTGAGATTGGCAGAATGAAGGAATCAATATTACACATATGATATGTTATGACTTTAAAAGTTACCTAATTAGGCCTATGGTGTCTCAATTTTAAAAGTATCTATTGTATCACCCAAAACAGTAGAATAATAGCGACACGAGTATTTTTAAAGATTAATTTCACAAAGCAGTTTTAGGTTGATGTATACAAGTAAGATTTGTGATAAAATAAATATTTTGCACCGGTTATACGACTACTTAGAACAATGAAATGAGTTATTTTCGTTCATTATCATGTGTTAAGGGCACTCAAGTTACTAAAGTAAAGAACACTCAAACTTTGATATAATAACTCACACCAAAAAATTCGAATCCGAAGCGCTAAGTGTCATTACGCAAGATATATTTCTCATCGTCATTATCTCGTGAGTCATCTACTGAGAAATGGATTACATTTTTGAGTTTCCATTCCATTGCCCCCGTTGCCTGGGGAGGGCTCAATTTGACTGATGATACCCATCGGAGATTATTTTCTTAGATTAAATTTGTAATTTCTTTTAGCAACAAATTACAGATTGGTGGAAAAGACGGTCGTTTCTCTGATCAATAGTTCCCAGACGTAAAAAGTTATAAGAACCCTCGTTACTACCCGGGCTTGTGTAAAGAAAAACTCATAATAGGCTATTATAACTTTGTGCTTTGTGCCTAATTGTAGATTTTCATATTATTCTCGTACGAAATTGCTTAATATAATTAATATTTTGTACTCATTTCATTGAAGCATATGTACGAGGAGAATCCTAAATACAAATTTAAAATACAGACATGTGTTGGTTAGTGTTTTGCCCCTACTTTCAAGCCAAAACGAAGGTGTTTGCTCAAAATACTAGATATTTGGACTTACATATTCAGTAGTCACATCATATTTCCCAAAAATAAACCTTTGACTTCGGAGTAGGACTTCACTGACAAACTCAAACCTAAATCCTAATTGAGGCTGACACCTATGTCAGCTACCAAATTGCTAAACATAAAGCGGCATCTCTAATTTTGTAATTAATCTGTAATACCATCTCCAAATTTGCTGTCTTCCTCCCCGCAGTGACAAGTATTTTTCCAGCCCGCTCGATCAGGCTAACTCAACAATCGGAACGCCCAAACTTATGTCATTAAAAGATTGAAAGATTACTCGTTCACTTGTTTGGGGTAAAAATCCACCCCACGGAAGATTTATCTCATTAGTTAAATGGTGCGTCTAGACTCTGAGAGTTACGACGACTTGTGAAATTTTTGGGAGCTGTCGTTTTGCAGGGATAGAGTAAAAAAGAAGAGTTTGGCTGGGAGATGGTTTCGGCTAATGGCGGTGGTAAGTTTAAGTTTCATCAAAAATTAAACCATCATTTATGAGGTTGAAGAATAAAAGTTAACGACATTATTTGGTTGTACCACGTTTTACTCAATATTAACTGAAAACAGCATTTATGTTTGTAAATTAACATGTGCCTAATTGTAAATTTTAAATTGTAAATGATCTTTGATATTCAAAAAATGTTCTGTTTGAATCCATATTGAATTAAATAGTTGACTTCTAATTCACTTTGACTTTAAGTGTTTTTACAGAAATCGTAATAATTTTGCTCAGTTTGGAACTCTGTATTTCAGTATACATATTTGTTATAACTTTACGAGTAATCAAGTCGCCTATTACAACAAAACATATTACCGTCGGTAAGATAAAAGTTTCACCCGCTTCGCAGATAAAAATAAATAATCATATAATCAGAGCCAATCGTATCGCCAGTCGTAGTAAATTACACAGCGCATCAGTTTTTATGAGATTAGGTACGTTTTATGACTACGCGGAATGAAGGAATGCCTTATGTCCCGTGGGGGATGGTTATTGGAAAACTTTGCACTGGATTAGATTTGATTAGGCTGACTCCGGCCAATATAGTAAGACCTTAAAGTCTGTACGCGGATTAGTACAGACGAAGGATGCAAATACTTTGGTAATTCAATCGGAGTTTCAAATCGTGAAGCGCGTTGACTTAGTTGATCTATCGATTCTGTGTTTATGATGTAAAGTCGCAAACTTACTTAGTTGAGCGATGCCTGTGTTAATTATGTCAGTTGGCAAATGGTGGAGTCTAAACTTGTGAAAAAATATGAAGTTTAAAATTGTCATTAGTGGTTTAGAGACTAATGTATATCTTAGGAATTCTCCTCATTACATTATATCATATGCCAAAAGAATAACATGCAGTTCAATTTGTAATTTCGTTGAAACGAACAGCCAATATCGCAAGTCTATCAATCATCAAGCAGCATAAGCAAATGCTTGGTTTTGTAACAAATGTCAATTTCTCACTTGAAGAGGGTACAGTCCGTTATTATGCCTTTGACAAGTTAACGACTCGCTGCCAGCCTTCGACATTTTCTGAAGGAATAACTGAGAATTATAATAACAAGGGACAAAATAATGCCTTAAAAACAGCGTCGGAGACTGACATAACTACTTATTCAAAAATAATTATAGTTTAATTTGTATATCTTATTATTGGGGGACGTTGTTCGTTAGTAGTACGTAATAATTCAAAGTATGCTAAACCTATATTACTTAAAGTGTGTGTATACATAAGTCAGCAAATGGTAGTTAAACTATTTAATTTTGTGAATAAGGTAAACACTTCAGTTCAAATAACAATATCTGCGCAACCATCTTCTTTAAATTCTCCCAAGACGTAAGAGTTCGCGGAATTTTATTATAAATTTAAGTAATGTTTACTTAAAATTCGGCCCTCTATTCTACTGAGTAGAATGATATTGCCTGTGAAGTGTTATCGTATTGTTTTCTGGGCCTATATTCTACTGCGTTATAATAACAATATCGTTTTTGAAGTGTTTCATAATCGTTTATGTCATAGTCGCCATTATTGTAAATGACTTAAGAGCTATCAAAACGTTGACAATACGGAAACGTCAAAGACGATATCGTTATTACTGTATAGAGTCTGGCAAACGGAAGCTGTCCCAGAGAAATAGCGGCAATTTCAAAAAACCTGCAGCTGTTTACTCTGACTGTACATTGAATAAACGGAGTTGATACTATTTAATTTCCTGATGTTTTCACATCAGTGTTTGAGTGTCAACTCCGTTTATTCAGTGTAAAAAACCGCACTTTTCTTGAAATTGCCGCTCTTTCTCTGGGACAGCTTTCGTTTGCCAGACTATAGAATCCCAGCCCTGGTCGGCCTTCATTACTGTCAAGTAAATAAGCTCTTAACGTTGACAATATAATAACACGTCAAAGGTAATATTGTTTTACCGTGTAGAATAGAGGCCCTGACAAGAATTTTTCCAGCCAGCTCGATTAGGTTAACTCATATCTACAAATGTGGTAAAATAACATCGCCAGTGGGCCGAGCACGCTTCCACGAGACAATTTTTGACATAGGGCCAGGACACTAATTCGTCGTAAGTATAAAGGACTAAAGCTTAAAATAAAAGTGTGTTTTGTGTGATTTGAGTCCTTTTATTACTAAGCAACTTAATCCCCGGTTGGCTGTCATTTTAATAATTTCATAATAATATTTGACACTAGTTCCCGTTTGACGTCATTTGACACTAAGTCCGTGGCATCCTAAATAATAACCCCCTTACTAATAAACGTTGTATAAGCTTGGAATAGTCATACCATGCTTTGTTCTTATCTGTCGAATTCAAAATGTCGCAATGACAGATAAGGACAAAGCATGGTATAGCTAATCCTCGTAAGGTTGTGTGGGTGTTATAATTTTCTTTCCCGAAACAAAACATTAAAATGTGTATACCTACTCGTACGTGCAGTACAAAAAGAAACTCAACGTCACGTTGTTTCTATGAAGTGCATGTCGACCATGTATGATCTAATAGGAGTTAAAGACCTTCAAAGTATTAAGTAAAGTGTTTTATTTCTTATGTTATGACACAAATTGAAAGAGATTAAATACCTTTCAGCGGGCTCATGTCAAGTATATTACTTTACGTCTACTTCCAGTTTGTTTGACTAAAGGCCCCCGTAATCGCTACGTCGCCACTCATTGTACCCCAATTCAAAGTGCCCTCTCAAAATAAACAGTACGTGCTCCCGGCGTTTTCCAGCCGTCTTAAGCTCACTCGAGTTTCAATCTTCCAAAGTATTCAATATACTGCCACAAAACTCATTGCATTAACAGAACATCAGCAAATACCATTTTTCTATTGTGTTACCACTTCAAGGATATGTTTCCATTTTCTTGGAATAAACGTAATATGAGATAAATGTGGTTTGTTCATTTGATATGCTTCTTTAGGTCGTGTTTATTGTAATTGATTACCTACTTATTACTGATTGTGAACTCTTAAAATACATACATACATACATAACATCACGCCTTCATTCCCAGAGTGGGGTAGGCAGAGCTACAGAAATACCAACAACTCTAAAAAGACTTGTTGATAATTCTGTAACCACATTTTGCACAATCAGGCCAAGAAGTTTACTAGTTGATAATTTACACATAAAAGAAGGAGGTGTACATAGTCGTTATCATTCTTCCTCTCTTGTTTTTTTGTTACATATCTTAACATATAAAAAAGGTGTCAATTATTTATAGAATATGTTTATGGTGTCTTCGAAGATCCTTAAAATTGTGAAACGGTTTGTTCCATAAGCCATAAAACAATAACGTTTTTGTACCAAATAATGGTTATTGGCTTAGGCAGGGCTTACAGCACAATACAATTGGGTCGGGATAGGCAATATTTTCCTTTATCAATATTTCCCCCGCTACACCTTACGTGGCAAAACTGCCCCTTGTTTATTGTTCCACCACCGAGTCACGTAAACATCTACTTTTATCTTTTTTAGTGACAATTTAGAAGCGAAGCGCGACTTTTGTAGCCGTTCCCGTAATTTAGGAGGGAAATTTTGACATAGATAATGCCTTAGTACGGCTTAATTAACTTTATTAGAATTTATTTGGTGAAACGTGCCCCTGGGCGTTACAGAGCCCTTTATCCGCGCGATGGCAAACCGGCGAAATCTGCTTTCAGGCACGTTAATGCGCTAATGCGCTTACGTTCGTATTTTCATCTTTTTAATTGCTTTATGCTGACTGAATAAAAATGCGAACTCTCAAATTATGCTGCCCAAAAAAATTTGGCCGTACAGTTCTTAGATTTTTTTCTGATGACTAAATACAAAACAGCTTCATTGCAAAACGAAAAACTGTTCAATTCTTAAAAGGATATCCATAAAGACGTAGACGCCTGTCAAAAAAACGTGTTTAAAGTGCTACACTCAAAGTGGCTTTTAAAATTTAATTTGATATGATTATCCAACGGTTATTAGTACCAGATGAAAAGGGTTTGCAAATTGAGCCAGCAGAAACTAACACGTTATGAGCTCCGGAGGTACCGCGGTAATACCTTAATATAAATTAGTTTTCCGAGGGAGGTAAATTGTACGCACTCGAAATAAAATGAACAAAGGGCGGCCCTAACTTTATATTTGTAATAGCTCATATTGCTTTCTTGATTGTTTAAACGATTTCCCCTTTTGTGTATACATCTGGGTAGATTTAATTTCACCAAAGACAATGTATATTGCTGCTGATATTCATTTACGATCCTTCTATACTTTCTTGAAACCTTTTAACGTATTTTCCAAGCAGATTTTTTGGTCTGGTAGCAAAAAAAGTAAAGCCTACATGATGGATATCGTTCCCTAAAAGCTAGCGTCAGAAAAACTGAAAAGCCGCGTACTAAAGCATTCCACTCCATCCAAGCGATTTTTAATTGTCAACTGAAACTAGGTTTCCGCTCTATAAACTGTACACGCGTATTCCTGTTAGTTTGTTTTCAGCAAAACAAAGGAGCGTTGAAACAAAAGCAAATTGGCTCAACTTATTGATGCCAGCATTTGCATCGCGCGCCCTGACCGATGCCTCTTGGCGGATTCAAAGCCAGTGATTTAGCTTGTCTGTGAGGCAGGGGTTGTAAACGCTAGACGCAGAACGTCGGCATTAGTCAGTGTTGAGCGCAAGGGCCCCGTCGTTTGTTACCCCTGGCTACGATTATTTGACCATCATTTGGCATTCAAGACACGCGCTGTTTTCGCTGAGAAGGTTTTATTTTCGACGCTGTTGTCTCGTCTTATCACATTGTGCTATAGGAATAGTGCTGACCTGTTTTATTTTCTCCAATATTGGTAATATTGTAACAATAGTTCGTTTTTTACTTTCTAACAAGTGGTAGTAGGACCTTGTGCTAGGTTCGTCCGGATCGCTATCACCGCCAACCAACAGTATTCTATTTTTTTTTGGTATGACATAAGACAACCGGTAAAATGACTATGACATGTGTCAGGATTTACTTCTTATCGGCCGGACACTATAGCATGAAGACATTCCATTTAAGTCCTCATTGTTGGCGACGCATTTGCAGTCTTAGAATTGCAATCTTGAGATTGAAAATATAACCTGTAAGCTCGTCTGGCTTCTTCATGCCATAAAAAACCGAATCTGGTATATATTGCTCACAGATATTTTTTTATTTTTCCAGGTATGGATCATTACAAATTGGTATCATTCTTCACCTCGTGCCTCGCGTGAGTACTCCTATTGTAGCGGAGCGCACGACAGTCATCAGTTTAAATTTGTACGGGCCGAGTCGAAATAGGAAAATGGATAACTGGACTGGCAAATAGTGCACAGTGCAGCCCACAGAGGCATGCCTCTCACGCTGCTACTATTTCACGTCCCATGGGGAATGGCACAACCGTGTTAATTATTCGTGGACTCCGGCCGCGGCCAATTCATATTTGCTCATAGAACCGCTCAAATATGATATATAGACTCCAGTTTTTGACAAACTTTCATCAACAGACCGTTTTCCATTTCCATCCATCCACGAAACGAGTATAAAATTTATGTTTCCCCGAACACGCATTGCCGGATACTATTAAAACAACAAATTGCAGTCGATAAAGTTGCAATACCGGGAATTAAAAAATGCGCTATATCAAGGGTCGATAAAGTAGAAATTCGGATGTTTCCAACATCAACCTTTTCTCACTTGGATGGTGCAAATAAATGAACTTATTGCTTAAACGACAAGGTTGAAAATCGTTTGATAGATGGTAGGAATTGGTATTGGTTTTGGGTTTGGTCTGTATCGTTTGTTTGGCCATCGCGCAGTCCCACAAGTGGCTAGCCGTCATTAATTAGGATTAGCGTGCACTGCGCTAATTCCTGATACAAATGAGTGCGGCTGTGTAGGCTTTCTCTCACTGCATGCAGCTTTAATGAGCTCTTTGGTATGCAGTTCAGTGTGTAAAATATTATTATCATACGTATTTAACGAGACGCGTTTCGCTCACTTTAAAACTAAGGAAATGATCATACCGATAACGTTTAATGATATCAACCTAAGAAAAAACAATGTTCTTATACTTAATTCCAAGCCTATATTAGTCAGACCCTTGGCAACATAGTATGCATCATTGACGGAGCAATTTGTCATTCGTACTCCGCCGTTCCATACTACTCGGTTCTCAACTCGGAGAGCAAATGGAGCGAATCCCTCCGGCAAGCTTATAAAAATGGTCGTTACCTCCAACATTTAGAAATTGCAAGAAAACAAGACGTTGTCTTAGTATTTAATAATATTAATACACTGTCAAATTTTATAAAGAAACGGCAGCTCGAAAATAATAACTTGCTTTCACTTACGGCATAAGTGATACTTAGTTTTCATAATCTGTGTTTTTTATTCACTCTCATCAACATGTTTGCATACATACTCTTAGATATGGCACAAAAAAACGTCAATACCTGTGTTACGTTTGTCAACGAAATTTTGTTTCGGCGCCATATTCGTGCGGGCTTCGAGAAACGGAAACGGTCGGCAAAAAATTGACAAGCAACAGATGCGCCAGCCGTTTTTTGCTGGTAACAGGTGCCCGGTACATCTACATCGACAAAATATCGTGGTTTATTTTTGCTGTTATCTGCTAAAAACATAATCGGTGCAGATATTATGTTCACCAATGAACAACAAAGCGATATACTGTGTTGAATTACAGTGGTTCTATTTGTAATTTTTCAGTGAACATACCTAGTTTTCTCAATTGAACATCATAATATAGAAGGCAACTATCAAGTTAAATTTGGATATTCTGATTCACGTCCAATACAGCTAGATGCACAACGCTAGTGCACAACATATTCCGCTATACATATTGTACTGTTATTCTTATTCTGTACTATAAACACTATAAGAACCGGAGTTGCAATTGCTTAAGATCGTGTTCACATTACATTTAAGATGTGATTAATAACATCGCTCTACTTTTTGGACTAGTTTTTGACTATTACTGTAATTCTGCCCTAGAAATCACTAGGAATAAACGGAATGACAAAAAAACATTTAATGTTTATGATTATTATTGCCAAATTAGAATCGAAGTGAGTAATGGAGTACAGTTTCAAAGTTCGAGCTCACTGACTTAATGTAACGGAAGAAATCTGATTGTTGGAGCGTATCTTCGATTTAACGAAATAACAATAGATTGCGATGATCCCGTTCGATGCTGGTCGAAACTATTAGAGTCATTAACGGCATTAGGTACGGGAAAGTATAGAAATGAATACAAGGTAGCAGAGGATAGCGGAGCACATCCTAACTTTTTTTTTGTTTATTACACCCCTTCTGAACAGAAAAATAACTCGAGCTGTGTTTTGACAAATTTTCAAACTTAAAGCAATAACTCCGTAAAGTTTAGTCTTTTTTCGTTTACATACTTGTAGTGAAAAGTTGCGTAAAACCATGCCTTAATCCCACTTGCTTTCACTTGTACCTATTCATATCCAAGCGATTTATATCACAGTTAAATCTCATTTTTAGGGTTGCATAGTCAAACTAGGATATAGTTTCGCCATGTCCGTCCGTCCGACCGCAGCCTAGCTCAGAGACTCTTCGTACTAAAAAGCTCTAATTTGGCATGAATATTAGTAACGTCAACAAAGAGGTAAAATAAAATCTTGAATTATTTTTTTGTGTACCTCTCCTAAACGTAACGTGGGGATGTATATATTATGCCTTAAAGCGCAAATTTGTGTTAGGGTCAAGTGTCACCCCCCCCCCCGACCCCTATAGCCAGAATTACAAATACAAAAATCTGAAAAATATTTTTAATAAAAGCGCATATAACGAATTTAAAAGGAAAACTATCATGCCGAGATACTGGCGATTAAAGTCTTCATATCTACTAGAATCATCAAAGACGGCACCAAATTACTTTAAATATAAAATTAGTCATTACTTGTTGTTTTTTATGTTTGTAGTAGTTAACAGCTTCGGAACCTACACTGAGCATGGTCCGATAGGCTATTGCCCGTTTTTTATATATTTAAATAGTAACAATAAGAATCACAGTATAACATCACACAAGCATATTATTTATTATCTCTCCATAGTTTCGAAAACTAACCCGCCTCTATTGTAGCCATCGACAAACAGAAATTCCACAAAGCGTTGTCTGTCAACCGTCGTTCATTCAAAAATTGATGTACAATGAGCCAACCTTGTGGAGTCCACACTAATACTCTCTAAGCCGTCTCTGTGACCTTTATGTTTATTCAACGTCTTAAAACGTTTGAATAGGCTAACTGCTAGTCACAAAATTATAGGTTTAACAGGTGGATATACTATGCAATCTATGTTTGCTATCTAGACTAAGTGAAATTCAATTTTGTAATTGGATACTTATGTTAATGGTATACTTTGTCTTCATTTCCGTTTTCAACTCCTGTCTCAAACACAATTTTGCCGGTTAGCGTTGTACCTACTTGCCTAAGTCCTTGCCCAGTACTGTAAGCCTGACTTGTTCTAAGCCCATAGTTTAGGCAGAGCTCTTGACAAATGAGGAGCAGCACCTGAGCCAGGGCATATGGGGCCGAGGGGAGCTGACGTGTTGTCCTTTAATACATTAAATTGGAACATTTGCGCTAGGAAGGGACCTCGCGAGATAATGTGCCGTCATGCGAGATGGATTGATACGGTAGATGTTTATGTTAAACCTTTGTAGATATTATAATATAATCAAAAAATATGCATGTGAGAATTCGTTTGTACTGGACACACATAATGTTATATGTTATTTTAATAAATACAGGGTGGCCCTAATAGTGATATTCAATTTTTTTTATATACTCCACACACCAAGGTGTATCTGAAAATACCCCATGTACCTATATTCCGCGATTTTTCGTAGTTTAGAAGGTATGGTTTTTTTCAATGTGAATATATTTGTGTGTTTTCTACCAGACCGACAAAAGGCATAACACTTTTCATGGTTGTTTTTGCAACTTTATCATCTTGTTTCATTCTTTCATGCGTAAAATAACTAACTACACTAAACCCGAAAAAGGGGTCAAAAATGAAAATTGTAGGTTTGAGTTGGACGGAGAAATTTTTTCATAATTATCTTATAAATCGAAATGGATAAGTCAAAGGTATTTTTAAAAACTGCAGCGGTTTATCAGCTTTTAAATAATAAAAAGATGGTTTTTAATAGCCCATTTGACGCTGAAATCAGCTTCCAAAATTGAAGTCGTTTTATTTACCAATTATCTCAAAGTAAATGCATCATTATACAAACTTATTATTCCGCAAATGTTTGGTTTTTAAATTGTTATATTTGAAAAATACTTTATTTGCAAATGATGTAAACAAATAATAAATAAATATCAATTTATTTCATAATTTCCTGAATGTTAAGGTATTGTTATTGTATTTATTATTCCACCATACGATTTGTTTGACAAATTCATTTATTTACTATATAAGAGCATCACAAAAAACCGTATTATAGCAAACCAATTTTTAGCAAGTTATTCATTCATAAACAACGTGTCAAATAGTATTGTTTCTGACATTTCTTTTCATACACCTTTAAATGAAATTGTTAGTTTCCTGTTGTTGTGTAATTGTAGGGTTCTATATTAGAAACGGACCCCAAGAAGAGTGCAATTCGGTCGGTTGGTCTCTACGTTTGCTATAAGCGTCCAAGTAAAAATACTCGTTCATGTGGAGTTATCATAATATTGTTATCCTTGTGGCTTAGGGGTCCTATTTTTATTGCGTTTTCATTAGGTATAAATATCGTTTCAGTCCGTTTCACTGTTAGCTTACATACTAAAATATCTAAATTTTGACCAACTTGCCGTTGTTTCAACCGCCTGAAACATGTTTTCAGTCCGATTTAGGCCACCTACTTATGGTCAAATGACCGGGATCCCAAACAATGCATTATGTAAAACGTGTTTTAGCCCGGCATTGTTTAACCAATTAAAATTGATAGAAAAATAGGTGATCAATGTTTCAAGTGACATGATACAAAATGAAACTTTGTATTTATGTACTTGAATGAATTGTAAAACCTGCATGTTGTATGAAGATTAATTCAGGAATCATAGCTTTTGCGAAACGTTGTTTGAGAAATGTTTTCGAAAAAACTTTTCATAAAATTCCAGTTATTTTACGATATGAACGAGGATCCAAAGATCATGTAAAAAAGAAAACACTTAAAATATTTACTATTTTTTAAGCCGTTCAGGTACAAAAACACATTTTATAACTTCTGAACTACGTAAAATCGCGGAACATAAAGGGTTATTTTTAGTTAAGGACTCAATTAAGGATTAATTTTAGATAAGGACTTGTTAAAAAAATTGGGACATCCTGTATATTGCTGGTCTATTATATCCAACCATTTTGCAATGTAGGCAAATTCAACAGTGAATACCTTCGCACTGTATATTATTTTGTTATCGGTCATGACATGTGTCAATGCGTTCTTCGTTCTCTTAACAGTATTATTTAACTATTAACGGAGATAAAGTTTTTCAATTTAGGTACAATTAAGGGTTTAAGCACAGGCTGATTTAGATGATACCCTTCAAAAACTGCCAGGCAAATAAGCTAGTTACGAAATAGTAGCAAGCTAAACAACTGCGTACTGACGCTTAAGTTAAATTTACGACTAATAAATTATAGTTATCAAATAAATCCACGTTTAATGCGTTTTACAGACTATTCTAAAGTTTTTAAACAATTGCCATGCATTAGCTGCTGCTCACAATACTTGACAGTGCAATCGCCGAAATAGGTACGAGCATTCTCTTCGCCCCAGAGAACAAATAAAGATATTCCAAGGAACGCGTAGCTTCGTTACTCACGGAACCGTACGTGACGCCTCGTAGCATTTATTTCCCAGGTTGCAGTGAGCGCAAAAAGACGTAAGACGTTCCTACGTCACGTATTCCGTACGGAAATTACGCCAATCCGAGCTTATTTGACTGAAATCCGTACCTACTAAGTATATAATTTGCTTACTGTGCGCTGGTTACTAGTACCACAGCCGTGACGAATCAGCTAAATCATTAAGACGAATTAAAAGTAAATATTATCTTTATATATAATTTAAAAAATGGGTACCTACAGAATAATAAGAGGTAATTTAAGACAGAAAAAAAGAATAATATTTAATTTGAGTCAAAAAAGCACCTCCACCAACTTAATACTTAAATGTAGGAAATAAATCCAACATAATATTTTTTCAGAACTAGTTATTTGAACTTAGTAATAGTAGAAACCTTTTTCTATTGTATTGAATAATGTTAATAGCTTTCGCACACGCGTTCGTTCTACCTCTGAAATATCATATTCTCAGGGATAGAAAGTAGCTGTCACATCTCATCATAATTATATATTCGGGAAAAAAATGCGTCAATTCTTTATTCCAGCACAACCATTTCCAAAGTTTTGAGTGTGCCTAAATGTGTATCTAAATATGAATTCGAAATTACTTCATAATTATAAGGAATTATTTAGTGATTGGCGCAATGTCAATAATTTTAAATTACTTTATTTGACTTCTACTGCAACACTTCTTGTTTCGTAGCCATCTCAAATGCTAACAAGTGCAATTACAATTACCCCAAGTGCAGATGACAGCAATTATAGACCCCAGGGTCATTTATCGTTAGCTCGGTGGTTAGCCGGAGTCAGTCCTGCCAATTAGTTCCCAGACGCCACCGTGCGTGCTGGGGGCGCCACTGCCACTCGTTAAGAGACACGTAAGACGAACTAAACCTCGTTATCGTCCAGCTGTAATTTATGTGTACTGTGACCATTGAAAATTCCAAATGTAATTTACCAAGTTTAAGTGTTATGTAAATTGTTGTAAGCAAGTAAAGCCAATATTATTTATATTACAATCTCGTAAAAAAAAGAATATTAAATAAGTTCCCTTGGAAAATTAAAACGCGACCTACTTACTGAGTGTTAGAAAGGTCTTTTCGCAAGTGAGGTTCTACGAAATTAAAAAAACTGGGAGCGCGTCTATACGCGATTAACTTTATTAGAGTTCATTTGGACGGACGCTTGTAGCTTACTAATAGCCCCGTTATCCTTTACCAGAATCAGGACACTTAAGCCTTCGAACAAAAAGTCTATTCACCAACATATTTTGAAAACGGAACGGACGTTGGAAAAGCAAACAATTATGTAGATGATATCATTTGCACAGCGGCTGATTATTAATCATTTTGTAAAACTTTTTTAAAAACGCTGAACAAAAACAGTAACTATTGAGCATCGGTTAGACAACTGTACCATACAATTTTGGCAGCAAAGTGTGTCACAGTTGAAATTTACTGCCTTAATCCATGGCATCAATATTATGCCTCTTAGTTTAGGTTATTTTCAGTTTTAAGCGCCGCCGAAAAGTTAAAGTGAGTATTAAAACATGACATACTATGGATAGTTTCACCACGTCATGAAAACTCATACATAGAGTAATGCCTCCATTACTATTACATTATATGCGCCGGTTGTGTATCTATTATTTCATCGAAACACCTTTCATCGAATGTATCATTTGGTCGAACGCTATTTTCTGCTGAAACCTTAATGTTTTCAGGGTATCTTAAACATCTAACCTAACCTATGCTACGTAATTAATGTTTAAGATACCCTGAAAACATTATGGTTCCAGCAGAAAATAACGTTCGATGAGATGAAAATCGATCAAATGATACATTCGATGAAGTGATAAGATACCGTATTCTACCCCTACTATGAGTAGACTGAATATGTCATCAAAAATATTTGTAATCCAGATTGATTGTTGAGGTTTTGGTTAGTCTGAGCACGGGATCAAAAGACGGTAAATTTTTTGAGTAATTTTATCCGACAGCAATAGCTATCTTACTCTAAATTGTTGAAATAGGAAGAGACGTGTCCGTGTTGACTAGCAATTATCGCTCAAAAAATTTGCAACCGTGCACGTTTAGGTTAAAAGCTTTTAACCTGGTCAAAACTTGGTTGTCGTATCTCCACTTTTCCAGATTATACCTTTGTAAAGAATTTTATATTGGAAGAAGAGTAGTTTGACAAAAAAGTACTTTTTACATCTTAAACTATTGTTTGTATATTTTAGTTTAAAGGAATATACTTGCAACAGTGTCTTTGGACCAAAGATGGATAACGTAAACGTCAATTTGAAGAGTGGGGCGGTAATAAAACAATATAATATGTTTAAGCTTAGGTACTTTGTGTAATCGTAAAAAACACTAGCTTTTAACTCATTACTACGAATAGTTTCTTGATTATCGAGCGAAGTTTTCCCAAGCTAATAAGTGAATAACAGGCGTTACGTAAGTGGCTCTTTGTAATTTTTAACTCTGCTACTTTCATTGGCTATTAGTTTCGATGACGTTCGTATTGTAACGTTTATTTCTTAGTGGAGAAATCGGAAGGATCGAGTTCCTATTAGGAATGCTGAAATGTTTTTATATTTTCACGTCACCTCAAAGATCAAAGTGGAACTTTTCTGTTCAAGGAAATTTTGTTGCCAGTATAAAATATAAACTCAATGAAATATGAAAATAGTATGCACATAATCGACTAAAATTTATTTTTCGTAAGTTTAACCTCCTAAGACCCAACATACAACGAAATTTGCTAATGGAATATGAACCTATTACAAATGCAATAGAGTCAATTTTCTAGTTTGATTGTCCCTCATAAAAACAAAGGAAAACCTATTTTATTTCCTAGGCATTCCATCTTAGTCCTCAGGGTTGGCAACGCATTTGAGGTCTTAGGATTATAGTCTTGAGAATTCAAATGTCTATGGGTCTCAGATTCCTCTTACCATCAGGTGGCCTGAGTGCTCGTGTACCTTCTCCTTAAAAAAAAATGTACAATTTTTTGTACGAGAGGCCTTAGGAGGGTAAATAACTAAGTTTGTTTCATCACTAAGATCTTCTATTTTGCTCATAGGTGATGTTAAAAGCAGTATGTATCACACGGTAGCAAAATTATTTCCACCTTGGGTAACCCTTGAAGAATCCCCCGCTACGCTCAGGAGGGCAAGCACAAGTGGTCCGCGACTTGTTTGTGGCTCGGATCTCCCTTTCCGTCTAGTCTGTAACGATAGAGACGCACTGAGCGACAAGCAAGAAAATACAACTTGTGCTAAGCGTACAGGATTCAATGTACGCCCGGTAAAGACAAAGACGGCAATCCACAGCATATTAATTCCACACGCTGTTGTAAGAAAGAGATAAATATTACTATGTCACAAAGGTCATATTGATTCAGAAAATGTAAACACGCTATTATGAGCGGATAACGTTTCTAAATATAAATTAACATTCGTAATAAGATGGTAAAAAACAATTTAAATAAGATTAGCGGAATGATTTCTCCATTAGTTGTATTCACGGAGTCACAAAAGCGTCTATAATCGCAGTTTACCTGACTCCTGCACGAGGGTCTCGCTCGTGGGCATCAGGAGGGCTCTGCTAGGGGTCCGCAGGCTGCATTTGACGAGTGCCGCGGGCGACACCTCGGAAAATTGGACGGGAAATATAATTGGAAAATTATGCGGCTCCGCCACTTTCCAGTTAGTGCATCTACCGGTTATGGAGTGCTCGAGGGTAAATATTGTTTTCGCGTGTGTTAATAGCTTTAACGGGATCAGGGGATTTTAAATTGAAAATTTTACAGGTGTTTTTTTTGTTATAATTTTTTGGCAATAGCTTATGAATAATGTATTCATTTCATATCCATTACATGTGAAATTGTACCTTTTTGGACGCAGTTGAGGATTTGCTAAATTATTTACTATCAAAGTTTAACTTTTCGGGATTTAATTGATGTATTTTTTAAGAGATAAATGTTTGCAATAAAGAAAATGTAAATCTGACAATTATGTCATGACTTAAATCGTTTCTAAACAAATCAATAGCGAGCACTTACAGAGTAAAGTTGTTCAAGTCGAACTCGAGAACGGCTGATAAATAAAATTGTATCCAACGGTATCTAACTTCGTTTGTAGTTCGTATTATCCATGTCGTTTGATGTTTGTAACAGTTTGATATTACTTTTGAGGGTTCAATAGTTGAGATGTGAACTTACTTTTGATATTAGTTTTGTTTTCATTTTATCTTAACTACTCGTAGCAATATATTTTCAACAGACGTTTTCTAATTAGGCTTTAACATTATTCATACAAATGACCCAACTGAACAATAGAACGAGATTGGTTACTTTTATTCTATTCATTATTTTGCAAGATGAAATAACGGCTAATAAAATACACATAACGGCTTTATTAGTTGGGATAACCTTTGAAACCGAATGGACATCCTCTTCGCCAGCACAGTCAGCGGTTGATGTCGGTCATGTTTTTATTATTTCTACAAAGGACGTCTATCCCTATTACACCCGAGTCGCTCCGCTGCATGTCGATAACCCTCCCCACTCATTCGGAATACCCATCGACACACTGTCACTTCCTGCTTTTTTGAAACGTCACATTTTCCAATTTCCCTCTGACTGTCGCTGCCACATTTGTCGCAGCGGTACTTTGTAATAAAGTTACCAGAAGGATAATAAAGTGGTCCATCGTGCTTCAGCCAATTTTACTTGTCATATAATATCATCCCGTCATTTACTTAGAAAGTGTTTAAAGATTTAATTTCTAATACCTATCTGGTTGCTATGCTATGGATGCCATAGTAGCCACTAAACGATAGAACGCTCTTAGACCATTTCCTTATACGCTTATTTGTTAGTCGATGCCGTCATAGATCGTTAACTTAAACGATGTCAAGTGATACGATGTTTCGTTAATAAACCTGTTGAGATCACTGTTAGTTTTATCACACGGAAAAGCTCTTGCGACCAAGTGATTTCAATTACAAGTTCCACCCATCTCAATTTATATCGGCGCTATATTTAAAATGTAACCTACGTAACTTGGTAATAGAATTTCCGCAAACTCACGCAATCCCGCAGATCGCATTAACTAACTCAACCGCAATAGTTTTAAAACACCCAAAATACATTACGGGAGGATCCACGAAATTTTACAGCCACAATTACAATTTCTGTCTCAAGAGATTCGTGTTTACTATCCTCATACGTCGCCCTTAAATAATGGGAGGTATCTTACGGTTACAGAATTTACGGCTGTGGGTTAGAAACTATACTCGTATGTCGTAATTCCTCAGGATTGTGTTGTGAGTTTGTAATTTGTATTCAAACTTGCGTATTACTTCGTATTATCGTTTTAGCAAGTAGACTACCGATAAAGTTAAAACATCTTCAGAGTTTAATATCTTAACCGAAGCGAGGGACACGTTCAGAGCCCCCCGTTGACAGCTAAATGTTTGGCAAACAGCACGTGATCGGAGGCTGTGCGATCGGCTTTCTGCGCTTTTACATACGCCGAACACGCCGCTGAAACTGTTTGACTTCGGATTATGGCATTCTAAAAAAATATCGGTAATCTTTAGGTAAATATGGTGTGCCGAGGAAGATTTGTAGCGAGTTAGCAAAGAGATCTGCGGATTCAAACAAATTGATTCAAACAAGGAAAAGTCCCGTGTTCTAAAGATTACATCTGTTATTTTGGTATTTGGTTAATACTATAAATAAGCTATATCAATTTGACTCTTTAAAAACAAAAGTCAGACAAATCAGATACCTGCGGCTCCGCGTTAATCTGCATTTCGTCCAAGATTAATACCGTGAAGTCACGATGCCTTTATTGGCAAACAGGGGTTGATAATTAATCTGGACAGATGGATGGTCGGATGCCAGGTGAGGAATACAAATCACTGACGCCTGGGACGTAGAACGTGCAATGAACGTCGTGCGGTGGTGATGAAATTGTCCGTGTTTTAAATTTAAAATACACCCGCAAATTGCAGATGTGACGCACATGACGGATGAGTTGATCTGTTAATTTTTCAAATTTATTTGGTGGTCAAATCCGAAGTGTATAATGGAGGACAGCCTTGTCTGCTGGCATGTAGTTTTTAAGTGGTCTATATCGTCTGTCATTAAATTAAAGTTCCGTTCTTATTTCATACCGCTTTTTACTATAATAAGTGTAACTTAGTTTACTTATGTATATTTTTGAAAGTCAATATTTGAAAGGATAATTTGCAGTTTCGGTTTGCGAGTCATATTTGTCGAAAGTCATAAAATATATTCATAAGTTTTAATTTCGTTATGTGTTACACATCATAATTGTAAAAGGTAATGTTACTTATTTTTCATAGCAGTTATAAGGACTAAAGATGTTTTACATCAAATTTAAACTAACAGAATCGGTCTAAACTTGTTCGCTCACTTCAACCAACAGAATGGTATTAACTAAAAACATTATGACTTAATAATAAAATACCCTAAAATTTTATTAAATAATTGTCAATAATCCCTCTTCCCCTTATAGAAATGAATTTATAAAGTAAGAAAATTATAATGTTTAACATTATGGATCATTAATGTTAGAATTATTTAGTGTTACGCTTTATTTTTTTTACTACTATCGATACTTATGAGTAATCAAAAGTTTATGGGTGTCAAATGTATTCCAGTTTTAGATCTATTCTAAAACACGCAATATACCTATAACTTTGATTAAAAAAGGGAATTTATCTGAAATAAAAATATGATACGAATTATCTTCAGAACGCCTCTCTAGTTACTTTTTTTTTAAACAGTAAATATTTATAATATATCTAGATTTATACTCACGCGGATCATTTAAATAAACGAAGAGCAAATAAAAACCAAAGTTATAAACTCCAATAACAGTTATTTTAATTAGTAATATAAGACCTTAAAGATTTTTATAAATATTTATCCAACTAAACGTTTAATTACGCATCTCTAAAATCGGAGAGTTTATATTACGCAAAATAAATTAGCATTCCGCGCAGTCGGTATTTCCTTTGAAGTTCAAGAAGTTTTACTGCAATGATATAGGAGCCCTTTCCACAGGCGAAATAATTAGAAAATGCGATATGGCTATCAAATTCTTCAAAGGTGATTTAAAGCGGTATTAAAGAGTAAAGTGATATGAGCATCGTAGTTCACGGTCCATGAATCAGTTTTAGACTAAAGTTGATTAGTGGCGAGTAGAATTGACCGTAATAGCGGCGTAGGTGGGCTGTTGAGCCGTGTAATGACATGTTGACCCTATTGAGACCGTGACGTCATCATACTAGACCACCGTCAAAGAAACCGCAATCTAACCATCCTTTTCCTTTGTAAATTTGTTTAAAACGATCTGAAATATCTTCGTGAAAGTCAATTACGTTTGAAGTTCACGAGGTAATAAACAAATGCGGGGTGAAGGCATGTCGGTTTGTTTGCGGGCAATAAACTGGGGCTGCAGCGGCGCAGCCCGGTAGGCATCAACTAGTAATTAATGGTCTGACAACAAAGACAGGGGTGAAATTGGATCAATTTGCGAGATATTCAACATCGTTATATAGACGCTTCTGCAAACAAATGCATTTCCGAAGAGTTCTTAGATCAATATGTTCAAACTAGAACAATACAAAAGTGTTATGCAATATTATACGCACGGAGCGGTTCTAAAAACGATTTAAATTTATATAGCCCATGGGACGCCGTAAATATCCGGGAGCAATAAAGAGAGTCTAAAATGTTCCCCATAAAAATTCCACAAATTCAGCACATATTGAGTGGTCTCCAGTTTTGAGTACAATGGGTTTCGGAGGTGGCACCGACCCTCGTATTTAGCTATTGTTTTAAGTGGGCTACACTTCGTTACGCCCCTGCACTCGAATTTTTGAGATCGGGCTTTTTATATTTTTTAGAAGACCCTCACGCTAAACTGATAATGACGGCGGAGGGAGCCCAACTTCAGCATTACCTCGGAAATTTATTGTTACGGATGCGCTTTCGTTTACTGTAAATAGGTCCGTTAATGGTAATCCCAGGAACTGTAGCACCTGCTTCGAGATGGAAGGTTATATATGATGTTTTTGTGCAGAATCATTACGCTTTTCTTCGATTACAAGGGCTTAAGGAGATGAGTAACGTGCTCGCCGCAGGTGCTTTAACCACAGGGGTGGATACATACAAACCGCAGGAACCATTTGTCTCATTTTCCTCAATTACGACGTTTTCTGCGGCCGGCGTGGAGTCACATGTCAAAAGGGGTGAACTCGGTTGTCACTGATGTCGGAATTTATTCACTTTGAATTTTGTTTAACAATTGCTTACTGTTATTTTTATCCTGGACTTAATAGTTTAGTCGAAATAAACTTTTCGTAGTTTCATATTTAAGTAAGTATATGCTTAATTTCCCTTAATAATGTAGCTTTCTAATGAAATAAGAAGTATATGACGTAATTTAACAAGTACCTAGCCAACTGTCTCAGAACTTTGGTTAAGTCTACTACTAAGATACTCGTAGTAAGGTACTTTTGTACTTAGCGCCAGACCAGACTAAACCATGTCCCCGCTTTAATTATGCACGTAGCATTAATTTTCGGCTTTTCGACTATCGTCAACCGATTTCGAGATTTTCGTCTGCAATAGAAGACAGAGTACAATCGTGTTTGTTCCAAGTTTCCCGGCGTTCCCCCTGGCGCATCAGATCCGAGGGGAAGGTAGGCTTAATTAGAAAATAATGCCTACCCGATTAATCACAATACCCTGTTCGTACTTACACTGTTTTATTCTCGCCTTGTACCAGAATAAGACCCCTGATTGTCATGCGGTCTTGAGGCTGATTTCCAATGGGACACGGTTAGGGGACGTCTCCGGTAGACCTGAAACTGACTCGGTTCGTTGCACCAACGTATTGCGATTTGCCTATTGTAAGGTTGTGGTAAGTCAAAGGTGATGTTAAAAGGTGTTTAGAGGAAAGGGTCGGGTTTTTTACAGCGAGTCCTTTTTATGTCTCGTAAAAGGGTCGAGTGAATTACTCACACAGGACTGTAACAGGAATTTAAATATTTTTTTAACATTTTTGGATCTACTGCAGTGTTGTATCTCCACAAAAGGATATTACGACACATCAACAAAGCCACAACACAGGCTTGCTAATGAATTACCCGTCACGCATCCGCAAATCCGTCCGAAGCGCTTGTTAGGAATGAAATGAACATAATTGGTAATACAAAACCGCGTGGGGAACCAGGGCCGTTATGAAGCATACAAATTTTCCGCAAACCCTTTAATCCGGCGCTCGCTTATTTCACTTGTCCCCTCGTTGGCGAATTTGTCCGCGACCCCCGCTCTCCCTGATGCCCGTTGATGTAATTTCAGTGATGCCTCCAAGGTATAAACGTCTGCAAAATTCATACAAAGCTTTGATGCGGTAGTCTAGAACATAATGTCTTTCTGTGAGGTGAAAGTTTTCTTGTTAAGTGTTGCGCTGGGGAGCGAATATAAATCGAATAGAAAATTTATGGAATTGCGCACTTGTTTGCTTGTGAAGACCTAAAAGGTTTCATAAAATTGAAAACACACCCAACATTGTAACGTAGTTCATATTTTCACAGCAAGGGGTTAACAGCGTATGTTCATAGACTTGTCGCTTACTCCTCCAATGGAGTTTTACTCGCACATCATACATGTAAGTTTTTCACAACAGCGAGCGGGAAGCCCGCTCTTTCATATGGGAATTCAATACAAAGTCTCCCAGCCAATTTGCATGCTTGTGTGCAAGAGGTTTTCCTCAAACTTATTATTTATATCATAAAAGTTCATCTCCCACGTCCGTCGGCTTTCATCAGACTCGTACTAAATCAACATAAATCTTGTTTTTCGCCTCGTTTATTTTCATGAGCACTGACATGCTTTTGTTTAAGAATTACCGGCAAAATTTATTGCCGAAATGACTTTTTCGATTTAGGTTATATTTGTAGCTTGTTTTGTTGTAGATGTCGTAATTTTCCTTGTGGATGTATCGTATAAAATGCAGCTCGTTGGAAAACTCGTGGAGGAAGGAAGGGGCCGGGAACGCGGGCTGCATACTTAAAACATTGTAAAAAACTCCATGCGTCTCGGTTGCAGAAAAAATACATTTGTGATTCTGAACAAATGGCGGCGTAATAAGTTTTTTGATGCCTACAGCACGGCTCCTCCCGGAGGAGAACAATGATACTTGTCAACAGCTTAGTGTTACCCACCGGTACGTTCGTTGAATATGATCATGTTATGAGACCCTGGTCCTGTCGTAAACCAAACGGAAATTTTATTAATCTTTTCACGTTCCATACATTCACAATTTGTTGTGTAGTTACATATTCTGAAAAGACTCTGAAGCTACAAAAAAATATCAAATTTTCGAGTTTATTTCACCAAAATGTTTACCAATCCCGTATAAATAAGCAAAAGTGTTAAATAAATCGTTCAAGAATATGAATGGTCGTCACAGTAGGATGTCAATACGCGTACGTAAAATAAAAACAGTAGCTTTAACTTTCGTAAATAAATTGTCTACCAAAATTATTTTTAAGTAATTTTAAATATCAGAGCAATTAAAAGTTTTCTTCAACATCAACAAAATCCAACATAATTTTTAATATACTCAGAAAATCTGTCACTAAATAAATAACCGCTACGGCTACTCAATCCAAAATGAATTAATCAAAGACATCAAAGCCTCGTTAGTGTTTATACAGTAACTCCTGCATTTGCTATTCACACAACACATACTTGTGTTAAGAAAATGTTTGAAATAACGAGACGTGAGCGGCTGAATGGAACAGACACCCTCGACACCGGCTTGTGCTCAGACACGATCTGCGGTGCGACACCTACATAACAACACACTTCCGTGGACACGTGTGTAAGCAAGTAACGTAGTTAAATCCATTTTTAATTTAATTTCAACTATTTTGTAGTAGTATCTCTAATTGAAGCGGGTACCTCATTTATAATTAACCATAACATTTAAAACCTTTTCATTGTATCATTTTCACAATCGGTAAGTCAGTTTTAAATCCACGCACCATTTTGAATTTTGCACATGCTATACGGATTATATTACTCTTTACACGAATCTTTTTTAGACTTCGGAAAATGTATAAAAAAAAACTATTAAATCAGTAACGATCCTACCTATATACAAACAGTTAGACCCAGTAAGGCCTTTTCTTTTCATTTTTAGGATTTTACGTTTCGTGTAACAATTTAACGCGCCACTGTTTGTTTAGGTGGCGTATAAATATACAGAAAATTTCGTTTAAATTGTGTAATTTGACGTTTGTGATGTGCATTCGAATACCAAATGGCGTCGTATCTTGTTAAATAGACGAAAGTAAGCGATTCTCTATGGAGAGAGCGATTATTTACCTAAAATTCAGAGATTATAAACTAAAATTTAAGTTTAGATTCCATTTGTCCAAATTTGTCCCACTATCTCCTTTTTACCCAAATATGAGATCTGTTGCGGTAAGTAAATGTTTTAAGTTTAAAAAGCTTATTTTAATAGAAAATCAAAATTTAAAGCAATAAATACAATAAAACAGAGCAAAAAATCGGTTTCAACGAAGTGTTAAGATACTAATTATAATCTATTTACTGTAGCAGAAGGGTAACTTACTATAGCGCTGCAGCGTCACGTGCTGCGAAATAAATTGCTATAAAGTTAATTAAACAGTTTCGCCGGGGCTCGGCTATCAGAACACCAACTTATTTGGTTTTCTTTTGAATTAAGCTGCGACTTAAACTTGTACGGTGAATTTCATTGTTTTAATTAATGTCTTTCTTACAAAGATTACTAAGGCTAAGGACCCATATAACTTAAATTCAAATTGGCCTAGCAAAGATGTAAAAGCCGCTAAAGTTTTTGTTTTCTATCGACTCGAAATGTATGGAGTATACATAAGATCTGTAGTTACTTACAAAAATTATGTCGATTTGTTAATTACGAAACTTTTGACGATTTTCGATAATCGTTAACTTAGCGTTAAACATTTTGACTAGGCTCCCTGAAACAAGAATTTATGGCAATTTTAATTTTGGCTATATACGTATGAATCTTTGCAAGTTTCTAGCATTTACAAGATTTACTTAAAACCTTTAATGCGAAGTAGTTTTTTACGATACCGTCGTCTTTTATGTAGTATATTTTTTTGTAATGAATATAAAAAAACTGAAATAATAATCATTAGTTGATTATTTAATACCGATTAAAATATGAAAATAGTTCATATGACATATCATTATGATAAAAGGTAAAAGGTTAAATATTTACAGTTAGACTATTCCATAGTCGACTATCCTTATAATTTGATTCTAATTCCCAATTACCTTGTTCGCAGGATGTTCCGGGCAGAACCTGCGGATATTCCCCCTTCACAAGCAGCAGACGGTGGCGGTGGGGAAGTCCGTGGTGCTGACGTGCCAGGCGGACGCCCCGGACCCAGGACTCGTGACCCCGCCGCAGTGGAGGGACCCTAAGGGACAGGTCATCAATGAAGCTTCGTGAGTACCTATTACTTACCTTTGCCAGTTTTTACAATTATAGTATTAAGAAATTATGTGAAGTTCACAAATTAATGTTTCTAATGAAGAAACGTCACTTCGGAAGCATTTTATTTACTTGTATTTGATCTCTGGGGTCGACTTTTGAATCTCATCCAGTGATGATGGCCAATTTTTATATGTTCTGGAAGTTTTTTTTTTTTAAACTGATGTTAACACGCCTAATTATAACCATAATGATAAGTATCCTTGCCCACAGCACTCGTAAACGTTATCGCGCGTGACTTAATTTTCATTTTCATCGTGAGATTCACAAATTGAATACCTCTGAATATTGTTCTATCATTAGCAGCATGTTTATCGTGTTACTGTTATTCGTGATCATGACCATCCATTGTCAACAGCCCTGGAACTCGACCTGAAATCTACACGGAGCCGAGCCCGACGAAGCAACTGCAGCTGCTGTACATTTCGTCTATAACACCTGCTATGGCCGGGGAGTACACATGTGTGTCTTCTTACACCAACATACCCTTGAACGCTAGCGTCGTGTTAGATACGTTTAGTAAGTATTTTGTATTACTTACTTACCTAAGATTTCATGGTTTATAGCTGGGCATAAAAATGTTATGAGATTTTGGGCAACATTGTAAACAAAATTACACATACATTACTATAAGGATTATAATTAGTACCTAATTAAATTTATTTTAAATCTCATACACCTTATTTTGAAGATCTTTAATGTTCTTTGTTTTAAGTTGTCTTTGTTTTTCAGTTGCTATCACATGGACTAATGCTGACGAAAGTCAATTTGCAACCAAAGGCAAAGATTTTAAAGTGATGTGCGAAGTGACTGCTGAACCAGCTCCTTCTGTAAATTGGTTTAAGGATGGAACATCCGTAAGTAAACAAATATAGATCGGATTTAAATAATTGCAAGTTTTAACGGTTTCCAGTATATTGAATTATGTCTCAATTATTTTAAATATTACTATTGCTTAATTGTAAATGGCAAAGAATTTGTTTAATCAGAAGACCTTTTTTTAGATTAATACTGGTGACAGATACGTGATTCATGCAAATGGCCTCGTGATTAAAGGAATTGAAGAAAGTGACGACGGAACGTACACTTGCAGGGCTGTTGTTATTCAAACTGGTGAACTCGCGGAAAGAAATATAAAATTAGAGGTATTTAAACACAAAATAAAATATTGAATCGTATATACATTCTTCTAAGAGCCAAAGTATTTAATAAATGTGATATTTCCAGGTATATACAGCACCAGAAATGGAAGAGCGTGAACCAAGAGTGGAAATCAAAGAAGGGGGTTCAGCGGCTATTACGTGTAAAGCAAGAGGAAAGCCTCCTCCAAAGTACTCATGGATTAGGGCTTCAACGCGAGAGGTACGATTATAACATACATTTTACAAATATTCTACTGAAAACCATGAAAAACTTTTAAAATAACTTACCTACTCGTATTTTTTCTAGAATTTGGCATCAACTTCCCGGTTTAGTGTCAATGAAATAAGTGGACTACTAACTTTCGATCGAGTGGAAGCGGGAGATTACGGTAAATACATCTGCAGTGCTGTAAATCAAGCCGGACAAAATGAGACTGAAATTGAAGTTGAAGTGTTAGTGCCACCGAAGATTTTCGAATTGCTGAATATGACATTTGCTGAGAAAACCGAAGGCAGATTAGAATGCAAAGCTACCGGGCGACCAGCGCCACGGATAAGGTTCCGTAAACTGTCGAGTGCCGAACCATTTGTAAACGGGCCGAATAACGACGGAAGGTAAAGTATATTTGATAGTTTAAAATGTTGTCTTTTTCGTTTTGGTCTATGGTAAATTGCAATAAAGTATTATTTTTTTTCAGAATTAATATTGAAACGAGTTCACATCAAACCGGTGATCAAATGCAGACAAGGGCTGTTATTACTGTTTCTCAGCTGAACAGAACAGATGATGGTTTATACGAATGTATAGCTAATAACGAAGGTAGGTTATTAGATTGTTTCTCGATTACACTGAGTGTATCAAAAAATACTTAATAACTTAAATATTTTTTCTAACAGGTGGTGAAGCAAGAAAGAATGGGCACTTGACAGTTGAATTTAAGCCCGTATTTAATCCAGAATCCAACATTCCGTTGACATGGAGTTGGAACTCTCAGCCAGTCAATATTAGTTGTATTGCCGAAAGTATTCCTAATGCCACAATTAAATGGAGGTAAAAATATCGTCTGTGAAAAAGTATTATATGCCCTTTAAAACCTGTGTTCAGTATATTCAAGATTATTTTTATTCATTACAGATTCCATGAGTTGGATCTGGTAGAGTCACCTCAAGTTAGGATTTATGGAGCAGGGCCCTTCAGTCACATACTTGTTACCCCGACGGATCGTGGTTTGTACGGTGTGTACAAGTGCATCGCCACCAACAGGCATGGAGAAGCAGTCCATACCACTCAACTTAGGGAAGCCTTTGTACCTGGACCTGTAGTTCAAGTAAGATACATCATAATCAAACTGTTTGACAACATAATAGGTATATTTTTTTCATAACTGAAAGGTTGTCACTCTTATCCAAGAATAACTGTAATGATGCTTTGGTTTCATAACTATCTCATCTTTTTCCAGGCTCGTCAAGAAACTTTAACAGCAACGTCTGTTTCTTTCAACATCATCGGCCCTGCAGAAAATATGAGCCCTCCAGTGCTGGCTTTTACAGCTCAATACAAAGAAAACGAGAACTTCGACTGGAATTTCGCAATGAACCGAACTTGGTCGGTGAACTCTCCATACGTCGTTGAAAATTTGAAACCCATGCACTCATACGACTTCCGATTTGCGGCCGTCAACATGGTGGGAGCTGGTAGTTGGGGAGCTCCGATTTCCGTCATCATGCCGAGAAGGTAATAAATAGTAAAATGTTAACAATCAACTCAATTACTCATAATTATAATGATGTAGATTAAAACAAAATATTCGATTGATTAGGTCCGCGCCAGAGCAACCCAAATGGAGAGAGGAACCTCCCAGCCCTGAAACACTGATCCACGGAAAGTACGCTGATAGGTTCGAACTTCAATGGAGAGTACCAGCTCACAACGGTGAACCTATCGACATGTATGAAATTAGCTATTGCCCTGTAAGTATGAGTGCCACATTTGTTGAAAACATTTCGGTTCCATCATCCATATTTATTATTAATAAAACCTAATTTGTGGTTAAAAAGTATAGCATATGTCCAATTTGACTAATTTGGTCAAGATACGTACTTTTTCATCAACTGATGCTATTTCCAACAGGTGCTGAAAGTGAGCGGAGAATGGCAACTGTCGTCTGAATCTCAATGTTTTAGTGAAGAACTCAAGTCCTACGAGACCATAAGCTATGAAGTTATTGGCCTACATCCAGATACCCGCTACCGCATGCAAGTCCGGGCTCACAATATCCTGGGCTACTCCAAACCCGCGTACCTCTACATCCAGACCGCCCTTGGTGAGTACAACCAAGAGAGTAACGAGGTGTTTAGCCGCGCTGGCATCTACGATGTGTATACAGCGCCTAACCCATTTTATCCATCTGCAGCGTCCTCAGCTGCACCTTCTATATTCATCGCCTTTGCTTTAGTGTATTTGTTTTTGTGATGTGTGTTTTAAGTTCTGATTTTGTGCACATAACAGTTATACAAAATCATAGTTCAGTTGGCTCTACAAGAGCAACGCAACGAAGTTGTTTGTGTGAACATTGATTTTCTTTTAAGTAATGAAATTTTAGCTTTATGTGTAAGTACAATTCTGTTTATTTTATAGAGTATTTTTTGTATATTACCTTGTACTCGTTTGTCATACATAACTGATTTATTTTGTTTTATTATTTCATTTATTCTGTAATTCATTTTATAAATAAGACAACTTTTTGATTTTGTATTTGACAAAACTTTTGATTTTATTATCTTGCCCTTAGACTATGTGACTGATATTTTATAAGTCAATTAAGGTACAAATAAAACATTTTATGTATTTTATAATAACCCAGTAATGTTTTGTGATTTTTTTTAATGTTAAATTGTGTTGGCATGTTATAATTTGTGTTGTCAGTTAAACTAACGTTTTTGCAAACACCAGTTTGAGTTTGGCAATGTTTCTATTTTTAGCTTATGGTACTAGACATTTTCAGCTTATGTTTAATGAAGATATTATATTATGTTGGTGTTAATTTATTGCGAATGGTGAGTTATTTGTTTCTTATTTTAAAGCCTGACAAGATTCTATTTGGCCCTATCTCAATACATATTTGTATTGAAATAGGGCCAAATAGAATCTTGTCAGGCTTTACTTACTTTTCTGTTTTTTGGCATTAGATCACTGTTAGAATAATATGCAAGTATGAATATTTATATGCAATTATATCATTAAAAATGTTTTCTAGGTAACCCAAATGGAAGTCCAACAAATTTCAGATGGACTCAAACTAAAACGGAATCTCTGATAGCTATATATCTTCTTCAATATTTAGTAAACAATAATTAAATATTAGCCTGATAATAAATGATCAGTTTAAAATATTTAAATTAAGACTACTGTTATTATCTGGAAAAAGACTTGTTGAGATAAGCAATATGTTGGTTTGTAAATAAATATATTATTTACGTTATCTATCATTAAATGATTTGATAAAGTTTTCTTAGTGAAATTATCATACTATATGACTAAATCAAAAGATGGGGTTTGATTAGTAATTATTTGGAATATTACAGTGACTATGTGTGAAAAAGATTTTAGGTCCTGCGTTAGATAGAGTAATCGCTAATGAATTAACACTGCCAAAATATAACGTCGTAAAAGTGTACATGATAAACATATTCATAACTTTAAGATTTTGAAACTTCGTGAGTTGCAATCGTGTTTACGAGTTTTTGATAACTATTTTATCTTTTTAATAGATTATTGTGAAAATCAATAGTTATATGTAGTAGCGATATTGTAAAGAATGTTGTCCAACGGAAAGATAAAGGGAAAAATGAAGGTATTGAAAGTAATAGAGAATAAGAAACTCAGATAGGCACGTTATATCAAATGAAGGATTCGATTGTGATCTGAAAGAAAAACGACCAATGTGAGAAAAAATAAATGTTTCCAAAACAGAATTAGCTTATCATTTTTAGTTTATTCCTAGAAATGAAGTACTGTTTAAAAACAGAACTTTGTTTCTTCGCAAGTTCTATGATCAATTTGTGTTAGTTTGGAGAATGTCCATCCCAAGCAAAAACCCCAAAAGAAAGCTGTCAAGATGCTTATCAAGAATTTAATTCATTCCTTGAATGTCGATCACCCGACCAGTGTTTGTGTCGCCCTGACCGCCTCCGGGTAAATATACTTTGTGTTGATAAATAGATAATAGTTAACAACTCTGCTGTATAGTTTCCTTTGGAATGAACCTAATTACTATACTGCATGATCCACTTAGCTGTGTACACCAAAATGTGATTCCCCTCCCCCCTTAGCATGGTCATATAACTACTTATATTCAATGACTATTCAACCAGAACGACACACCATACTTCCATGTATTCATTCAGATATTCCTTTTTACGCTATTTAGCTGAAGTAAAACAGTAGTGTTCATTATACTTATTGGGCCTTAGGATCTCATGTAGATTTCTTGATTATTTTCGTCCACGCATGGATAGTTAAATCTTTGGAACTGCCAAAGAACTACATTTGATATAGTGAACCTGAATGACTTTAATGAATCTCAAAATCCGTGATCTGGCAGTTTCACTTTTTATAGGTCCTTGTTGGATAATTATATTCGTTGATGGTAGTGGATATTGTTGTTTGAATATATCAAAAAGATTTCAATTGAAAGTCAAAGACTGTTGGCAAGTTAATGGTATTGATAAATTCAAACCGCAATGATCATCGATTAGTATAAGTAGGGTTTATGACTAAGGTGATGGTTTAATAGATTCCCATCAAAATATTGTGTTCTAAATGCGTTTTTTCTTAACAAAAATTACTGAACTCGGTATTCGCTTTTAGTTGAAAATTTGTGATGGGGTTTGAACATTATTTATGTTGCGTTTTTTAAACTGATTGGAATGTTTGCATCTTGACAACTTATCTTTTTTTTCTTTAAATTTTAAGTATTATTTTATAAATGTTTTGTGCATCATTGTCTATCATTAAACAGTCATCGTATTTCATTTTCATTCAAACCCCATTTCATTCTAGTGGAGAGCTTTCTTTATTATTATTTTTAAATCTCTACCTGAAGACCTTTTCCGGATAGGTGATGGGGTGCACGTTTTCTTGAACTGAAAGCACTCCTCTTTGATCATCATCAAGATTGTAATAAATGCTTGATTCATGTTTTCTCTCAATCTTCGAGCTTTTGTTCCCTTATGCACTCAAACCGCATTTATTACAGTCACTTTCATGTCATTAACTTTACAGCTTTTGAGACGTGATGCACAGACTAACATTACTAGAGCAATAGATTATCTAAAATAAAGAATTTGTAATCACAGCAGTCTATTGCTCTACTACATTAGTTCCTTGAGTGATTTTTAACGCTATCTTTAAATTCACAGGTGTGACGTTTTCCGGATTTGCCCCTCCCCAATTGCTGTCAAGCGGAGCTATCATAGGTTTGGCGCTATCTGGTGTCTTCCTCTGCCTGCTGATTGTGGACCTCCTTTTACTCTGCTTCAGGCGCCAAGGTGTCATTGCTACTATCTGTGGCAAACGCGCTAAGAAACACAAGGATGACGAAGCCAAGTTGGGAAGGTATTGAATCATTTTTCTTATTCCTTACGAGTACTTTATCGTTTTCATTGTTTTTGTTATTTAATTACTTCTATATTTTATGAATAGCACAGTTCATCGTCATCGTAATGTATTTTTATATGGACGCCTTGGTTTCGTGAAGCTCCTTTGTTCCTTCCTAAGTGTTAGTGTCGATGAGAGATGTTTCTGCCCGCTAGTCTGTACGGTTGGCGTTTCCCGCTCCCTTATTGCAGCACGAAGCCGCGCGCGCCGCCCTCCCCCGCGCCCTTGCCGCCGCCCGTCAAGCTCGTACCGACTCCGACGTAAGGCTTTAGTTTGTCTGCATGCTTTGTGTGTGCGGATGCTGTGGCCAGCTAATAATTCAACCATTATTAGCTCTCGGCCTTTGTAAATATTGACCGAAGCATTACGCTTGCCGTGTATATACCGCTCTGGATTAAAATTCGGTTGTATTTGAGTAAATATTAATTTAGCTTTATTAGATTATGTAATTAGATGATTGTGTACATAAATATCTAGCAGAATGATGTCGATATTTTGATAATAGAGTTGATAATTGTAAAATTCGTGACTGATGCTTGAGGGCGATTGCATTAAAACTTCGATTGTGCGTGCCAGCTCTCGCCTGGAACATCTCTTACGACCACTCATATTATTTGATTATTATTTACATCATTACTTTTTATTTAATTATTTATTTACAATAATAACCCAGATTGCACCATTTGGTTCTGCACTTAACTAATAATATACTGTTTCTCCCCACGCTGCCCCGGCCACCGTAGCTATGTTCCGACCACACCAGTGTAAGAATTCAACAATTATCCCAATATTTTCACAATTACTCTCTAGAATGATGTCTTGCAATGTATATTGGCTTTGTAGTATTTTGAGCTTGCTAATGTCGTTTAAATATATGCTTTTGCTATTTACCCTAAAGAGAAGCCCTGATAAAAAGGTCACACAGTCTTGAAAGTTTCTCATTACGAAAAACTCGTCAATTATATTTTTAAAGGCTTCACTAATGAACTGTATCACTTTTATAATTGGGGCTCTTTCTAAATTTAAACAATTCTAAACCCAATTGTAGATTTAAGCAAAACCTATTTTTAAACTTGTGAATTAATAATCATACCTGCGATAACTCGGGGCATCTATACGAAAGTGATGTAGCAAAATATTATATTGCCAAAAAAATATCGATGTTACTTCCAAAATCTAATTGTTGTTCGACGTAAATAAATATTACTTATTTTCTCCTCATTTTTAAATAAAAAATAAACTCATTAAAGCGTGTATTTATTTTAAAATAGTGATTATAATATACAATCAATATTTTTTAAACTGCTAAACATTCTCTCACAGTGGTCAACGGGGCATTCTTAAAATATTTGTAATGACATGACATGTGATTGAAATTTCCTCACCTTTTATAAAACTGTTTACTTTTTTCAAGGAGTCATAACCAGTTGTTTTTCTGGAACCATCCTTAACTTTTTGTAAATACCCATTTTGTAATCCCATTTTTGTTCACATACAATTTCGATAAATCAGCTTTACCTTTTTTATTATTACAATGCTGTCTGTCCTGCAGGACAGACAGCATTGTATTGCTCGATATCAGATATAAAATATGTCATCGAACCTATTTATAGTAATCGAGAATGTTCAATGTTTAATTACATCGACATCTTTTTTATCGATATCAAACCCTAGAACTGCCCCCGAGTTATACGAAGTATGTTAACAATATTAATTTCTTACTTACTATAAATAATATTATTAGATTTGTTGGGATTACTGTAGCTCTGCCTACCCCACTCTGGGAATGGAGGTGTGATGTTATGTATATATGTATGTTTTACTTGCTTTCAAACAAAGCGAGTAAGCTCTATTTTCCATATTTTTTTGTTTTGTATATGCTACTTATTTATATGTAAATCTTTACATCATAGTACTAAATATAAATTGAAAGAGCGTTTTACTTTGGGTTATTCTGTTTGACCATAATTGGTAGATACTCTTATGAGGCTTCATAATAAATTGAATCAAGGAGAATTGATATTAGATCAATTCTGATGATGTATATGCATATATTTTGCTAGATCAATATCTCAAAATAGATTCTTCTAAGTAGCAAAATTTACATTCACAACTTTTTTCCACATAAATCTTCACTGTTTGTTTATTTCCCAACGCACTGAGCTCCTATTCCAGTGTGGTTTAGGCATTCGGGTCTGATTCAAAACGTACAATTTAAACCTACCTAGGTGGTTGAATAGGTATTTCAATCAATGGTAATGGGAAATTGTGTGTGATTGGGAAAGATTGTAAAAAATGCGAACAGAAAATGCGCGTCAAGTAATCATAGTAATGTTACTACCGGAAACTAAAATAAATAAGAATCCAGTGACATACTTACATAAAAAAAGTATAAAATCACCATAATACCAAAAAAAACTGATATTATAATAGTTTTACTTAAAAGGATAAATATTGTATTCACTATTCACGATTTTTTGTTAAAAACTTGTTTTCGTTTTACTGTTTATTTTGTGAATATTAGTAAAATGTAGATATTGGAGAACCTTTGCTTAGTCTCTCGAATTTCCACGTCTAGGCGGCGATAGTGACGTGGTGAAGGCGCTCTAATTGGTAATGGATTGGTGTTGAAGTTTGTGTTAGACAAGAGTAGAAGATAATTAACGATACAAAGGAGGGATATAAAAGGTTTATTTAAGCAACTAAAACGTTTTAGTTCTATCAAAAAAAATACCTATCTCTAAGTATCGAACAAAAGAACGCACTGCAAGATAAGAAACCTAATAATGACATATCCTTGAATCATTCCTAGGCCCAATGCTCCGTTAAATTGTCTTCTACTGTTTTCTTCTCTCTACTTTACTATGACTGTATTATGATGGATGAGTGTTCATAGTTCACATTTTTACAGAGATGAAAAAGAACCCCTTAAAGATACCGGTGACGACGCGCTGAAGAGGAACTCGTCAGTTGAATTCGACGGTCGTCGGGTATACGCCACCAGTGGAGGGCCCATCATTGGCAAGAACTCCGCCGTCTAAACAAAATGAATCTAAAAATTCAGTCTTACAGTCAAGAATGACTTAAGAAAACTATTTGGTTACATTTTATATGAGGACTGTCACAATAAGGCATATATTGGAAAGTCAAGCAAAACATGACGTGAATTAAATTAATTTATGCTGGACCACTTTTATTTAGTTGGTCGGTTTTTTACAAATTTAATATGAAAATGCTTTCGTTCATAGGATCAACAAAATAATTCGACGGGATAGATGTTTTCGCTACGGCATGAGCCTATTAACCTTTAGTAAAGTTAAAATTAAGTGTGTTTACAAAGCTTAGTCGTTCTTGGCTTGCAACTGGAATTGTCTGATGTAGTTTTATATAGTGTTAAGCTCTGTTTTAAACAATGGCAATGCGAAGCTGTACACATTTAATGATCTTTCGGACTCACGTATTAAAGGGATTCGTGAAGTTATCCCACCCTTTATAACTCAAAATGTATGGATGTGTACAGGCCCTGCACTGCCCTGCGAGGAAGTAAAGCTTGTGTAAATGTGATGAGCGCGACCAGTATTTTTAGAACTGCCAAAACGAATTTGTTACTTAATATTAAGTACATACGTAATCAGCTTTACTATCCTGTCCTTAGATATAATTTATTTATTACCACTTAATTAACATACACTGGTTTATACCATATCGCTTAGATTTCGTACGTTTATATCCACCGAATGCGATTATTTTCACAATTTATGATAGAATAACTCAAATTTCGACCTTTTTACCAATAAAGCCGTTTGTTGAGGTACAAAACGTGCCTTCTAGAGTATGTACTTCATAATGAGGGTATTTTTATATTTAAGTGTACATACACGTTAATTAGGATTTCAAGTCACAATGCGGAAACTGAAGTATTATTAGAAATCGATAAAGATTTCTCATTTTTATAACATCACGAATAACATTAATATTTACTATTAGACTTAATTATTTCTCAGTTAAAATATGTATGTCTCTCTAATTAATGTATGTTAATTCAATTTTATAATGCCTTTAGTGCTTTGCGATGACCAAACTAAGGTTATCAATATATTTTAGAGGACTTCCTGTATACGTTTCGAAGTCGAATACTTAGTACCTGGGAGGCATAAGATTGCAAGTGCAGAACAATTCAATTTAGATTTAACCCTATGTCTATTTGCAGAGAACTACAAGTTCCTTGACATCATTTTGGACTAACAATGCAAAGTTTTTTAGTTATGTACTGCATTGCGGGTAATAGTTGGCAAAGAGTACGTCGAAAGAATGTTATAGCTTGAAAATATATTGGCCGCTACCTACTATTCTATATTATTAAAGCTTGTAAATAAACTAATTTTAAGTTCTGTAAATATTTTTTTAGGCTACCTCTTTTATATTTTAGTGGGTTGTTTTTGGGGCAATCAAAAATGTAAAATCCTACTGCAATATAAAATTACCTATGCAGTGAACAATTAATAGTATTTTATTTTAGTGACTTTAGTGACTTTTAAAAACTTACAGTATGCAAGTACTTTATTATTTAGATATATGTTTGATGTTTTATTTAATAAATAAAACAAATCTGTTAAGGAATTCGTTTTTAAGACATAATATAATAACTTAAGATACTTTATCTTAAGTAATAAAAACTTCACAATATTTTGGAATTAATTAAATAAATAGGTACATATAATTCTACCTTAACATTTTTATACAAGACATTATTTCTTACTTACAAATATGATTTGTTACTTCGTTTTACGTTCATTTTTTAATAGAGGTGAATTGGCACACTTTTGAAATTTGTTAAACCGAATAAAAGGAAAAACATCCTAATGACGAATAGTCTGTTAATCTTCTAAACCTCGCATCTAACATAAAAATTAAAGACAAAACGACTTAAACCAAAATAAACGAGTGCAATTTCGACTTACGAGTTTTTGGAAATTAATAGATTTGATATTCTTTGTTAATTATTATATCTATTGGTATTGTTTTATTCAGATTCATGAAGTGTACGAATTCACCCCCTTGCTACTAAGACATCGTGTTGAAAAATACTGAATTAACTTTTAAGGGTACTTTAACATTGTATTATTATTGTCGACGCTTGATATGTTATTCGCATGTATGTTTGGATGTCTGTATGTCGGCTTGACTGATGTCAGTAAAAAATATAACTGAAGCACATTTTTTATAAAAAATAAATGTCTTAAAATTATTTTTGTATTATTTAAACTGCAACGTACTCGTAATTTTAGAATAAGTGTAATTATTTTAAATCAACTTTGTAATTACGAGACATAAGAACAATTAATAATTTATTCGTCCTTTACATAATAAGGATACACGTGGGCCTCTTTTCTACTTTGCCTTTACATCTAACCTCTATTGTTATCAACTTAACGGTAGAGGTGGCAGAGTCATAAACAATACGATTGCAATAGGGGGGAAAACAAAATAAAATAGATCATGTATATGATAATTCAAAAACTTTTTAAAAGAATAAACCAAAAAAGTTTCTATTATCATGGTCATTAATTATGCACGCACGATGAAAAAAATCATTTAAAAGGTATTCTTAAAAAATTACCCATATGCTTTTAATTTCATTTCAACAAAAGTATAAAAGTTCGATCGCAGGGTAAAAATGAATTGAATGAAAAACATTAAAAAATGTATCAGAATTAGAAAAAGTATAAATTTTTGCATCCATAAATAAGTTAATGGTCAGCGTAACATCAATTTGACTGGCATTTAGTGCACCTAATCGTATGATTACTTACCACACCCTTAGTTAAAAACATAATAGAATTTAAAATCTTTTTCTTTTGTAAAATAAAAAAAATCCTAACTAGCCAAATCAACAATATTCAACGGATCATTAATAACAATTAGCCCTACTGAAGGATACACCGTGCCCTATTAAAAGGTGAAAAAAGCTTTATAATTTATTCTCGTTAGTGAACCCATGGTTACGTTGTCGTCTGCGCACCGTCTTCCTGATTACAATGTAATCTTTTGTCGGGGATGCGCGCGAGCAGACTGCGCGAACAATAGGGCAAATGCTGTGCAACAACACTTAGAAACTTATTAAATACTAGTGATGTATTTTTATCGATGTACTTATTCTTAATTCATTTGGATGAAAAAGGTTATATAGTATTACGGACTTTTGTTTTGTTGAGACACCATAGAAACTAAAACAGGTACATTTGAATGTCCAAATTACCTCAGTCATACCTAGAACCTTTTTATGCGAGTAAGATAAACGAATAACCAATATAATAAGAAACACCACGGCCAAAGGACTCCAGTACCCGGATTTCGGAAACCGTGTAAATAGAACAATGCGATATTTTAAGTAGAATTAATCCGTTAAGGAAGGGTTAAGGGTAAGTATTATTTAAACCAAGACACCATCAGAATGTTCACAATTCAAAACATATTACAGACATGTTAAAAATTAAAATGAATCACCTTAAGGTGCTCTTAGTTAGACTCTAACATTTACTTACGCGTTCGCTAGAATGATCGCTAAAGTATGCATACCGATTGGTTGTACAGTTCAAACTAGTTCGAAAAAAGAATTGGTAGTCTATCAGCACATTTACACTACCAACCAAGTATCTTAAAATGAGGATATTAAAAAGTTTTGCCTGATTGCTTATTATTAAAAGTGTCGTATCGTCTAACCGATACGAGTAGAAATATCGATGTTTCCCATCACTATCGGAAAGCCATGCGTCACGCAGGGCGCAGTCAATCGACGCGGTTTAATACATTTTACCGACTGCGGGGGTTAGGTTTGAGAAATGGACAGAACAATGACACTCCCTGCGCTGAACGTAATTTATAATATCGCGATAGGGGAACCACCCGTGTCCTTTTAGTGCGGCATACATTTCGGTTGAACAAAAATAAAAGTTTAAATTAAAATAGCGGGTCAAGTACTAGTTAGACTCCTACACAAATGTATCCGTACCATTCTTGTATGGTAGGATCCCCCTTTATCGGGTGCCGTAGTCAAACTAGGAATCCTTATAGTTTCGCCATGTCCGACCGTCCGTCCGTCCGTCCGTCCGTCCGTCCATCCGTCCGTCCGCAGCATTTTTCGATCAAGGGACCAATTAATGAAATACTCATTAAGCTTTAAAGCGCTAATTTTGGTTAGGATCAAGTGTCCCCGACCCGACCCGTTTTTATGTTTGTAGTACTTAACGGCTCGGAACCCTACACTGAGCGTGGCCCGAAATGCACTTGCCCGGTTTTTTGTTAAACTTAGTGCCAATAGAATTACACACTGAAAATTTCGACTGTCTACTCATTACGGTTTTTGAGATGCAATACAGCCCGCTGACAGGCAGACGGACGGTCGGACGGACGGACAGCGGAGGCTTAGTAATAGGGTCCCTCTGGCACTCTTTGGGTAAGAAACCCTTAAAACATTGTGATAATAAAGAGCGAGTAGTTTTGTCACAAGTTATGTTCTCTTTGATTTGTGAAGGTATAATAATGAATATATTTATGTACTGGATAAGGATTCGGGACTTCGGGAGTCTTTTTACATCTGATATCAAACAAAATGACCTCACTAGACCGCGGCTCGTTGGAGCTGAATGTGTTACGGATGTAGTGAATCCACAAACGGCATCGTAATTTTTCGGAAAGGTAAGTTTGGATTCATCTTGCTTTCTCAATAAGCTTCAGTACTTCATCTACGAGACGGTGTAGAGGTAAGTCGCATCGAAAATTGCATATTTATAGATACTGGTTATCACCATAGTAAATAAGTACCTTATTTAAATATTCACCGTGATTTTATTGCTTCAGACATTTCTTTAAGAACTAATCATGCCTAAAGCCTTGAAAAGTAGAAAACGCTTAGAGCAATAGGCAAGTGAAATCATGTTCAACATTTATCTGTTATTTTTAAAGCCCAAAGCCCGTTATATATTAATGTAAAGAATTTCAAACGCTACTGAAATCAGCCCTCAAACGGTAAATTAAATATAGCACTAAAGAATATTTTAGCCAAATAAACGTGGGTCTGACCGGAGATGTAGATATGAGGAACCGTAGGGGAGGTGGATTGCAGTAGCAGTGCGAGGTATCCCTTTAGAGGAAACAGGATGAAGCACGGGGTACCGATGAGCAGACTTGCAGGGCTAGCACATGACGGAGCGCGTGTTATGTCACCCGCGAGGTAGACTACCTGTCTTTTTCTGACCGTATTAATTAGACAATGACGGGTTGTCTATCTCGCGCGCGACGTAACTCGCGCGCCGCAATGTGCTAGCCGTCTAGAGCATGTAGGAGGGAAGCCGGGAAGTGACAGCGGGCACTGAGACGGATGCCGTGTAGGGGGAGGGTTCGGAGGCTAGCTCACAATTAGGGTCTATTCTTCTGCTTTATAACGATATCGCGTTTGGCGTGTTTTAGAATCGTTTATGTCACAGTCGCCGTTATTGTAAATGACATAAGAGTTATCAAATCGTTGACAATACGGAAACACGTCAAAGCCGATATCGTTATTACCGTGTAGAATTCTAGCCCTGAAGCAATGTTAAGATGAAGAAGGCAGGCGGATTTTAGGCTCAAACGAATCCTGAGTGTCTATGTCGTGAGAAGGCCAAGCGTCACCTCAGTGGTTAGCTGAATAGAGTTGCTCACTGTTCGAATCGTGTAAACTAAAAGACTATCGAGTTTACTTCATACCCATACATACTCATAAAACTTTATACGTTGATAAAAAGAAAACAAAAATAAATTGTCGGTTGTCAAATTGCGTCAAAATGTATGTACAAAAAGTGAGTAGATGAAATTATCCTAATGTTTATATACATTAAATTAAGAGGAAATATTTTACAAGTTTTGTACGCGCAATCTGACAGGGCGCTATAAGTGCTTGGGATCCGCTGCAAAGCTCCGAGAAATGCAGCGTAGGATCTTCGGGTAAGTGATACCTACAGCCATAAATGTAGTTGCTTACGAAGGAACTGTTCACATAGTTACTACCATATTAATTTTTGAAAAATCGATCTTATTATCCCGTTTAGCAGCTCAAATGCAACTAAATTGACAGAATCTTCATTCAAAATTTGCAATATACGTCCACACTGCACTCCATTCAAGGTCCGCAATAATTCTAAAATTAGGGACACCCCACTGTAAGCCATTATTGGTTATCGGACGCAACAATTAGGGTTGCACACGCGCCGAGGTTTAACCCATTCTCTGCCGGAAACTAATTTTTGTATGCTATTTTGTAGGGCTAGGTGTGTCATCGGCATCAAATACGTTAAGTGCGGTTCATAGTGCTCCCTTTTAAATAATTACCCGGTAGCAGATGATACGGATTAACCGGGATAGTGCCACCCCTAATGACGTATGAAAAAACTAGGTCGGACTTGTTATTAAAAACGGAATGGGTTTCAAACAGATAAATGCTAGTTAATTAGGGCTCGTTAGTAGGGGCATGGTATATTTATTTGTTGCAATGAAACGAAGAAGTTTTATTTAAAATCACATGCATGTATGGTAAACTCTGCTAATTACATGGCTCGCGTAACTCCGTGATACCATGTTTCATGCTTGAGGTACACGAGCTAATTTTAATCATCTAAATGCATCCTTATAGTACGGTAATAAGTCTACTACACTAACCAATCTGATTTTTAAGCCACTCTGCGTTTCCAAGAGAGCTGCGCGGTGTGAAACGTAGCCTTAGTATCTCGGTGATGCTTGTTTTTCTTGGGACCAACAAAGTCTCGCCTACGCAACAAAATCCGGCAGGACCGCTATATTGTTTGCCTACAGAATTGCCGTACATTGTTCATTATTATTGACACCATTGAACACCTAGTCAATAATATTGAACGCATATCTTCCGGTCTTTATTGTTGATACTTGTTTCTAGGGATTGTTAAATATTTGTCAATATACACACACAGAGTACGGACTCTAAGCTGTACCTATACGTTTTTTTAAAGGCTAATGATGCTGTATGATGCTACGTCCACACACAAATCAAGAAAGATGGGTTGGGTTCACACTGGAGTGTCAAACTAGAATACCTAATTACCATTTACCTACTATAGTTTTATAAAAAAAAAATACACAACATTTAGAACAAAAAAGTGGTTTTCCAGATAATAAATTTTTAAATCAAATATCATCGTTGAAGATCTAGGGTTTCGAAAATTCATCCAACATTAATAAACAAGTTCAGGTAAATCTTATTTACAAGTTCGGTCTCATCTATCTTCGCCTTAATATACAATAAAGTCTGTCATAATCACTATCGCCGAATATATGGAAAGTCCATTATGTCCAGTGCCAGCCTAACATTAAGGTTACCGAGCACGTAGCCCTTAATTAGCTTATGCACCCGTCAGACGTGCTCTATCAATTTAGTTCGCATATTGACATCCCAGCAATGTGTTATCCATCAAAACGCCAAGCAACCCCATCGCTGGGGAGCGCGATAAAACAGACCGCGTAAAACTCGCCCAAGTTCCCAAGCTATCACTCTTCTAGTGCGAACTTAACGATAATGCGAACGAAGAATAATGTTCGACGAGCAAAACTTTATAAAAGTGGCGGTCGTTACTCTTACTTGGAATTAAAGAATCTCAGAAAATGTAATAACGGTTAATTTCGGAACGTATATCTTATTTTTTTTGACTTACTGATGGTGAAATGATTTTACATAAATTGTTATAAGTATAATCAGCTTGTAGCAACCATTGTTAAGTTTGGCTCCTTTAAGTGTCTTTCTATCTGCATGTGTATATTACAAACTATATTCACAAACAGATTAAAAACGTGCTATATCATCATTACTCCTTTGATCACAACGTTGCTTAGTAAAAACATAAACTAAAACCAACCCTATTTAATTAACTTTTACGATGGCCTGTCGATACAGAGTGTTGCGCGTCACTCGAGATTAAACTTTTTGCGTCGTTGGTTACTATTACTCGCTAAATGGGGAGAGATTATTTTCTAATAAACGGAGTGCACAAAAACTATATTGTGTTTACAAAATGGGAAGATAGTCAATTAAGTAATCTTGCCTACCTATGGAACTGTCAGTTAAAAAAGATTGGGCTGGGCTGTTGACTCATCTCATCGGCTTATCGTCTATGCACATGAAGCCATAGACAATAGGGTATTACGTTTTCACAACATTCAGTTGGCTGGGATTTTTTACCCGACTGTTGAAGAAGAAAGGTGATGTTTCAGACATGTATATTTGTAGGCGCCTATGTATGGTTTTTTGTTCGCTCGTAGAGGCTTAAAGGATTACGACAAACGAGGTGTCGTAACATTCGTGTAGCATGGCGTCATTGGGTAGGTAATTCAATATTTTAAAAATACCATTATGGTGGAATTGAAAATATTTAAAGTAGGTTTTGAACATACATAGACAACAATATTAAAACATGTAGTTTTGTTTTTAAATACTGAATTTTGTTATACTTGGATGTTATATCAGTGTATGACAATACCACTTATATTTTTTTGTAAAACAAGGACTTGAAAGCACAATTATTGTTCATGGCAAACTTTTTACAGAAAAAAAACTGCATTCCCCATTTTTCAGCCCTAGAATTTATTATAAAATTGGAGGACAGATCTCTAAACTTCCTACACAACCTACTCTGGAGGACTAGCATTTATATATATAGGTACATTAAGTTGTCTGCGACTTTTTGTCGCATGGATCTCCCTTTCTGTCTAGACTGTAACGATAGAGATGCACTGAGCGACAAGCGATAAAATACAACTCGTGCTAGCCGTACTGATAAAATAAGGACGAATGCTTATAATCCCTGCAGGCCACGATATTTATTCGTTAGAAGCGCTCATGACTGTCACAGCAATTACTACCAATTTGTGAAATCCTGTAGAAAGCAAAGCCTATAATAAATTACCGTCCCAAACATCTCCCACTGAAACAAAGTTTGCGGCTTTATTTTGGTGGTTGCGGCCAATATCTAAATTGAACAATAAATAAATGCTTTGTGCTTCTAGCCAAGAAAGTTTCGCATATTTCGCTAGCGTCTAACGTTAGTGCTTTTATTTTACCAATAAAGATATTGGTACATTGTGCAGACTCATATGCGGTAAAACCGTGGCGAATAGGTTTTAAACTACTGAAAGGAAATGACACGTATGAATCTATTTTAAAACGGATGAGTATCCTATCCAGGTTTCTTGCGGAAGTTATTATAGTCTTTAGATATAAGAATCTCGTAAATGACTAGATGGTTAGTGAGTTAGAATACGTTCTACTTTATTATAAATTAAAATATCCACAAACGAACGCCTAGAATTCGCTTTCTGTTATTTCTCTTTAAAGGAAATTTTCTCTAATGGAAAGACCATTAAGGGTCAAATTTCTAAAAACATCTTATTTTATATCCCTAGCTAACCTAACCTAAGGGTGTCCAACAAATATTTCTTCCAAATTTCTAATCCCGTATCATACAAAAAACACTTAATATAGAGCTGAGATGGGAACTATGAGTAAGATGGTCCCCTGACATTATTTATTTCAAATACTTCCGATTATGTGTATACTCGTATTAACAGTAGATTACAAATACAATCCTCTGACAACGTAAACATTTTAATACAGCGATAATTTTCGCGAGAAGAAAGGCTTTCATAGGAGTTCGCTCATGTGTTGCCGAAGTAATAGGTACCAATATGCGACAGTGAACCACGAAATTAATCGCCGCTCACTTAGCGGGTTTACTGAGGCGGGGTAAACTAATTATTCCCAACTCGGCTCCAACGTATCAGATCATGGTGTATGATTTGCCTGCAGACAAGCTTGGTTGGTTAAATACCTATTGCGTGTTTAGCAAAAAAAAAATAAGAATTATTTGTATAGTTTCCTAATAGCTTTAAAAGTGTCTTCTACACTTAGGTTACTTTATAGAAAAATGGTTTTTGATTTAATTTTCCCCATCTGAAAAGAATATTTTTGTCCAAATTTTTGTTGAAATAATAAAAAATTAAACTGCCTTCGTGTAAAATGACTAATGTTAAACAATAAGCTTTGTACTAAAAGCAGTGTTATTTTTTATTCAACAACAGTACCTATTTGAGCACACAATTCGTATAAAAAACGTGTCTAAATTTAGACAACTCAAGCTCGTGCCGTATCAATAGCTGGAATTGGACATATTAATCCAATCGCCGTATTTGCTTCCCGGCCGGTCCTTTCGGCAAACATGGGGTAGGATTATGACGATACCCTAATTGACACCATTTGGATCGGGGAAACAAAGGCCCCTTGTCCCGAAGCTTGGCGGAATAACAGTTGTTGTTACAATTCTGGTGAGGTTTCCTTTGATTTCCATTATAGCGTCTATAGTTTTCTTGGTAAAGACCGATATTAAAACGATATCGGTCTTCAATTGAAAATGATATTCTTCGCTTGCTTCTGTTCCGAGAACTGGGCACCGGTATTTTCAAAGCTAGCATTATTGGCGATAGGGGTTGGATATTTAAGATCCTTATTTTATAATTGCTTGAATCATGTTGATAGTCCCTGCATAGCAAAAGATTTTACGATTCCATTAGCATCGTGGGTCTTAGTAACTGTCCACTTAGGAAATTAATGTTACAAAATTCGGAATTAAATACACCAAGAATTTTGACTATCATAAGTAAATTAATTTGCCCCCGTCGTATGGTTGCCTTTGTCTTGGAGATAAATTTTGATAAATAACCGTCACTCTCGCACGTACCCCCTGGTCAGAAAGTGACAGATGTTTTATCCTTGTTTATCCATATCGATAAACTCGATCATAATGGACCGGCTGATTCAAGATAAGTATTAACCTTCTGGATTTATGGAACGAAATACTTGCGTAGATTTTTAGATAAAATTATAAATTCTGCGAAACATTTTTCAGTAAACATATTATATATAATAGGATAATTAAAATTCAGACCTGGATAAAGTTACCAGAACCGGCTTGTATAAACAATAACTTAATAATTAATCTTATAATGAAACAAATCGCCCGAACCTGAATATAAATAAGTATGTATGAAAATGTAGGGGTCCGTACTTATGACCAAATCATCACTTTGCAAACTATATAATTTTACAAACTTTTATTTCGAAATAAGTATTTGTGTTTAAACCATTACATATAATATATGTATGTTACATGGCCTTTTTAAATAGAAAAGGTTAGGTTAGACTTTCGACCACAAAAAAAACATTTAGCCAAATGTATGTTTGTAAAATGATATCAAATGATAATTTGGTAAAACATTAGGGAGCCGGAAATGTTATTCATCATCATCATCGTCATCAGCTTATATTAGTCCACTGCTGGACATAGGCCTCCCCCATTGCACGCCAACGAGCACGATTCGTGGGCGGAACGAAAATGATACATTACAGATTAAAAAAACACTCTAAACATATAAACCTTTAAACATCCTGTAAAATACAATATGGTCGGTAATAATGTACAACAAACTCATGGAAGGTAATGCCCACATACGACATTTTTAATAATTATTTTCCTAGCATGCTAGACTAGGTTAGGCAGTGGTGATTGGATCACAATAGATGATCGCAGTGATACTTTAGCCGTACCAATGTTCAATGATGAACTATTTTATTATTGTCAATACTTATGCTATGCAGAAAGCAAATAAATTGTTATTACGCCCTTTCCAAAAACCTTAAAATAAATTGGTATTGTTTTTTTTGTGTGATGACTCTAAGCTTGAACTTTCCTAAATACTTATAGTTACGCCCTTACTTTGAAACTATGTCAATTTGTTAAAGATTGTCGTCTGATACTTAATTTGATTTTATTTATCTACGCAATGACTTCATTTGGATCTTCGTATCACCTATACTAATGTCGAATAGAGGCCCTAGAGTTGTTACACTTTGGATAGAAAGCAGCGTCGAATCGATTTAGTTTTCATTAGCTCCGGATTCACAAGCCGTGACTCGGGGTTAGAAAATCGGTGTGACCACACATTTATCAAGCTCGTGACCGGCTGGACTGCCGCGGTGCACGGGAGAAAAACACAGTAGGCTCAGTAGAACTGTAAGAAATACAAAGTTGACTGCTTAGCGAGTAGTTACCACTTAGGTACTTATCGCTTAGACAAGATCAAAAATGCTACCGTAAACGATTTTTGAAAACGGGCAAAATATATGAAATTGACGTAAGCTCCACGCGACAGGCCTGCAGCCCCGTGACTGGTGTTTAGTCAACATGTGGGCTCCGCGACGCTGCCGATTGATGCCGGTAGCAGAATATAAAAAAAAAAACAAAATCTGTGAATTCCTTAAAAATATTGCTGATTCACATTCATTCCTGGAGGATTTTTTTCGGGATTTGCGGCGGATATGACGGGCAAGATCAGATGGCGGGTGTAAATGTTTCAACGTGACAGCACGTGGGGGCAAAGTGGGGAAAGCTTAATAGGTACCCCACTTTGTCACATCGAAACATTTATAAGAAGATTAGAAAGATGAAGCCAATGATATCTGCGTAATGTGTATTGATGATTAAATGTGTAAATTTAACTAATGTTCCTACACTTAGTTTTTGATAATAAAGATTTATTTAGTTTATAGTAATTGTTATAATTCACTTCTCCACAATGCCCCTTCTCGTACCTCACACTGCCCCATTTAGTACCTCACAATGCCCTTTCTGCTACCCCATTTTACCCCTATATACGGGACATAGCGGGGCAAATCCAACTTTTAATAAAATTAATCATGTACCTAAATTTAATCATATTTAAACAAAAAAGAACATCCGGTATTATAATACCATAATATAATAAGGTATACTCGTACCTTAGATACTAAAAGTTAATTTAAATTGGAACCGTTTCAATTATATGTATGGACGAATCCGAATCGAATTCTCTCTATTACTTAGCTTGCAAAAATAGTAAGAAAACGGTAACATATCAAATAAACCCAATAGTCTATTTGTTTCAAGTGTTGTTGTATGTGGATTTCTACTATCTGTATCCGGCCTACTGTGGTTTTGTCAGCGCCGCTGCTGTGACCGTCACAGATGGCCAGCCAATTGACCGGCTTCATTTCTATACAAAATCTCACCTAAATCTCGAATATTGCTCGCAACAGATGTTATTTGTTCGATAGTTTATCGATTTGTTTACCCTCCCTGATCCGTGTTGTCATAGTAAGCTATAACTTTAGACCTTTAGAGCATTTTCTATTAGCGTTATCGAAAGCGACTTAAGTAGCGAATAAGTTGTGCTATGTTATAATGAGTATTACGATTCATTCATAGTATGTCATGAAGGCTTTTCTGAATTTTGTAAAGATTCAACGCAAGTCTTGATTGAAGCTTTGAGATACCAATGAATTGCAATCTCAAAATGCCTTAATTATTTATTTGTAGTACTTAAAGAGCAGCTACCTATCCACACACATACATCACGCTTTCATTCCCAGAGTGGGGTAGGCAGTGCTATACAGAATTCCCAACAATGCAAACAAACCTATACAGGGCGTGTTCGAACTTCAACATTTCCATTAATATATTTCTAACGTATTTAGTTATTGGTAACAATGAAGAGCTGCAACTCTTCACAATGATTGCTAGCAAAACTTGAGTATCAGTTTCAAACAAAGCATGTCGTTCACACCTTTTTCATTGCATTGCACCATATTTATAGCCGTGTCAGACAAGAAGACCACCTGACTTTCACTGCCTAATGGTTCTATTAGTCATTCACACAACAATAGATTTAAAGGGTTTTGGATAACAGTCCAATGCAACAGCAAATACTTTTGAGAATACATTTAGATCACACTTTAGATGAGTTTATTGCCAAGTAATGCAGGAGACGTTACATTTAGCATGAATATGGTATTGGAGAACCTCAAAGCTATAGAGATGTTTTCATCAACCATTGTGTCACAGTCACGAGTAAAACGCTTTCATCTTATAAGTATCTAGTTTTATTATTTGTCACCAATCGCTGTGATTAATATCACCAAGATTGGAAGGCTTTTGTCTTGACATGGTGATTTATAAATATGATTGATGATCGATAAAAAAATGGTTTTAGCTAGAGATTCCGTTTACAGTAAGTATCATAAATAATTATGTCAGTTTTTACTAGCGAAAGTTTGATGCATCAGTTGGGGCTGGGCAAGCCAAAAGTTATGTTTTAATGTAGGTACGTACGAGTACCTACATTCGACAGTACTCTTAACTTAAGCAATTTATAGTTCGTCACTAAAGACAGCGACGGAAAAGTTGCATGGTAAAGTTTCCACAGTAAAACGCTATTGACATAAAAGATTCTGGCGTGTAGATAGTCATTGAAAGCATAGGTAATTTGTTGTTAGTACTAGAATGCTTCACATGTCCATTATCATTTAAACTTTGGAGTTTGTTATTAGATCGAATTCTGGTAACAATGCCCGACGGAGAGTTCACACATCTTAGCGCAAGTTGGAATCACGTGAAAATCTTTTAATGTAAAGTATGATTTAGTATTGCTTGTACTTCACACTTATCAGACTTCTACATGATTTCAATAACAAGATACTAAGAACTACAACTAAATAAGAACCTTGCCAAGTCATGATTACTGGCCGAAATGAGCAATAAGTTACAAATTTAATAACATAACTTGCCTATACTCTGCTCTGCAATGCGACGTTTTAATTTGCAACTAATTAATAAGTAAAACCTAGGGTAGCCATGCTAAATAATACCATATATTCACGTCCATAGTACAGAGTATTTGTACAAATATGGCCACTAACAATATATACTGTCGAGAGTACGCATTTACCACGGAGAGTGTCAATAACCTTTCATTCTTATTGTAATCCTTCAACAATGCGGACCCATACTCAATACTGAATGAGATGAATTCGTTGTATTGCGTATAAATAGGTATTGACTGAGTTTCACCAGTCACAATAATACTTTACTATTTATTTACGTGAGCATTTTTATTTGTAAGAACAGGCCAATCTTACAAAGAAAAGAGCTGTTGCTTTTTCGTAAGACATTATATTTCAGTCTTACTTAATTCAAATAGGTCTTAGAATAAGCCCTTGGCTAACATCGTGGTAGGTAAGCAATCACCGCCGCCAAGAAGTCAAAATGATTCGGAAAACGAAAAGAGTGACGCACCGGCCGTGTGTGTGATTGTGTTCTTTAATGTTTCGTGTGTTATTTTTTTCGTCTTTTTACCATTTACACGATTTAAGTTTATATAATATCAGTTGTTATATAATCATTTACTTTGCTACAGTAGTTTAGTATAATGTCACTCTTCATAATCACTAAAATTGTATAATTCCGGTTGGTCTAATTCTTATAACATCCGTTTGTATAATACGAAATAAAACTAAAAATGTATGAATAAAATTGGAGCGACCCGCTTTTATTGCTCTTAATGTGCCTAAATGTAATAGAATGTATGATAAAGCCATTGTATTACAAGATGTCCATACCACAAACCTTGATAAAATAAACCACTCAACTAGCCTACCAAGGGCCACTCGAGCACCTGTAATAGTTTCCTTCTGCTCCAAAAAACTCCATAAAACTTTCATTAAATATAAGAGGAAATAAAAAGGAGGCCACATATTAAGCAAATAAAAAAAGGAAAGCCTTGGACGTCCCGGGAGCCGTAGTTTGATGGGGTCACGTACGGAAAGTTTTTCGGTATTTAGTTTTTCCGCTTTGGCCATTTTACTCGAGCAGAAGTAGCTGGAGAACGATTTGAAAAGGTAAAGGAAATTCTGGAAGTTAAGGTTAATCGTAAATCTGAGTATGTTTTGTTAAGGCTATTAGAAACTACAAGGATCTTTAAAAACAATTTTAATTTGAACTGCATACATGACATACATAACATCATGCCTTCATTCCCAGAGTGGGGTAGGCAGAGCTACAGAAATACAAACAAGGTTAAAAATACTTCTAAGAATGAAAGAAGTCTGTAACCACATTATGCACAAACAGGCTATGATGTTTATCAGTGTATTAGCTGAAAAATAGATAAAGTGCGATTTTTCCATAGTCATCAGTCATCACAAATGCGACAAAGTCTCACAAAATCGAAGTTTGAAGTTACGTTATTTCTTACTTTTTTACATCTTTGTAAGATGGGTATGGAATTTGAAGCTTCATTTTGTTTTAAAGTAACCTCTTGATGACTATATACTTACGTTGTCATTGCTTGCGGTATACGCCCAACTCTATATGTAGGTATATTATATGTATAAGTATATGTAACTAAGATATATTATACTCATAACATTAATGCCAAATTGCTAATTAAGATATTTTTTTCTGAGTATGTGTGTCAACTAAGTAATCTAGTTTTCTTCCTATTGTTTTTTTCATAATGTAATAATAAAATAATAAAATAATACTCTTTTGAGGTTTTGTTAAAAATAAATAATAAGCTACGCTAATTAGTAACATCAAGAAAAGTTAAAAACAACAACAGTAAGTTCATTTGTAATGTAACTTTGTTCTTGTTAGGCTCGTATGGTGTACGCATATTTACAACAATCACAATTGAACAAAAACAACATTTTTTTTTAAGGAATAGTGGCACGTCGGGTGTATAAAACACTAGCGATTTACAAGGCACTAGCGCAGCGCACGCTCATGCCTAACAGCTAGAACATACGTGGCGGCATGAACCCAGTTCCCTCTAACATAAACTTCATATAAATTTCCCCGAGATAAAACGCAAGGACGAAGCAAAAATTTAAAGCATGCACCAGAATAGCACCGTATACATTAAAAAATAACGCGCCGACAATGCCGCGGAGATAAGGGAATTTTTGTTTAGCGAATCTAAAACGGCTGTTACTTTCGCAATTTACTTTTACAATCTTACCGCGTACGAAACAAATGTAAAAGTTTATAACCCTTTTATTTGGCACGTAATAAAGTTTTACGATATGGCATTTACTTAACGGTCGAGTTGACCCTCCCCGCTGGCTAGAAAAGTTTATAATTTAATTATTACGCCCTTAGGAGTCGTTATCTAGCGAGGCTGCAGCTTAGAAAACGTTGCCATGCACCGCGCATACAACAAAATAACAATAGAACCTGCTTTGAATTTAGAAGTTAAATACATTTACAAATGCTTAGTCAGGTTTAATAAGCACACTTTCAAGAACGAAAGATATGAAACTGTTTAAGGGAAATCAATTGGGATGTATTTTGCCGTTTTAGGAACTGGAACAAATCATTACTTATTGGTACTGTGAGATCTAAAAAAATACATGATATTTAGGATAACTCATTATTTTATCGCATTTCCTCGATTGTATAATTGCAATTAATTATATTTTATTGAACGCATTTTTGTTTTTTTTTTTGCTGAAAGATTGATGATTTTCTCAGGATATCTTAAACATTAAGTAAGTTAGGTTAGCTAAGACTTATGATCACCAAAAGAAAAAACTCTGCGATGATAAATGCCTTTCGATGAAATGAAAATGCTGCGTAAATGATTCCTTCGATAAAATTATAGGTACGCAATATTAAGTCCTAGATACTGGTACCTGTGATATTCTTTGTATCCAAGATTCATTTTAAAATAAACAGGTCATCAAACTATTACAACTCTATGTCAGCTAGAATAGACGGTACATTTTATTTCATAAGATTCCATTTATAAAACATCTCTTTGTGCAATGACAAATGTGCAAAAAAACTTATCCATTCGGCATTATAGAAGAAAACTTGAAGCCCGCGCTAAACCTAGCAAATCACCTGCAATTTGCTGGAAGGTTAAGGTAACCAGCTGTACGCCATGAAACCAGCGGTGTACTACGAGTGGGGTAGGGTTTAAAATGGCGACTAAGTCCGTCGACTAGGGCTCTGAATGAGCGCGTTCACTCCCGGCTCCGCTTGCAGCTGCGCTATGGTTTATTGTACCGTTGTTTGTTCCGGGGTCTAGGGCCGCTCTCCTTAGTTTTTCGTGGCATTATTTATTTATCGTTAAGGTGCAATATAAAAGTACAAATTGCGCAAGAATTGTTTGTTTGGCAATAAATATTTGGAAGTAAAAGTGGCAATATCTTGCAAAATACACTAATCAATAACGGCATATTAGCATTAAATTCAGCGAATACTAGACGTAGTTAGGAGCTTAGTGTGTGTTGAATGCTAATTATTCATTAGGTACCTACTATCGTTTTTAGCTTGTTAAACATTTCCTTTGGATTATAACTAAAGATCTCCAACGAGACGTATCAGATGTACTTACTATTCTTGGATAGTTAATTTCTGTTTCGAATTCCAACCAAATGCGTTTAGCCGGTTAAGCCGTGCATGCGTTAGTTACTAAGAGACAAACATATAAAATAAACCAATTCGAAGAATTACGTATTTTAACCCTGAATCGACAATTTAATTAAATAAAGTTAATTTAATCTGTTACTTATTTATTTATTTAATGTTTTGTACATATTTGGAAGCAAATTAACAAGTATTAACCGCTTGGTTATCTTGATTACAATCATTAAACGTTTACTTGCTAATTTGGTATTGGTACTATTGTAAAATGATTAACTACAGTAACACTATTATACGAATAAGTAAGAATTACCTTAATAATTTCGAATAAGCTGGCCTTATTTAGTAAAACACTGTGTGTCGCGACCCTAGCGAGAATTTTCCTATACAAGCACAAAGTTAGGAGGGAAAGGTTTCCTTGTACCATTTATTTAGGTTTAGCTATTGGTGTAAGTGCATTAAAGGTGGAAGTTATATGGGGGTTGCACAACGTGCGGCAAGTGAGAGCTAATGGAAAATGTCGGAGCAGTAAACTTGTTGCTATATAGATTTAGCAGGCGCTGAGTTTTTGGTGAGTGGTTTGATGTTATATTGTATGCTTATGCTAAAGGCTTTGCTAACATGGAAATAAATGGTTATATTTTACTTTTTTTTTGGTGTGAAGGTTATTAAACGCGCGTGCTACCTTACCTGCGGGTTGATTTTTGAGAAGACTCTACTCGAAAGCAAATGATAAATAGCATGCGGAGAAGGTTTAACCTAACCAGTCCTACACTTTAAAAATTCTGATTTAAACGTGTCACGGTCATTTTCGAGTATTCGATTCTTAAAAATCGACCCCATGATAATAAAAGGCCTCTCAAACTTATTTGCAATGTCAAGACTGCAAAAGTTTCGTCAAACCTGAGGCTAAATTTAAAAACCTTTATTTTATTCATTTTACCGGTTATCACAGCTTCAAACTGGAAATGTAACAATGTGAAAACATGGCGGTAGGTTGACAGGTAAGACTGTGGTAGCAATACAGATGGACCTGCTCATAGTGCACCACTAATAAAATATAAATGTTATGTATGATAAAAAATATATAATTTTACATTACATTTTAAATAAAAGAAGTCTATTACATTCTCCCTACCACTGATGCCCGCGAATTTGTCTGCGTAGAAGTCGTTGAATGCTACTCGTGAGCTATGCCCTTCCTCGGGGTTAATTCATCTAAATTGGTTCAGCGGTTTAAGCCGTGAAAGCGTAAAAAAAAAGTTACTTTCTCATTTCTAATATTATTATGAATCTGTGGTATGGATAATAAATAATGTGTTGGGTTTCCAAAAACCCCTTCCTCAGTAGGGACCGTTAACTTATTCAATTTTATTAGCATAAATCTGTCACGGAAAATCTTTGCATTAGATTATTTGGTTATATTTGTCCTTTTACTTTTTCACCCTCTTATCTGATCAAATAGTTTGATAGATCAAAGAATTTGTCTTTATGATTCTTGGAATATGAGTACTTTTCCTACTAATCAATTAGACACGATACGAGGTGACTTACTTTTTAGGGTTCCGTAGTCAAACTAGGAACCCTTATAGTTTCGCCATGGCCGTCCGTCCGTCCTACCTACTAAAATCATCTAAGACGGCATCAATTGACTTTAAGTAGAAAATTAGTTATAACTTGTTGTTTTTTATGCATGTAGTACTTAACGGCTTCGGACCCTACACGGAGCATGGTTTGACATGCTCTTGCCCACTTTTTAAGTAAGTTAAAGGCAGCCATGTTTGTTATATGGCAAGGAGAAGGAAAACGAGCACACAGGCCATCTGATGCTAAGTGGGATCTGAGACTCATGGAAATTTGCATTCTCAAGATTACTATCTCACGACTGCAAGCCTAACACTGCAAATGAGATCGTAGACGAACTCTTTAAAATCTTACAAATATTCCGTAAACCAAATCAAACATAAATACATGAAGAAATCCATTTAATATTCTTACGTCCTATCTCGTAAATAAAATTGGCCCTGTTTAACAAACAAATCTTAACGCCTATCGGAACAACAATACGAAGGGAGTCCAAAGCTCGTTCACAAACGTAATGCCTGTAATAAAATTATTCTTTCTCAGGGCAATATTTAATTTTATGGAGTGGAAAACGTCTCCGGGAGGGGCCGTATAGGACAAAAGCATGATTTGTAGCTCAGACGGATCTCAAGGAAATTTTCATTAAACGAAGCATATATATTAAAGAATATTCCTCAACCATTCTTCATTTATGAGCTTAGCCTCTGAAAGGACGTTTTTTGTTCTATTATTAGATGAATCAGAATTTAAGCTGTGTATTAAGGTTTAAATGGTGTTACTTTATTGGGATATTTTAATAGATCTATTGCGGCGTTTTTATATACAGCGTGTAAATTTCATAAGGGCATATGTTTTAACAACAGTTAATATATACAATAATTAAAGTAAAAACTTGTGTAACAGCAACATTAGATGTGTTTTATTTTTTCTTACTAATTAATTCAGCAAGCAATGTATCACACATTGCGCCAATTAAATTAAAGTAACTACAAAATGGTCATGTCATGACTCATGAATAATTATGGTTTGCCATTTGTTTACTTCGCCAATAAAAGGCAAAAATAAAGATCATTAACGCAGGCGGTTCACTTGCCTGAGATTGGTATTTATTTTTCACACATTTCGTCCTTGCACTTGGATGAGGCAATACATTGACGACCGATGGACGCTCGCACACTTCGTACATTGCTCCTGAGACAAACTTTAAAAAATTAACTGCTTTTCAATAATAAAAGTTACCAACAAAATATTGATTGTTATCTATGTTGGATAAAATATATGTCCGTATGAAATTTACACGCTGTATTAGGTAGGTAAATATTTATGGGTGCTTTGATTAAAACGAGAGGGAAATTAAGACTAAATGAAACGCGATAGTAAGCTAAGTATGCCGATGTCCTCAGAGAGGGTAGTTTTACTCCGATCGAACCGCAGCCGGCCAATTCATAATACTAAATAAATATAATCTCACACAAAACGGCCTAGCCCTGAACTAAACTTTAGGCTTGTACTTACTATGGGTACTAGACAATGATGGACATACCTGTATGGAAAAATACATGTATAAATACATCCAAATCTCAGGAATGAATACAGTCAAATATCACACCAAAAAATACCGGAAATCTAACACGGGACCGCTAGCTTCGTAGGCAGGGTCACTATCAACTAGGCTCAATATGTCGTTAAATTCTAGCTGCTCTACTAGATGCTCTAACTCTAAAAACAAAGTTATATTAAATAATTTCTAACTGTTCAATGTAGGTAAACTTACAAGGTTATTATGTATAAAAATCCATGTTTTACCTTCGAAAGTTAGAAATTTTTAAATATACTGTTCATAAACTTTTTGTGTAACTTACGTGGATCCTCCACTCGTGTTCACCCTTTTGTTTATAGGATTAGATGCGCAGTTATGAAATTAATTATCTAAGAGACTTGATGTGAGGGAGGCGGAGAAGATTAATCGTGATATTGTTGTCATTTGGCAGGTGTTCTTAAAGCCTGTCTCATGTATAGTATAACCTCGTGCTTGTGACGATTGCACTCACGTAAACATTTTGTTTACAAAACGTGTTATATAATAATATGGTCACAATTTATATAGATGTTTGAATGCACGTTATAAACATTACTTAAGGTTGATATTTTGACCCGATTTAAAGATTACAATGATACTGACTCACGGAAATGATTTAAAGGTTCTCGAACACTCAGTATTGGCATAGATACTTACAGGGACTCACCGTTAATAATCAATTACCTTTAAAGTAACGGAAGGATAAGCTGAATGATAAATTAAGTATTCGTCCCTACTCAATGTTATTTTGTCTAGTATACTAATACCTTAAGGTGAACTTTTGTTATATTTATAAATGTTAAAGAAGCAAGCTTTGAAAATCCGACTGCATTTTTTTATAATTTTATCTATGTATGTATGTTAAAAAGCCCTCCCTCTCAGTACTAACCTACTAACTTTGTTTAAAATATTATAGCCTGTCACTTCCTCAAACAAGACGAATGTAACGACATCACGAAATATACCTATGTTAAAATCTGTTCAGACTACAAGGCGTGCTACAGAAATAGATATACATACATACTCGAAAAACATTACACGCCCTCTCACGCAGTAGGGTAAAAAAAATAAGCAGTAAAATAAAATAGGGCTACATATCGTTACCTTTGACTTCAATATCAAATTATTATTATGGTTTCATAAAAACGTGCTAAAATAGACGTTAATGACTTTGGAATTACCTCTCTCAAATCACAGTTTCATAGTTCCCGATACCTAAATATCAAGCATAACGCAAGAGCGAATTTATATTCGATTAGAAAACAATTAAGGAGCCAAGTTTCAAGGAGAGCTGCGACGGTCTAGTCTCCATCTCGCTACTTAATGTTGTTTGCAACTATCCGATCCTGAGACCTGGGAATCTATCCGAGGGAAGGAAAATGTTTCGCAAGTTATGGTCGGGCGTTGAGTACGAGCATCTTCAGCGTCAGGACACAACTTTGACTTTTAGTTTGTTTGTAATGTTCACAGCAGGCTTTAATTATAATATTAGATACAAAGTAGAAAACAAAGTAGCTCTCCGCGTCTGTCTGTCTATCTCAATATCCGTTAACTTCTCCTAAAACACGCATCTGATTTTGATGCACTTTTTACCATTAGTCATAATTTTTCACGAAAGGTTAAGACTGTGGTTTTTAAGAGTGATAATGCAACCAGGTTACTACATGACCTGGAGCAGTTTCCATTCATGCTGAACAATTAAGGCATCAGTTCATGCTGTCACTAACTTCGTGGAAATGCCGGGAGCTATGCCATATTCAGCCCCTGCAAATATTCATAAACTGCATCCTAGCTAACGTCATTATTTCAGACAGACGCGTTTACTTGATACTCAATTCTGTTAACAGTGTGTCATGACTGTACAAATTCGGACCCACAGTATCCGTACAGACACGTACATACATAAAATACCACGTATGTATACAGAGAATCGAGAAACTAAATAGGAAGAGGCAAACTGTGATTGTACGAATGCCATGTCTACCCAGGTTTTGATTGAAGCGGAAGACCATGCGGTTGGTCAGATCCCGGTTCTCTAAGCATTCCAGACAGAATTGATATTGCTGCAACTATGTATTGGTTACTAAGATAAATGAGCTCCCTCGTGATACCTACCATAACTGTAGTTAGACTGTAGATTCAAAAGCTGCAAGTAAACAGTATAAATATACTTACTCGTATAAAGTATAACTCAGAGAATGCAACATATGTTTTTGGGAAAAATGATTATGTTGTGATTACAATAAAAAACTGTATCTTTCATTTCATACCCTTTCAGTTACTAGCCTTCTAAATTTATCGGAAACCTCTATCGGAGAAACCGACACTCCATGTTTTTTGTACTTATTTCGCATTTATATTTTTAAGGCGTGGATTCTCAATAAGAACTTTGTTACAATTGGAATTTATTTTTATGTATACTTTGTTATCTATAGATTTAGTTCCTAAATGTTGTACTTTTAAATCCTTATAATATCGTTAGATTTTAATCACCGAGTTTGCGGTATGGATTCTATATGTAAACAACTTCAATACGCAAAACATCTGACATTTAAAGGATTCCACACATGATTCTTCCTTACATTTACTTCGTACGAACGTTGAACTTTCTCGATATCGCGTATTGCTTTCCATTAGCGTATAGTTTAAACTTTATTTCTCGTATAACCATGTTGCTTTTGAATATGAATGCACTTATTCATTTCATTTAGCAGACCAACTTAGTGATTTATCATATTGCATCCATAAAACCGATATGCCATATTATTATCGAGCCCTGGCATGAGGTGATTAGTCACGCAAAACAAACTTGGCTATTAATGCCGAAGTGACCCCAACCGTTTACCCCTGCCCTCCGTATTGTACTGTCAATTAATTAATTATCTGTGAAAGCCAGACGGACACGATATCTAGGTAGCAAATTTAATTAGAGAAATTGATTTTACAGCGGGAATATTCGTGTAATAGAGGTACAGTAAAAGCCTACAGGTTTTTTTTTTAATTTGGTGGTAGTGTACCTATAGTGCTTATGCTGTGGTGTTTACTTTGTGGTATTTGTGGTTTTTATTTTTAAGTATGCATACCTATTTTTTGAAATTGCAGGTTTGCCCTTGGTTTTTTATCTTGCCACTATGAAGATTCAGTTGTTTTTAATTCTTCAATTTATTACGAGTATAATCAAAAGTTTAAAATAATTTTAACTGACTTCAAAAAAGGATGAGGTTTTCAATTCGACTGTATGTTTTATTTTGTGTTTGTTACGCGATTACTCCGTCAATGGCTTATCGATTTTGAAAATATTTTTTTGTTTGATAGGGTGTACTCCCGAGAAGGTCTCATTCTCACAAGGTTAGTATTAAATGTGGGGGGGATGTCGGTAAGGAATTGAGTGAACTCCTCAAATATTATAAGCATACAAAAATAAATTTTGGTATTTCAGTAGTTACAACTCCAGCATTTGCATGCAGAAAGTATCATTTGGTGAAGACGGTAACCGGAACTCCTCAATGGTACCCTATCTCAAAGGTAGCGATAAGATATCTCGATTTAGATAGTTGACTTTCCGGCGGCGTTGCTTTCAACACGCTTGAAACTTAAAGTTTCATATCAACTAATAAGTGGAACTACGGAACAGCGTATTATGATCACTAAAAAGTATAAAATAAAATAAAAGTTTTAAAAAACAAGGAACCGCCTTCAAATACGCAAAAAATAACTTCTTTTAAAATTGTAGGCATCTAGCTAATATTTTAGTTCAACTGAAGTCGGCGACTACAATATTTTCACCAAAAAGCCGTTTTTTTTAACTTTTATTTTCAAATGCTAATGCTTCAGTTTGACTGACCTATTAGGTCAGTCAAACTGAAGTCGGTGTCCCACATTTTTTTACCAATAGCCCACTTCAGTTTGACTGACCTATTAAAATTTGAAAAGAAGTAACTTTTTGGGTTTTTGAAGGCGGGCTTTTTGTTCATAAGACATTTTATTTTTTAATCAAGTTTATTTTTCTTTCTAGTGTTAGGTGACAGGAAGTTAAGTAAATATAAACATGAAAAATGTCCAGGGATAATAAATATCCTTCGATTTTTTTGATATTTTACTAACAAATCTTACTAATAAATAACATAACACCGCAGTATATCGCAAAATATCAAAATAATTCTGCACTTTCTCGAAGTATTTCTTTGTTGGTTTGTCGGAAATCCCTGGTTTGACCAAAGCGCATGTCATGCTTTTTACTTGTTATGTCTATTAAAAAGACATTTATCAAAGTTTTTAATCGTCTATGAAACTAAAAAGTTATCACAGTTTGATCTTAAAGTAACTAAATAATGTAGGGCGTAAAAACTGGAAGTTTTACTGAGCTATCAAGGTGCAGGAGCTCCAGTAATTTACTCAACTTGACTCAATTGCTGTTCAGTGTTAATTCCAAAGAGGATATAAAGTTAAGATGTTTTAAACCAGTAAAGTTGGAGCTAAGTAATTAGGCAACAAGTTCAAAGCTTAACTTGAAAATAATTATTTAACGGAATGAAGAAATAAAGAAATTACATTACAAAGAGTGCATTATTTAAAATAAAAAAACCCGGCTTATTTCGTATTGAACGTATACGGAGAATTTCGTATCATTTTTGTATAAGGGCCCTTATTTTTATTCTATTTTTGTTGTTATAGAGGCAATATAGTATAGTATAGTGCTCACTTTTTGAGCATTTAAACTGTCTGCTTATTACGGCTCATGAGATACAATACAACCCGCTGACAGACAGAACGACAGCGGAGGCTTAGTTATACCCCCGTTGGCACCCTTTAGGTACGGAATCGTGAAAGTATGTTCATTGACTGAAAATATTTATTTATTGTGCTCTGTCTGCGACTTCTTACTTAGAACAAAAATCTTTTTATTTTTTTACCCGACCTTTCCCGCAGTTCTATCTCCGTGCCTTACGTCAAAATAGGTTATGTGTACCAACGCTGGAAATACTACTATAATGAACGACAAAACACGTAATATAAGTTACTCGAAATAAACCTAAAAATACAGGAAGATTACGAGAATCTCTCGCTACATTCACATTACGCCTCCTAAAGAGGATATCTGGGTGAACGAAGGAAATAAAGAATTTATTAAGGGACATCGGCCAGGCCGGACGTCCCAGCTCCTGAGGGACCTTGCCCTTTGTTTTTATTGTATAAATAGAAGAATTTTGTTATAGTTTTGAATGGACATATCGTATCACATAAATAAATAAGAAAATTTTACTTTTTGTTAGTTCATGATAAAACACAAAAAAGTACACTTTATTTCATCTAAATCTGATAATAAAATATAAAGGTAAATTTCCTTAAAAACCTTTATAACCACATTTAGATGAAATAAACTGGACAAATGTTGTGGCTATGTGATAAAGGTTACATTTTACACCAATACATTTGATAAACCTTGAGCATGTATTTTTTTACAATATTTATTATGTTAGGTTAGGTTAGTCAGTTAGGTTCATCTTTTAAAAACTCAAAATCTAAATACTATTTACAGAATAACAACAATAAATAATTTATTTTAAGAGCAGATTTTTAAAACTTCATGTTATTTATCGTGAAACGTAATTAAAATAAAAAACCGGCCAAGTGCATGTCGGACCACGCACAGTGAAGGGTTCCGTAGCTGGGATGAACGTTCGTGGTTTTATTTTTTTATTTTATTAAAATCTCAAAAACGACACAGCGTATCGTGTTCAAAACAATTTTGGTTGGAAGTATTTCGTATGTTCTACTACTGTAATTTTTATTAGAATGTTCTATTTAACAGTTCAAAAGCTACCCACCCGGACAGAATTTTTACGACTTTAGAAGCGTATATCTCGCCAACTGTTCACTAACGTAAAAAAGTCCCTTAAAACCTCTGTATCATTTTAGAAGCCCTATCTAAAAATACCCCACATGCTGACGTAACTCAAAAAAAAATTTTTCGTCCCCTAGTTACATGTATGGAGTGCCACCCCTAACAATTTTTTTTTTTAATTTTACTACATCATTTTATAGCGGTTCATAGAATACATCTATCCTCCAAATTTCATTTATATAGTGCCAATAGGCTCTGAGTAAAATGGCTGTGACATACAGACGGACAGACGGACATGACGAAATTATAAGGGTTCCGTTTCTACCATTCGGCTCGGGAACCCTAAAAATTGCTCCATTTCTACAAAAATACTAACGCAATGGTTGTAAAGCCAACATGCCCATACATATTGTCATTCACATGAAAGAAAAAAGCTGCAAAGCAATATCAAAGCGTTTCAACTTCGGACGCTTCCAATCTCATACGGTCAATTTGCAGATTCACCATACGTTTCAATAAACCTAAACTCTCCTGGAACTTGTTAACCCCTAACCACAGTTCGTAATAAAACCCTAAGTACAGTCCAAAGGTGAACGACCCCCATCCCTCCGGACACCTGCTGATTTTATTGACAACATACCTTGTTGTTTCTTTCATCCCTCTGCCTCCCTAGTCCGTCTGGCTCAAATTGTTATTTTGGTCACAAGAGTATGTGGTTTCGCTCGTCGTAATGAGGAAACGTTTTTGATGTTTTGTGTCCGGCTGTTTGCTAACGAGTTAGAGTTTACCGACTTAAGAGTAAGTACATAATCTGGTGCAATTGGTATTTCTGCAATTCTCGCTCGATATCGATAGAGAACGATTCGTGATAACTGAAAGCATATAAAGGTGTTCGATTTGCTTTCAACTTGAATAGGGGAAAATAAAAATCATAAAATATTATATTTACGAATGGGATATAATTATAGCTATCTTTTAATTAGATATATTGACTCACTCTTGTTTAATCAGTTACGTTACGTTACGTTATATTGCTAATGATACAATAGTATAAGTAATGTTTAGAATTACGTTTAAAAATGTCCATCAATTTATTATGTTCTAACAAGATTAGAAATCTTACCTATCTTTTTAATTGAAAAACCTGTTGATAAGTATATATTTTTTTACTCATAATTATTTATACTCTCACTCAAATAAACAGCATAAACATAAAACAAATTGATGCAGTTTACGAGTCCGTTAGTGTAGTCAAAAAATTGGT